>JAZEWU010000011.1:8842069-8910767 GCA_036362915.1 Geotria australis | reverse complement strand
GGGGGGGGGGGGGGGGGGGGTAACGAGCACGCGTGCATGTAGAGAACCGCACGCGACGGACAAGCTGCGACACGCACGCCGACACGCGAATGCGCACGTGCGTTATTCGAAACGGACACGCGGACACAATGTAATTGAGATAAAAGCATGAAGTAATGGACAATGCGTCTGGTGCGCGTAAAGATACGTCTGGAAATGACGCAAAGATGTACGCGCGATGGAAAAAAAGAACCCGTAACTTTCCTGCGTGATTATATACTGCCTACAAATAAGTCTCATTTCTCACGGGTAGAGTAGTATTTTATTTAAGTTTGCTTTTAAATTGGTGGCCGCATTGAAAGCACATTATACTTTCACATACTTTGCGTTAAAGACCGACTCATTAAAGTGCCGGTCAAAAATATCCCCCAAAATGACAGTCTACACTCCACGATGTCAATAATTGTCCTTGAAGACTAGCAGCTGGACCTCCCAATTTAATACCGCACTCGTGCGTGGTAGTGCTGACATGTGCTCAAGTCAAAATGTCACACACAGTACGTGACCTGCTGTTGCCCGATTCCAGAAAATGCTCGGTATTTCCAACAGGCCGTTTCGCTTACATTGTGTGGATACAATTTTACTTCTGTCATGAACGTGTGTCTAAAGGCAAGGCACCGCACACGATAGAACATTGGCCATTTCCATGGAACGTGAACATTGGGCTGGCGACAAGCCCAATAGAAGAAGGTAATAATTCAATCGTGAACAACTGGAGAATGAGAAAACACCACTCTGAGCCCTAAATAAACAACATGATGTCATGTAGCTTAACAAATAGCCCTGCAGGTGATAGGTGCGTCTGTTATTGAGAAATGTGAGGTGGTATTTGCCAATGTTCACAACAAACTGCTAGGTACAAATATATCCTGAGGATCACCCTACTGTGATGAGCAAGCAGTTCCTCTAAATGTTTTAAGGCAGAAACATGTTCTGATTAGCCAATAGTTTGACATTAATGACATTTCAGACCCCATATTAGGGGTGGAATCTAGCCTGAATGCACCGTGCTAAGTATACTGGACAAGCAATTAAAAAGTCACAAGTCCAAATCCCTGTCAAGGTCCACATATGAGGTTGATAAAATTGGTACCGATTTGATGGGTAAAGTAGACAAGACGGATAAATTAATTTCAATGAGGAATTTCTGTTTCTGGCTCTGACTGACTAACAGGGATGAGCACCACCGCGTTGCTCATTATCGCTTTGATTTGGAACCTATGCAAGTCACCTTCATTACAATTACTCAGTTATCTGAGCTTCAGAAAAAAATACACATCCATATGTCCTATGTATGCAAACTTGAGTCACCATGCACAAACACAAAATGTCATGCTTAACGAAACAAATGAGACAGCTGGCAGCACCGAAGCAACGTGACAAGGGCCACAATGAGCAGCAGTGGGTAGGAATTACACCAGGATCAAATCTGGAGGTATGAAATAATCAATTAAACTTCCCTGCAATATGGTACTATTTAACTAATGACCCCACTGCCTCCTCTTTAGAATGAGCTGAGCATTCACAGACATGGGTCATAAGCTGGGATACCAAATGATTCAATAGATTCCCATGCCTTGTTTTAATTTATTTCTCCAGAAAATGTCCCATATTAGTACAGTTTTATTTTATTTTTTTTAAACTATATTAATGTGTTCATATCCGTGGGGTATTTCCTTCGTTCAATCCTAATCGCAGATGAAAAATGGATTATAACCCTCTCTGGTATCATGTCTACGATCCGTCATTAGAGATATACGTAGAATACGCAACGCACGCTGTCGTAGCGAAAGAGCGTTAATTCAATTTGGCGAAATGACAGATATCTATCCGCTTCTGTCACGTAATGGCCAATTCCAGCACACACATGTCAGACCGCAACCTGACTCTCGACTCAAGCATCTGCATTGGTCCCGAGACCGATGGTGGCGAGAGCACAGTAGTTCTGGGACACGGGATTACAAAAAGAAAACCGGCGGCGGACCAAGAAGCACTGCGAGGCACATACTGGAAAAAAGAGCACGGAAAAAATGAACGCTCATGGGCAAGTGGGGAGAACACCTAGGGAGGAGATCCACAGCCAGTCAAGGTCATCGAGAGGGTACCTGAAGCCCTTTTTAGGCAGGGTGTTCCTGTCAAGAAGCAGAAAGCTACAAAGAAGAAAAGGAAGAGAAGAAGCCCAAAGTGAACAACAACCAACCGGTCGTGGTCCGGGGGAGGTTCAATGGCACGAGGATCCGGCTGCCTGACTTTGGCGAGAGTGGATGCGGCGGATGAATAATATTGGCAGCTCACACGTTCACGATGAGCAGTGGCGGCAGGGCCCATTAGCACATTGACAAATGTGCCGATAAGTGCAATGAAATCGCCACTTTTTGCTTGTATCACAAGTGATGTGAATGGCAATACAATAATGCATGCTACAGGCAAGTGATTTGACCAATGCCGAATTGATGTTCTGCACAGTGCAGATTTGTACAAGCACTGTGCTCAACTACATTTTTTGGGCAAGGCCAAAAACATTTCTGGACAAAGGCTCTCATTGAACCTAGACTATATTAATGTTTGTATGTCCTTGTTTCATAATAGATATTACAGCTAGTAAAGTTCTGTTCATAATAGAAGAATATCAATGACTCATGTAAGGGTTTCATATAACAAAATAGTGGTGTGTGCGAAACAAAACTACCACTGTTTATAACTACCTGGGATATTTGGTTTCATTGAATCATTAGGTATGGCAACTGTGGACAGGTAACGGGAATTTACCTAGCGTTACTATGTTAGCGAATTGGGACATGGACTCAGAGCACAGTACCATAATAAACACAAAATAGTTTGTGCATTGTTAAATTAGTCTACTGACAGCCAGTGACATAGTGTATTAATACAGGAAAGTCCATTTCTTCAGGGTGCTATTTAACAAAAGTGGGTTCCAAGCATTAATAATTTAACGAGTCATATTCACATGCCTGAATTATCTTGTAATATACGGGGAGTGGTAACGATGTGGCCATTTAAATTATTTTACCTGAGTGACTTTGGAAGAAAAAAAACCCACAAACCGACCGCTTGACCACATTTCAGACCCTCCACCACAAACAAAAACAACCTGTCCAGCACCGCTATTGGACCGGCACCACCACTCACTCTGCTGCCGCTAGCCGTGGGGTAAACGCATGCTGCATGCAGATGGTTCGACCAAAGTCCCTGCCACACTCTACTCAGGCGTATGTTTAAAGTACCCTGCTTAAGAATAAGATCGGCCTGCGCTGCAAATACTTCAGCCAGACAACCTTGAGGAGCATGTCCCAAAGGCTTGGAATAAAAATGTTTTAAAATAAATTTTCATACTCAGATTAACAATACGAATATGGTGCTTTGTTAACTTTAAGAGCAGATAATGGGTACGTCTAAATATTCAGATTTATATCAGTAAAGATGCCAACAAAATCAACTATGCTTTCAAAATTATGTAAATGAAAATGCAAACTCACTTATCCAAGATGTTCTTATTCTGAAGTTGCCTGAAATACACAATTTAAAACTCGTCAATGAAGATTTTGTTTTAATCGGTTATTAAATCAATGACGTCTGTCCGTTCTCAGTAAATGTTGGTAATGATACAGAGAAATATTCATTCAATATACAACAACACGTTTATTTTGATGCGTAATTCCAGCTTTGGTATTGCATCCTCTCTGGCTGAGTGGGAACAACTGCTTCAGGAGTTGACTTCATGACTGAGCCATTGGCATCTTTAACCTTTACTTCACCAATTAGAACTAAACCCACCACAGACCTATGCCGTTAATATAATTCCATGTGTACGACACTGACACCAAACACAGACAACAACTGTAAGTGGAAGACAGCAAACCCACGGCTTGTGTCATCAAACACGTTTGAGTATGGCGTCTCAAACACAGAACACTGCAAATAGGTGGTTAAACATGTGCATTATTCATTAAACACCGACTTGCAATACAAATCACAAATGGATGTCAGAAGGTCATGCTGATGTACGAATTCACCCTATGAGTCAAGACATACTGACAGATGGCACGATAACATTAGGCCTGTTTTCAGGCCCCCTGTAATTACAGTCTGCTATTGCAGTTACCTGTCTTGTCTCCTAGGTAAAGTGTTGCTGATAAAATGCGTGCTTGTGGTTGGGGAGGAGGGGGGACTGAGGAAGGAGGGAAGAGGAATAAGGAGAGAGCAGATATAAAAAGGGCTGAAGGGAGAAATATACCTTAATGCGCATAAGTAACATTCTGGAACATATCTCACATTGTTAAACCAGTGCAGGGCAACAAAAAGGTAGGCACAGGCAATTTAGTTAAAAGTGACCATCACCGTCACCTTAAAAAGAAAGTATTTAAGAAAATGTAAGCTGAGAGTGCTGAAACGTTACAGATATTAATGCGTGTGGAATAAACTACAAAAGCACATCATTTTAGGTTAACAACGCGCTTAACCAAAAAGTAAGACGGACAACGTGTGCTGCTTGTCACTGGCAGAAAAAGAACAACATTCACATAAACTGAGAATTGCTTTGTAAAGCTGTTATTTCGGGATAGCCGTGTCGAGCGCTCCCCCTCTCTTCTTCTAGAGGTTTCACCTCCCACGTTGTAGGCATCCTCAGCCGACACGGCTATCCTGAAAGGAACAGCTTTTAAAAGCAATTATCTTGCATCGAGCTGTGAAAACCTACACCGATACACTAATACAAACATCCACCAAAGCAGGTGTTGAGCACCAACGGTGCCATCGTGGGAATGCAGGCCTCACCTCTCGGACATGGTGGACTTAAGGCTGCTGGTCCTCACAAACGAGCACGGTCCACTCTCCGGCTTGGACGTCGGCGCCAAGCAGCCGTGCAGAGCTGCCGGCTGCCCCGCAAAGCCAGCGCTGGCAGCCACGGAGCTCGACGCCCCGGTTAGAGCCAGGTCCAGCGGCTGACCCATTGCCGGCTGGTAGAGGCCGGTTTTCCCGGCAGCCGTCGGGGAATGCGCAAGTCCGATTCCCCAAGGCATGCCGCCGCCGCCACCACCGCTGCAGATACCCATCGGCGTGGGCATGGAGGCCTTAGGAGGGCCGGGACTACACGCGGAAGAGGAGGAGGTAGCGGGCGAGGCTGGGGAGAGCCCCGAGCTGGGCCCGCCGCTGCTGTAGCTGCCCGCCATGCTGCCGTCGACGGGCGACGGGGAGTCGGTGCTGCCCTGCCGAGCCAGCATCGCGTGCGGGTTGGATATGATCGTGGAGTTTTTCAAGTTGTCGCTGCTTGTCATGGCGATCTGCTTGGTGCTTGGTTTTCCTCCGAATAACCTGCGGGAAGGGGGGGCGTATTAAACCGATGAACATGGTAGAGCGTTGTCGTAAATTGTTTAATCAAACATTTATTTCGGAAAATGTACCAAAGATTTCATTTCGAAAATCAAAATTTGATCACAATGAAACAAAAAATCTTCCCTAAATTTTGTGCGCAGACTAAAAATCAAGGAAACCCACTGAAGCCAGCTGTCTTACTTGAGCATACTTAGTATGAGAAAGCGGCTAGGCCATATGTACGTCCTCCAGTTTCGTCCTTACCTACGAAGTGTGGGGGAGGAAATGTCAGGACATTTGGGCACGGGCTGGGTCGGGCTGGGCGAGGCGAGGGCAGGGGTCTGTGCCGGGCTGAGCTTCACGGAGCAGCCCGACCCCACGCTCTCCGCGTCAGAAGAAACCACGGCCCCCACCGCGGCCGCGGCCGCCGCCTTCTCGCGGTCCGTCTGGTTCGCCGGGGCCCGCTGCTCTCTCTCCGCCGGGCCAGGGCCGCCCGTTGACTTGTCCCTCTCCTGATGCTGCGTGTGGCCCGACGCGGCCGCCGCGGGGTGATGGGGGCCGACGGCGGCCGGTGGGCTGGAGCGGCCCATGCCGATGCGCGACGGCTCTCGGAGCTTGGACCCCGGGGGCCCGCTCGAGGACTTGGCGCTCACGTTGGAGTCGATGCTGCTGGTGCTCGAGCGGTTCCCCAGGCCGCGTATGTGGCCGCCGCCGCCCGACTTGGAGGGCCGGGGAAGACTTCTGTAGGTGAGGGCGGCGCGGGACGCCGGGTCGTCGTGGGAGCCGTCGACGCTCGTCTTGCGCCCGCCGATTGAGGCCCCGGCGCGGCCCGCGATTCCGGACGACTTGGACAGCTTCCCCACGGTGGCAGAGCCGCTCGTGATGGTGGCGCCGCTGGCCGTGATGATGGTGCCGGGTTTCTTGAAGCCAAAGGCACCGCCGCCGGTGGGCCGCGCGATGCCGGACGGCGGCTTGCGGCCCTCGTCTCCGCTGCTGCGGCCCGCGTCTGACGGCGAGCGCTGGACGGTGCCGCGCTTCGGCGAGAGGCAGCCTTTCTCAGACGCTTTCGCATCATCTGTTTTCCCTAAAGCAAATGCGGAATCACATTAGCTCAGAATGGCTCTTACCACACGCTGCCGTGTAGGCTGTCGCAAGTTGTGTTGCGCGGCTCTCCGGTGTGCTGTCGGCTTGCAGTTTGGCACGGCGTCTGACGATTCGCTCCCGCATGCTTGGTAGCTTCTTCAGGAATTACCGTTTTTATAAAGAGGGTCTAAAGGAACTAACGATCCTGAAGAAGATCCCAGCAAGTGGAATGGACATCATACCAAAAAACCCCAAAACAACACACCGGAGAGCGGTTAAGACACAGAGACGTACGGCGCAGCACATTCCCTGGCATGGGGCGGGCGGATACGGGCAACTACGGGACAGCTCACCCGGCGTCTTGAGGGCGGACGTGGCGGCCTTGCCCCGAGGGGGCGTGATGCCGACCTGTGCGCTCATCCCACGGCGCCACGAGCCGGTGTGCGCGATGCTGCCAGGCTTGCGAAGCCCGCCTGAGCTCTTCTCCGACTCGTCGGATACGTCCGAGGGGTTGCGTTTCCAGCGCGCGCCAGGCTCCATCGTCCTGCCGCCCTGCTCCGCCGGGTCCGCCGAACCACCCCTACCACTCCCCGCGGCTTTCATGTCCTCTCCTGCGGAGCCGCCGTGCTGCCAGCCGCCGTTTCTGTCCACCCCCGAGCGCTTCTCATTGTCCGTACGCAGCTGCGGAAAGAGGCATCATCATCAATTTAGGCACCCCCCCCACCGCCGCCTCCACGATACGCGCGTTTATTAATATTCATTTTTGCAAACGCTTGCCAGCAAATTGCGGTGGTTGCTCCGATCATCGTGTGGCTTACATTTTTAAATCTCTTCGCGCGTGCAATTCGTGAGTGGATTTTGACACACGACGTGTTTTGCGATACTTTAAAGAGAATGATGGGGATATTATGGAAATGCTACGAAGGGTAATGGATAATTGACCGTATCTTATCTCACTCCATATTGATGATTAAGAGAGTAACAATGTCGAGCGCTCCCTCTCTCTCCTCAGGCGTCCTTAGCTGAGGATGCCCCCAACGTCGCGAAGGGAGAAAGAGGGAGTGCTCGACACGGCTTTCCCCAAAGAACAGAGTGAAGATGCGTAACAAGAAAAAGGCTTAGGGCATGTGCTGCTCAGGCACACTGTTGTTGGCAGACACACAATCAGATGGAACACCAGAAACTCAATCGGGTAGCTCATATGTCACCAATAACAGGTTCCATTGACCTGCATAGTGACCCCTCCGCTGTTCACATATCCCAAACTCACATCGTCTTGTTCTATATCAGCTGCTTCTGCACGATAAAATAACACAAAGATGGGCATATACCCCATGGTAAGTACAAAAAAAAGCCATAAATGTTGATTTTGATAATGTATTCTTCGAATATACCGCAACAGCCAGATAATTGCATCATGAGTGGCTAAATTCGGGTAAAGCTGAATTTTATTTTTACAGATTGCCTAAACTACGCATTGCCAATTGCTATGTCAGGCATGCAACCACCAGAGGGCATGTGGCCTCACAGTGTCTGCCTCAATTATCCTGAGCCGGGAGATACTTAAAGTACAGGTCTTTGCCGCTCTTTATGTCCAAATTGACAGGCAACACATGCAAAAAAAGCTAACTCTTTCTCACTCTTAATTTTAACTTTTCATATATGCATGTTCACGAAACATAGCAGGGCTCCATATGCCCTTAATCCACCGTGCTCATAGGTTAATCAATTTGCCTGGAGCGTCTGGAGCTCTCAATGAAACCAAGGGCTTCAAAACACAATGGTTTACTGGTCTGCGCTAAGGACAGTGGAAGGAGAATATGGGGACTCAAACCACAACATCCTGAAAGTTATCATTGTTACGTGTTTTCATCAAGGTGAGAAGGCCATTATGTTTCGCCAGCGCACAGACACGACCGTACAAAACCGCGCGCCAGCGATATTTTTTCCCAGTTCCATATACGGGGTTGGGTTTTTTGGTCTCAACTGACCCCTTGCCCTCTTCTCCCGCAGCAGTCTCTCCCCCGTGCCATTTTAAACCGCAGAACAGTCAGTGGATGATGGTCCACGCTTGTGTGCGACACATCACTGACATTAACCCTCATGGAGGAGCCCAGATGTGGCCATTAATCACGTAAGTGCTCCATTTCAGGAAGGCATGATGCAGTGCTGGGACCTTATGGTGCATTGGATGCTGTCGGCACAGATATTTTAAAACATTAAAGGATTGTGCCTATGGGGGATTGTGTGGCATGCTGCAACACATGCGTGCATGATTTGGGATAAAATTAAATTGGTCAGAGTTTGTAAGTGCCAATTAAGTTTTTGGACTGATCGACTTCCACAGGTATCCAGCGATCCCTGCACTACAGGTGCAGTGATTTAAAATTGGGTAGTATAGCAATAGGTGGCTGGGTGGTTAACGGATCACGTAACTTAGTGCACGCAGCTAGGATTCTGGGTTTGCAATGGGCAACCACCCATAATTAACCGAATTCTCAAGTGTAGTGAGTCAATAGTCTGGTCACCAATGACTGAACAAGAAAACAGATTGCGTTTTCAATAAATATGGCAGCATTCCAGCCCTGACAAACTACATATATTGATTTGCCTGCCATGCATTACAAACTGTGGTTATTTGAACAGTTTGCAGAAAATATATTTCTTGAAAGCTTTTTTTTCCATAAAAAACCATCAACCCACGAGAAACACAGCTTAGATTTTGTGTATTTGGGACAGATTTACAGGCACGCACCATCTACTGTCTTCATGCTAGATCTGGCACACAACTGACGTTGGCACCAGATTTGTGATGCCTCAGATATCACAAGCGCGGTTAATTAGAAAAGTAATTTATTGAATTAAATATATTCTTGGAGGTGTGGGGGTGTGTATTGCGGTTCCTGGATTTGACGTTATCAACATAAAGCCAAATCTTATTAGAGATCATACCCCTTGCCATTTCTTGAATATAATCCAGTGTGGTGCTCAGCACACGATTAACCATACTTTAAAAATAATAACAAAGGAACCAATACCCTTTAACTAACGTATCATAAAAATAACTTGCAACACTGGATTTACAAATCGTTGAAGGCTAGAAGATACAATACTGAAGTGAAAATTAACCGGCAAAAACATTTTGAGAGATAGACAAAATAAGCTGTTCTTTTAGGATAGCTGTGTCAAGCGCTCCCCCTCTCTCCTTCGCGACGTTTCGCCTCCCACGTTTGAGGTATCCTCAGGCATTTCTGAGACATTCTCAGAACGCCTGAGGATGCTCAGCCGTTCGAACATCTCAGGGCACTGGGGGCAATTAGTCAGGACAATTAAACTAGTCATCATGTCTTTGGACTATGGGGGGAAACCAGAGTGTCCATCAAAAACCCACACAGACACGGGGAAAACATGCAAACTCCACACAGATAGATACATGTTTATTACTACAGCAGAAAAATACCCAGTGAGCCTGAAAGCTCTTTACGAGATTCCTGGGACCCAACAAACAGAAAAGCACTCGAGCCAGGAATCGAACCCAGAAACTTCTAGTTGTGGGGCGGCAACTCACCACTCCACAGTGCCCCCCAGGCAGGTAACTAATTGGTGCCGGGTTCTCACCTTGGCCTCCCCCTTCCTGCGGGCAGTAGCTGGCGTGGTGGGGTAGGAGCCGACCGAGGAGCTGGTGTGGATGTCGTCTGTGCTCACGTTATCGATGGTGTCGCTCAATCCACTGCTGATCGAGCTATCGTCGTCCCAACTGCGACCAGCCACCACGTTATTTAATTTGGGAGGCCGATGGGGGAAAGAAAGACAGAAGAACACCACATTAGAAACCACAACGCACATGCTCAGTGCTTTGAATGCGGGCAAAATTATTGCAAATAAATGGCTAGAACTTTTCCTATAAGATAAAAAAAATAACACCGAATTAATTTGCATTTAGAAGACTGTATTTGTACAATTTGGTGTAGCGGCATGAAATTCATATTTCTTTTGGAGCACACTTAACCTTTGTATAGCAAAATAAAAACAAATTGTCATGCAATGTTCCGTAACAATATCACAATACTGTGAGCCTGTGAAATTTAGTTAAAGATAAATAATGTAGCACCTATTCATTCACGTAATATTACAAGGAAAACACAATTCCTATCCTAAATGGTGATTCTCCTAATTTGTAATCTTGAACGTACACATTTGCTTCACAATTGCATTTTGTCTTTTGAATCACACAAGCTCATGAATAGAAAAGAGTTTGCCATAAAACAAATGTACGTGGTGCTTCAATTAAACCCGAAAACCTCACGATGCAATATCGCAGCAGGTATACACAAGATCCATCGGGCTGCCTCCTCGAGCACGGAGTGTGCTCGAAAGCCGAAGCCCAATATCTGTCGCACAGCGTCGCAGCATCCAATTTCCCCAAGTCGCTGGAGCAGAAGTTTTATTAATGGAAAAGGCCTCACTATAGCCTCACACTATTGCTCTCCATCGCCAGGATTATACTGGCAGCAAAAGTACAACACCCCTCATATTTTTTGAAGTGATAAAAAACAAACCTAACCTCTAAGAGATAAAAGCAAGCTGCTGTTATTGTATATTTCCCAGTGTGTGCACTCTGTTTGGTGAAAAACACATTTGTGGTGTCTACAAGGCTACTGATGGACGCTCGTTAATTTCATGTTCTATGCTGTACACTAATGTGACGTTATTTTCGTTTCATTATTCATGCCATTGTACTTTTTGTCGTGAGTAGATTACTTCAACATGCCGTAAATGTCACAAGCTTTAATACAGGTTGTGCAAAGCAGCTTTAAACGATTATTCCAAAGTACAATCACAACGAGTTAATCTATTTATTTTACCTTCGCTGAAGACAATCAACTATAATTCGCCTAATTTGAGTAAACTAATTGCTTTGCCTCAAACGATATCAGTGAGTGCTCATCTGCATGTTGCTATCAATGACCTGATAAGTAAAGGATAAAGACACACAAATACACAAAGACCTGTGTGTGGTTAAATCATTAAGAATGATTTACACAAATTGTGCTAAATAATTAAGTGTATGTGATATACAGAAACATTCAGGCAATTAATTGAATTATAAAATTGTTGATTGAACGCAACAGTGTTTTCTTCACAGTGAAAATAATGTACCGGTGCAAACTGCTCTTGAGAGGTGGCATCAAAGCCACTAATTTAGTACAATCAGTGAAGTGCAAACAGGTGCATTCATCTACGTCTGCCTCCAGGTGTATTCCTGAGTTGCTGCACTTCACTCATCCTTCTCGATGCCCCATCTCAAACACAATTACAAACATATTTTCAATTAACCTCTCGCCTGATTATGGAGTCGAGGTATGATTGACTCCAGCTTAAAATATAGATGAGTGGCCCTGCAATTGCTTGCTCTTGGCACTGATGGTGGAATTACCTACATGAGAAGGAGAATGGATTAGGACATTAGCTCACTGTTAAACTGCCACCCAAGGAGTTGGAACAGGTGATCCCAGATGCAAACGGGAGCTCACCGACCTGCCACATTGGCAATGTTGATTTGCAGCATTGTGATTATGGCTAATGTTTCATCCTTGCACAATTTCATACTGTAAATTCGTTGCATTACCTTCTGATTCTATATATTGTTTATGTTGGTTAATTCGTATGTTTGTAGTATCACAGGAATCCCGCTCCCAGAGCTTGCACGCTCACTGGGTATTTTCTGCTGTAATAATAAACATCTATATATCTTCTTCTTTGCGATTCTTCGAAGCACGATGGTCAGCTCGGCCATATAACATCTATATATGCAGAGGATCCTTCATTTTTGCCACGTTCGCAAAGAAACCACTGTTCTATCCTAATTTTCCAAGCATTAAAACACCGGATTTCTTCCACATTATACGCATGTTAACAAACCAAATCCCAAAATGCAAATGACTGGAAGACTTAATTTTTGCAATCAAAGTGAACATACAATGTTGTAATGAAATGCAAGCTCTCCATGTTTGGTGAGGATTCCACACACATGTGTTAGCAGGCAGGATGGCTGTGGCAATGTTCCATTAATCCCACATCTCTATTTACGCGGCTACTGTGTGTGTATAATAAAGCAACCACGATTACAGGCATTGCAGTGCATGCAAAATACCATAAGTGATCTCATTTAGGGCTAGGCCAGCCTAATCGTGTTGTTTTCAGAGTGAATTACCCCGTTCTGGCACAAGTGACATGCACAGCTGTTCTGACCCCACCTAATGGATTCTGGGTTTAAAATAATAATACAATGTCTCGTCATCAAAGGATGTTCCATGGACATGAAATGTTTTGCAGGAATAAAATTAAGGCAGCTTTTATATAACAGGCAGCACCACATGGTTAACAAAAGCAACGACCCAAAATAATACAATAATAATTTCACCAAAACCCAAGGTACTCTATTGGCCGTGATGCACAAACACAATCAGAAAAGTCACCAAGTTCATTATTAACACTGCTGCACAACCAAAGATAGATAATAGACTATGAAACACTTTCCTATTATATATATTTTCTGTTATGAGGTGGTGTTAATGGAGAACGTGGTGAGATGTTTTGATTTGTAGAAAGCCAGTACTGTATGAAAGGGAACCACTGCCACGACTGAACACTGCACATTGTTTTTCACAAAAGCTATGGTTACATTTGACGGCGAAACACACAGAAAATTGACACAACCGATTACCATTCTAATTATTGCAGGGATCTAATGCGTTAACGTGACTTGGTTACAAAGACGGGCTATGGATTTGTCTTGTGGCTTTTATTGAGGTTGGATAGTGCACTTAGGCCAACATCTCGTTTATATTTAACATGAAGGCTTTCGTGACCAATGTTGTCCATAATACTGCCCTTTTAGGGTTTTTGGGTAACGTAAAAAATAAGTGTCATCTCGTTCATATGTTAAATATGTTCAAAATGTACTCGAGTAACATTGGCCATAAACATCGGACGTAGGAGATGCATCAACCACAGACTCCAGGTTTAATAATAAAAACTAAAATGCCCACCAAGTTGCAAACCATAATTCTGCTCAGTAAATGCCAGTATGCTCACTGTGCACAGATCGAAAAGCCCAGGGCTCATCTGTCTCCTTTGCCTCATATGAAACAGACCTGGTGGGGAGTGGGGGTTGAGAGAACAGACCTATTCAGAATGCAGCTCCTGCAGCATTTAGCATCGTGTAGCACTGTGTCCATTATCAGCCAGGTAATTCAGAATCAAATTGCCGTGTACACCTGGCTCACTTGGAATAATGCCCAAACAAAATAAGGGTAATTAAAAAATGCCGCGCAACTATGTGTGTCCATTACTGGGCTGAAACTCGTAACATATTTTTTAAGTCATTAATATAATAGTCAGAATCTTCAGTCTACTTCTGGATAAAGACCTCCCACATTGTGATGGTCATATTTGACCATACCTCCTCACAGCTGGTTCACTAACCGTTAAAACCAACTTGTTCAGGGAGTACAACAATAAACGTGACACTACTCCCTCCTCGTTGTGTGTTTTATATTTACAGGAGATCTCTTCGTACTCGCAACCCTATTACACATTACTCCTGTTATCCGCAGTAGCTGTAGGGTCTACAAATAAAAATCGTATCCATGGCCCGATTTCTTCCTATTATCTGCAATAATGCATAATGTTACCCATGATGCATAGTAAAGCTTTTTTTTGCCAATGCGTGCATTTTTTTCGTAGATAAGAGGAGCCACCTGGTGAATTCATCCTGTTATCTGCGGTTCATCTGCAATTTTTCACCCCGTGGGAAAATTGAGTCAAAATGCGGATATACCTACAGATAATTGGGATCCAAAATATTGGTCATCCTCTTATCACCATGGATAACAGGAATTATCCTGTAGTTCAAATGTTGTAATAGCCGTAGCCTTTTCATCAGCGTTGTCTGAAATTTGGACATGAATCTTAATGCACTGTGGCCCGGGTGATTAATTTGGCTAGACTTAATGGAACAAAAATAGGATTAGAACCAAGCAACCAGTCAAAACATAAAAATGGGACACCCTGGAAATTATTGTGATTAATCACCCGCAGTAGGGACATCTCAATGATGGTGGTATAAGCGCATGTTCAAAGCCTAAAGAGTCATGCGTGAATTAGTTTACCAGACTGTGAAAAATGCTCTCCATAGCTGTTCTTTTGGAATAGCCGTGACGAGTGTTCCTTCTCTCTCCTTCGCGATGTTTCGCCTCCCACATTGGATGCATCATCAGGCGTTTCTGAATGGTTTAGCTGAAACGTGTTTCATTATATATCTGCAGTGTGCTGAGAATATACTTTCTGTGTTCTTCTGGCATTAACATTTTTCCAGAGTTTTGCCCGCATTCCTGTGATCTTTGCCATGCATACTCTCGTCCCAAGTCCTCCGTGCCTGATGATGCCTCCAATGTGGGAGGCAAAACGTCACGAAGAAAAGAACAGGAACACTCAACACGGCTATCCCGAATCAGTACATTACCAGACGATCAGAATCATAGCAATCACCAACATTACCAACATCAAAGTAAGAGTTAACTCAAATATATATTTTCAATGAGAAATATTTTCAAATACTTAACACATATCTTGCTGTAATCTCTACGAAAGCAAATTCCAAAGAAGTCACAATAATCTACATTGAACCGGTGTGTGTCGGACAAGGCAGCTACCGAATGTATTTTAGCATAAAACATTTTCAACAGCACACCAACTCCCACAAGACATAGTGCTTTCATTAGCTCTGCCCACCCCTGAAGCTAGGGAGTGGAGTACAGGGTTTAAATCGGTGACCCTTGGACTCAAGAGGCCGGTATTCTATCTGCGGAGTTCACTTTCCACGATAAATATGAAGCAGCATGGCATCATTCAACAGGCAAACACGTGAACCACATTCATGTTCGGCAAGAGTATGATAAATGATGGATTTGCTAAGTACTTTGCCAAAGTGAGGTATGGTCTGCAAAACAAGCCTTGATGGTAATCATTGACCCATTTCAGCCAGAGCCAGTAGATTTAAACTGCAACGCAGCGATTACTCTTAGGGCGGCACGGTGACGCAGTGAGTAGCGCTGCCGCATCACAGCAAAAATCACCCGGGATCGATTCCCGGCTCGGGTGCCTTTCTGTGTGGAGTTTGCATGTTCTCCCCATGCTCGCGTGGGTTTTCGCTGAGCACTCCAGTTCCATCCCACAGTCTAAAGACATGCTACTGCATCGGTTAATTGGCCTGCTGACTAAATTTCCCCCGGTGCCCTGTAATGGACTGCCGTCCCATCTTGGGTATAGCCATGCCTTGCACCCTGTGTCTGCCGGGACAGGCTCCGGCTCACCACAACCCTGTATAGGACTAAGCGGTTTCTGACAATGACATGAGATGTTTTGAGAACCAAAGGGATGCAGGCTGCAATAAAGGTTAAGAACCACTGCTCTAGACTCTAGAGGAACTATTAAGATCTACGACGAGTGGAGGTTCTTTTTGCCAGAAGTGAGAGCAAGCAATTGAAGGACTGTACAACACCAGCATATTGACAATGGCAGGAGTGAGCATATGTAGATCATCTTAGTGAGTTAGTCCTGCCTGTTGTACTTGGCATCAGCACACATAGCACACACTGCAACAACAATACACACTCACACTGGCACTTTGGCACACATCAAGAGACAAAATTCCTTGATAAATCCAATTAGTAAAGGACAGTTGTGGAGTCAGCGGTGTTGGCTGCAAGGATGCATGTCTGTCATACCTCACCCACCAGTGTTATGAGAGAAGCACAGCATGGAAGAATTACTTTGTCTATTTTAAATCCCAAAAGACAAGCAAGCCCCTTAAGCTAATTTTTTCCTGCAGCAAGGCCAGGGGGATCTTGATTCCTATGTCTTGGCAGCGCTTATCAGCACTGCTAGATGATTAATGTCGTGCCTTCAAGCCATGCTAAACAACACAGATAAAGAAAGGCTTTATTCACTTTGTAAATTGTGGCAACGGCAGATAAAGGCTGAACCAGATAAAGGCTGATCGTGTAGAAAGGCAACCGGTGTTATGCCGTGCAATGTGGATTTAGCTACTTATTGTCAGTCAAATAATCGGAATCTGTTACCAAAAAAGTTGTTCCTTACTTCACAGTTAAATTAAAACGTCAGAAGTCTTCCAGAATCCTTTCGTACGCTGCTCACGGCAAGACCGGCCGTTTGTGCTTAGGTTAATATATTTTGTAAAATGCGGAACATTTCATTAGATGAAGGATATACCCGTGTAAACACAGTACAGTATTGTGTACATACGCTCGTAGACATACATATACACTGGCTCCAAAGCCCTTGAAAAGCCTGAAGCTATACAGCGTTGAGCCATCTGGGAGTGCCAGGTGTTGCAGGCAGCCAAATGAATGTTTGCCAATGATAGATGCCTTGAAGCTGAGCTGCCACAAAGCCATTTGCCCATATGAACACTGCCACAAAGAAATACATTATATATAAAATGTATATACAGAGCATATGTGCATAATCACGCCAGCACGCATTGTCTACCCACTGCTGGATTAAGGCCTCTACACAACATAACCATTCCTTACAGTCAACCATCCATCTCACGTCTGAAAATGGATTGATCTCAGTACTCCGTCTCTGCAGTGGTCGTCTCACTTGGTAAGAGGTCACTGCTTTGGCTGCCATTCCATCACCAGTCTCGTCCAGAGGCCGTCATCCCGTCCAGCCATGTGTTGTATCCAAAACCATTCATTTTCTTGATTGCCTATACGATAAATAATTTTCAATTCCTCCGTTTCATGTTTTATTTTGACGTCCATGCTTAGCAATGTCCACGTTTCAGACTGATGTCACACCAAGTCATCTACACTGACTAAAAACTGTATTAATCAAGGTGAAATCCTACATATATTCTGAATCAAGCACTTTATATGAAGCTGTTGGATGAAAAACATATG
The DNA here is from genome assembly GCA_036362915.1 of Geotria australis. Lineage (NCBI taxonomy): Eukaryota > Metazoa > Chordata > Hyperoartia > Petromyzontiformes > Geotriidae > Geotria > Geotria australis. The sequence goes on along the minus strand of JAZEWU010000011.1, from coordinate 8,893,323 downwards.
CTGGGAGAATTACAATAACTATGTAGTACTTTGTGAATTTCCTTTGTTGAGGAAGGGATGGAAGGGAATGAGAAAAATACTGAAAGCAATGAGAGGAAACATGCATTTTTTTGTTAAAATCCCGTTGACGACAAATAACTCATTACTATTAATTTGGTGACTTTCAAAGAGGGAAAAAATAAAGGCAATTCAGTCACGGCATAAACCAGTTAATAATATATCATCGACATCCTTTGCACCGTGTTGTTCTTTATCAAAAATATTCAACATGCACTCTTGTCTTTTTGTGCAGAAATATGCATCAATAATACGCGGTGCCTTCCAACATTCAATTACAGATTGATAGGTTTTCCTGCCAGTTTCAGAACCTCAAACCACACGTTAGAATTCGTTGGGCATGAGTCAATGTGCGAAGGTCTATTCACATGTCTCTCTTACCACAGGGCTGCTGTGCACAAAACACTCCGCTGTCTAGACATATAAATGAGGACAATTTAGACTACAGTATTCTCTCTCGCCCTCTCCTTGGGCAAAACTATAATGGCATCCCCATTAGGTAGCAGAACAGGGGCAGCACAGCTTGCATTTTCGTTCTGCTGGAAAACCGCCATTCTGTTACAGGATTTTAATTTGCAAGAAAACGTTAGTATTTTATGGAAACCAAGAATGCACATGATTTAAAAGTGAAAACTGAATCACTTTGTAAACTAATAGTTTTGACATTCCACTATGCACAGAATGCATATCTTTGTTTTGTCTAACAGTGGCTTTACCACGATGCACTGGCGAGGTAAATTAAACCACCGTGCATGAACAACCGTGGCAGCAATGCTAATGTGGCGTTACAACAGGAAATAAAATACTTTTACTTACAATTTAATTTGACACTACTAATATATATTTATTTGGTATAAATATATTTAAATGTCTGTAGCAGCTGTACAGGGACATTTTGCAATGTTTGTGCTGCGCAGGTATTATTACCGTACAGATGGTCCATTGAACACACACCGTTCAATTCCGTTAAATTAGCTCGTTAGAATAGCACATTACTAATTCTGCTAATCCCCAGTTGAAAAAAAAACAACGTTGGTCGACACAACGCTGTGGCTACATCACTAGGCTATAACCAAGTGATTAAGCGGAATGCAAAAAGGGTATTTATATAGTCCTGGCTAAAAGCTTTTATTATTTATGTTTTCTGTGTACTTACCGAAGTGGCTTTAAATGTGGTACACAAATGACTATGTAACAAGATAACATGGTCACTCGCTGTCGAGAAATGTAGGTTTGCACACCTGGATCTCAGGCACTTTGGGAATCACAAAAATCCCCATCAGTAAAGCACCTTGTAAAACCGCAAAGCTCCACTTTGACGCTGGCTTTTGGTGTCCTCCCCACACAGTGCCTGCACCAGACCTACATTTACCGTCTGACATAGATTGTCTGGGGTTTTTTTTTGTCTAGTTTTCACTTTTTCCTGCATTGTTTCTGTACTCTTGTAAAGAGATGTAACATCCTACTTTGCTTTGGTTGTACGATTTGGTGGCAAATTGAGTATAAAACGTGATCTCTTATAGAGGAGTTTAAAAAAAAATCTCTGACCCTTTCATAGTTCTTTCAAATTCCTTCTTTGCCCAGAAATATAAACAAAAAAAGCCAGCTTGCATACCAGCTTTCATCTGATTTCTAAAACATATTTTTTTATGTTTTTCTTCATCTTCAAGCACAAGATCTTTCCGCCTGCTCCAACCATCTTCTTTAAACTCCCACCTACTCCAACACCACCCAAAATAAATGTATAAACAACCATCTCGTCTGCAACCAGACACTCTCCCTGGCACACCTGGTGATAAGTGATTTGCAACTCGGATAAATGAGTACCATACATTTGTTGTGATCCATGGCCATTAAGAATTGTGATTTTAGTGATTACTTTCAAGAATTGATTATTTTATCTGGCTTGAATTGCTTCGATGTTTTGTACATATGTGTTTACATTGGCGACATGGTGGCGTAATGAGTAGCACTGCCGCCTCACAGTAAGAATACCCGGGTTTGATTCCCGGTTCGGTGCCTTTCTGTGTGGCGTTTGCCTGTTCTCCTCGTCTCTGAGTAGGTTTTCGCTTCGTACGCTGGTTTTCGCCCACATACTGCCAAGGTTAATTGGGCTGCTGACTACAATGTGCCCGGTGCTGTGCAATAGACTAGCGTCCCATCATTAGTATAGCCCTGCCCTGTGCCCTGTGTCTGCTGGAATAGGCTGCGACTTCACCATCCTCTCCGCGGCGCTGTGCAGCGCGTTGTGACCCTTGGGTGAAAAGCGCTCTATAAATGGTATTATTATTATCCTGGCAGAAACAGGATTAAGCGGTTTCTAATTATGAATGAATGCGTTTGGATTAATAATATAGTTAAACATATCCTTTACGTTTGATTTGCATGATGAAACATAGGTATACCTCTATTCTGAGTTTCCACGAATTAAAAACAAAATCAAAGTTTTGTCCATCAACCTATTGCCTGTCCAGACCAATAGTAATCCAGCAGTATTTGTTTAAGCAAGAAAACTGTGGACCAATTTCAACCTTATGTGTCTCACCAGGAATTATGGTTGTTAAACAAATTATTCTGGGTTCCGATAGTATCCGTTGGCGATTCTATGGATTAATGGAAGCATCATTACACCCCTATCCAGCATTCAGTTCACATCACGCAATCCATACAAATATATTTCAAATGCGGGTGATTGTGCTATTTGTTTTGTGGATATCAAATCTATCATAACAAATATAACATGTTAAATACCTACATTTATAACATTATTTTGTAATTTTACAGTTGGTCATGAGTTAAAAGCCAAATACTTGTTTAAATAGCTATTCATTTTTAAAACCTGTAAAACAAAATCAATCGCAACATTTCTTGCACCAAAATAAATGGGTTAAAAAAACCTGCACCCTAATACCAAAATGGTGTAATATCGTGAAAATTAACTTCATTAATTATTCACGGTTGCTTTGTCTCCATTTTCTGCACTGCCCTTTGGAAATTCAGAAGTAATCAGTGGAGGTGCACCTGTGTTTTTTGTTAGATTAGACCAAATTTTAACACAATATATACGTACACCGGTATAAATATGAACGTATAATTTAAACAAATCAGATTGGTCAGCAGAGAACAATGCATTTTACAATTTCAATAACTAGTTTTCATTTTGACTCAATAAAAACTGAAAACCACTACAAGAGATGAATATGTATGTGGTACGACTGACATCACATTATAAATAAAATATCAGCTGGCGTTTCCCTACAGTTTTATTATGAGTACCACAGTTCATATAATCCATGGGGTAATATATACATATACATACTATTCTATAAATATTTTAATACATATGTAAAAATCAAAGTCAAATTTGAATTTCAAAATGTACGGAAGATTTTGCTAAGCAGACGAGTGGCTGATGCTAAAGATTTATTTAACATTTAGATGGACATACTTACCAACGTACACTTCAACAAGTAAAAGAGACTTAGCCAAAAAATAAGAAGCTGCACTTTACTTCTTTACTATCGCCGTCTAATACCATTATCGTAGATAATACTCAAGCTACAGCAATGCCCAGTCCAAGAACTATGATTGGATAAAGGTGCAGCCCTGAAATTTCTTGTTCACGCCACTGTAGCGGAAGGGCCCCCGCTGAGTCCCTGGAGGGTATTTAGCGTGCTCTTCTGCATTGGGCAGACCAATGCATTTCAACACGCAGCTAAATATTTAAAGTGCACATGTACAAGGGTGATGACAAATCCAAACCTTTTTGCTACACGCATCGCACGAGTTAGTCATCATAGCCTAATCATCACTGATGTCAGAAATAAGCACATTACGTCAGTGCAGTGAGGCGGTTGACAGAATGCACCGCAAGTTAATCTCCCATGTTTACGTCAAACTCAACATTGAATATATACAATCCTAGAAAACATATAACAATGTAAAACATCTACCAATAACCATTACTGTTCAAAGCAAGGATATATTTTTCCACATGTTTTCTAATGAGTTACAGTTAACACATTTACTTTTAAGATACTCTAACTACGTTACTAAATTATATTCATGTTTTTGCTGTACATTCGTTTTTTTTAATCCGGAATCTCAACGAGCACTGACGAAAGCAAGACTTTATAAAACATTACCACAACATTTTCGAAAATCTCACCACCAGCAGATGTGGCAGCATTCAACCGTGAACGACCCTTGAGAGGTGATAATTAAAGCGGCCCGAATTGCGAGTTCTGCCGACTTGGTTCTCACCATTTGCCCGCTTGAGCAGGGGACGCAAGGACGAATGCATTTGTGCCACAGCTTCCCTGATACAGTGCCCTCGGGGTACACTCATCTATACGTTTTTAAAACACTATCTGGCCATGAAAAACATTTTCCAGGACCTCTGACACCAATTTTCGGAGCATTAACTACTTCCAATCTCATCTGCATCAGGTTGAAGCTGAACGCACAGCGATCGCATGTGAAAATTATTGCTCTATAACCTTTGAGCACAATACAAGATTTTAAACATGCACATAATACATCACTTTATGTCGCGCTTGATCGCCCAACATTTCCCTCGATAAAAGGAAACTAACACTTAACATGTATGATTCTTCACACTTTTGTAGTGTTATGCATAGTCGGTATATATCTAAGCAGCCTCTATATTAATACATACAATTGACAATACATAACTAGCGATGGAAAGCAACCAACAGCCCGAAACACAATAACACATCAAAACTGAGAAAAATAATGACGGACAAATTACAATATAATTTCTATGTGCACACAGAAAAATGTACAGCCACAAAAAAGGATTTCCTCCGTTTAAAAAAACAATACAATACTTTTTAAAAAAAACATACATTAACTGGTAAACAATGTGAGCCATGAATCAATCTCAAACGCACACAAAAGAAGGGCACAGAGTGGAGCTACTCACCCAAGGTTTAAGCAATAAATAATCCCTTCCTTTGAGCAGCACAGAATGAAAGCAGCCTCCCCAGTCTCTCTCGCTTTGTATTTTTTCCACTGTGGGTTTCAGCCCCGTGTCCGGGCATTCCGCCTGAAGCTACATCAGCTCCGGCAGGTGCCCGTTACTTAGCAAGCCACGCCCAGCAACCGCTCCTCAGTGAGTCAGCATCACAACAGCATAGATTCATTCTTTCCTTGTCCCCGTTCTAATCACACTTGCAATGGCATAAGCAGACGTCAGTTGCAAACGGCGTTTAAATTACGAACTGGGCTATACGGCAGCGGAGGTCTAACGCCGCAGAGTGCTTGCTCGTGTTAGAATTCGCCACAATTTAAAAAATGCTGCCGATGTCTTTGATCATATGCCAGCTATAATAAAATGAACACTACAGAGGAAAATATGTTCTAAACCCCCCCCATCGAGCTATGCACATCACGTGTAAACACTGATAAAAAGCAAATTATATCAAGGGCGCTCATTTCTTAAATGTGATAACCAAAAAGTTTTTTCACATACAGTTTACCATTAACAAAGCTACATACAATACATACAAAGCATGCAATACAGTCATGCGAAGCGAAAACTGTATTTAGAAAAAATGAGAACTCTTTTTTAAACTCCCGTACACTGTATATGCACGCTTATAAACCCGTACAAATTCAATCAACGCTGTCCGTCATTACCAAGGTGTCACAACCTATGAGTTCCAGACAACCAGTCACTGGTATTGCCATGAAAAATCCTCGCAAGATGTCCTGGCCGGAGCTCGAAGCACCCTCTCAATCCTCTTGATGCCTCTGCCGACTGGCTGATAGACACGTTGCAACTCCGTGCCCGGAGAATGCGACTCTGGCTCAGGTCTATCAACCCACTGCTCAGGATTCACAAAGTGGTGATTACCCGTTGCCATTACATTAATTATGCGGCTGGCTGCAGAGGGACATAATAGGAGTGTCTGAAGGGGGCAACCAGATTTCCTTAATGAATGCAAATTCCTTTGCATCTTCAAATAATCGCTTTCAATCCAGCTGCTGCATCCTTCCACTTAACTGTGAGCCAGCTGAAAGCTTTTCCATTGATTTTTGTACACATAAATAGAACACACATTTAGAGCGCGCATCCAAAAAAATGCTGGCACACTTTTTAAAATAAATCAGTTCCATCATATTTCACAGGAACAGTGCTAGATTTTCAGAGGAAGTATTTTTTTAAATAAGATACGGGGTACTTCTGTTTAAAGTAATGCAGTATCACCGAATGTAGGGTAAAGGAAACACAGCGGTCTTCCTTTGTATGGCTTATGAAGAGCAACAGTTAGAGATTCATTTTTACGGTATTTATCCATTCCATTGTTGAGATTTGGTAATAACATTAACACTACCTGAAAATGTATATTTTGGGCAATGGTTACACGTCAATACAATAAACACACACTACAGTATAATATGTCCCTGTTACGGTTACTATACAGGTTAATAAAAAGTTCTACTTCTAAGTACCATAGCCTCTAGGACGTTGGTGACAATGGTCTTCCACAAATCTCTGCTCTTTGATGGTATACACGATTATTAGTTAATCAATAATGGGATTTGGACTTAAAATGGAAAACGTCCATTTACCTTTTACAATTACGGCTAATGACAGATCATATCTTAAGCTTTAATTCCATTTCCTTTGTCACTGCAGGTTTCTAACTAAATATGTCCCAGCTGGTGGTGTATGCCAAGTTAACATTTAAAACAAGACTGGTAACAAAATGGCAACGAAAGGAGAGAACGCACCTGGAAGGACAACCACTATGACGATGAACTGATGGCATCCGCTCATGAGCAAGAGTGGCATGGCAAGACAGTGGCATGACAGAACCGTGAAGGTGATGATACTGTTGGCAGACCTTTATCCAGCAGTAGATAGACCAAGGCTAACGATGATGATGTTGACGGCACTTTTAGCAAATATGCAAAAATAACTTCTTGGCTTAATACACAGTTCTCAAGCACAAGCGGTGGTGAGAGGGCTAACAGTAACAAAACACGCAGGTGGCATTTGTCTAAGTAGGACAGAAAAGTGTGGTTTTAAACATAAAAAAACACAAATTGTACTAAATAATTGAATACCTTCGAAATTGAATTAACGTGTGCATTATAAATTGTATATGTTATTATTATTAACTAGGTCTCCCACATTAATGTATGCAATTATAGGCGTTAAAAATTGTGCACTTGGGAGCATTTACATACCTAATTGGGTCGCTTTAACCCTTATACAGATCGTATTATTACAGGATTCCACTCTGTGGCAGAAATACTTCCCAAAAAGGCAATGGCAAAAGCAGCACAAGTGCATTACGTAACACGCTTAGTATTCCATCTGCACCGTTACATGAACGGAAATACCTTGCAAAATCTTCCACACATTCTTTGTGGCATCAAGGTCTCCTCTGGATGAGAATCATGGAAAGTTGTGCGGTATAGTCCGAATCGTTATTTAAAATAATTTTACAACTCAAAACAATTTGCCAAAACTGGTTTAGTCCGCAGGAAAACATCTGATAATTTACATTGGACATGGCACAGGGTCAGGCAGTAATAACTGGGAACTTAAGTTCTTGTAAAATTGTAACATTATATTCTCTCTCTTAAAATCCTATCGAAATGAAATACCGTATAATATGCCTGGTCTGTGCCATACAGACCAGGCACACTGCAGCTGTATTGCGACATGCAAAATACAGTGTAATCCCAACAATGCACAATTGTAAGATATTTTCGCTCTTTTAAAATCCTATCAAAATTAAATTCAATCCGTGTCCCATCACACCAGACACAATGCATCTGTATTGCGAAATGCAAAAATACAGGGTAAACTTAACGACGCACATGCATTGCAAGATATTTCCACTCTTATCAAATCCTATCAAAATTAAATTCAAGCCATGTGCCATCACACCAGGCGCAGTGCATCTGTGTTGAGAAAAGCAAAGAAAATGCACAGGCATAGGGTAATCTGAACAATCTACTAATTTCCACAAGTAACTGCTGACAGTGTCTCTGGCTATTGCAGCTTAGCCGGCTTGCCGACAGATTGACGTAAAAGTTAATTTGGAAATAATAATAACATCCTTTGCCATTACTAGAGGCATGGTTACAGGAAAGGTTGGAGAGTGTGTTTAGCCTGAAGGTGATAAAAGGTGAGAAAGTGTTGAAGGCTAATCTTTCACTGTGTGAAAACCACTTCTAACTAATAAAAAATCACGTCTAAAAAATGTATTGTGCAATATAAATAATAAACTATAATAGTAATAACTTAACAGCCACTGCCGGATGATGGCCTCTCCATACCATGTTTGTCACGAGGTTGCTTGACCATACTTCACCATGCTGGTCACTGCAGGTTAGTTAGGGGAAGCCCAGAGCATCTACATAAAGTAATGCAGTGTGTATGACACTACACTCAAGTGTGGGTTTGTGAGACCATGATATTTCCTACTGCGTAAACAGGTACATGCCATTATTTTAATTACTGAACTCATAGATCACGTCATTATTATTTACAGATATTTCGCTATCAGCAATCAATAATAATAAGCATCTATCTGTCTATCAAGGATCTGCAAATGACACATATATACCACTTATGTCTGTGGCTCTCATCAGTGTGATTAGCTTGTCTCAAAACAACGTGAAGAATTTTTGAAATTTACTAAATTGCCCCTGGCGCCCTGTGATGGACTGGCGTCCTATTATGGGTATATCCCTGCCTTACGCCCTGCGTCTGCCGGGATAGGCTCCAGCTCACCGCGGCCCTGTACAGGATTAAGCGGTTTCTGACAATATATGGATGGGTGTACTATCACATGTTTATCCAGCCCATGGTAAAGGTGGTGAAGGGGCACACCATTGCCGCTGGAAGGGTCTCTCAGAGAGAGCTCTGGAGAGTGCCCCTCTTGAGGGTATTTGGCTTATTCTTCCAAGCTGACAAAGCATCTTGGAAGAAGTGGGATTACCCACATTTAACCCAACGATGCATGACCTGCCAATCAACAAACTGTATACCTCCTCCTTTAAATACAACCTCTTAACCAGCTGCATGCTAACCTAATTATATTACAATTTGTATAATTAGGGTAGTAAAGGAACGCCTGGGAATCCCCCAGGAAGAGCTGGAATCTGTTGCTGAGGAAAGGGATGTCTGGTCCACTCTCCTTGGACTGCTGCCACCGCGACCCTCACCAGGACAAGCGGTTTAGAAAATGGATGGATGGAAGAAAATACATGGTATCTGAGGAGCATTTGTGATTTTTGCAATTAACCACATAAAGAAATTAACAAATAAATAAATAAATAGGTGAAATAAAATGCATTCAAATATAGTTTACGTAAACAATCCGAAAATTGTAAAAACATGAAGGCACATATGAAGGTTAATTATGAACAAAAACGTGGACATAAACAAACGCATTTCTATAAGTAAGTTCCTATATAATATGTATTGAAAAGTCTTCACTTGCACTAACAAACTAAAACGAACCGGTAGAAACAAAAGAACAGAGGTTTTAGAAATGTTCAAAAATTAAATGGTTAATTGTATGCTATGTATGGGTTAACCAATTCAACCACCACTAGTGTCGTTATGAATAACAATTGGACCACTTTGCTACGTCTGGACATGCATGCAACTGTTGAGATAAATCACTAAGATATGCTGCAACAGCGTTTCACAACAGCCTATATTGGCCAAACAAACACAACTTTATAGTCAGCTAATGAATTATTAATTGAGGCCAAAAATAAAACCGAAGTATAATATGTGGTTTTGGCCATCAAGGAAAAAGCGTGGCCTTAAGCAATAGATTCGGATGATTTGAAGGCCGCTATGGACTGATTAATGCAGCTGTCTTCCATTCGTCAACATTTTAGTGCTGCAAAAACATCCTTTAATCTTATTTTACACTTCTACATGACAATTTTATGGAATAGTACACCATTAATTTGCTTGCTACATTTTTTTTAAGGCTTGTGCAATTTTTTTTAAACAGCTCAAATGTTAGGATATGACACAAGAGAGTTGTATAACTTTGAACCAGTTCTATTTTTATTATTATTTGAGCTGCCATATTTGATTGCCTAATGAACCGATCACATTTTGAAAGCAGCCAGGAAAAGGTCAGCCAAAGCAACCCAAAGTGGCAAATGCTCACATAGCACGTTGAAATAGCAAACTGGAATTTTTTCTATGCTTTCTGTTGTCGCGTTTCTAACTGCTTCATGTCATATCACACCCATCACAAGAACACTATCAGCATTTCCACTGGAAATTCCCAGGGATTATATGTGAACCTGGACTGCGCTATATAGCATTCCTCTGTTGGGTAAAGGTCCAGTTCTGCAATTGCTAGATGTTTATTATTACGGCATAAATTACCCAGTGCGCTTTGAAGCTCTGGATGCGGGATTCCTCCGACACAACAAACGTTCAAACTAATGAATGTATATTATTTTTTGTGAATGTCGGCTTGCCAACGTTCTCACAAAGTTGAATGTAGTGACCATATTACAACCAATATAGTACACATTTAGCTGTGTGGTTAATGACACATTAAATGTCTAGAGATTTTAATTAAAACTCAACAATGCTCAGGAAATACACGGACCGAAAATAATTATTCCAAAATGTTATGCTCATTTAATTAAAAATGAACATCATTATACTTGTATATCAGACATTGTTACATATATACTATTCAAGCTTGTCAGTTGAAGAAACTAATGGTGGATTGGTAATGTCGGAATTTTTTACATATATGACAATGAATACGGCTTTATTGGTGATGAGTTTTAACGTACATGCTCAGGGGCTCTAGCAAGTAGCTTTCCTTTTGTAAAAATACAAGCCCAAAGGCCATTAAAATGGAGAAAATGAAATAAACAAGACCTTGAGAACAGCCATTATAATTTCAAACCACACATTCGGTGGCAATAGCCAGACGCTGCCTCGTGAAGAATATAAATCACAAAGATGTCCCAGTGTGCCTCACCGTAAACCGTGTTCGTGATTTTTTTTAACAGCATGAAATGTTGCTCAAATCCTTGTAAAGTTTTAAAAATGCATATGAACCCAACGTTGCGAATGCTTCTATAGCAGAAAACGAAATAAACGCTGCTCCATTTATCTACTGTGCATGATTAAAAACACTCATAAAATAAGAATTACGCGGATGTTTTAAAGCAAACCCTCATGCATACCGATGGTAATTTCAGAAGACCTTCGTTTAAGCACCTGTATTTGCAAACCAACGTCACTTAAACCCTTCAAAGGGAAATTCCATGAGCCACAGTATATCAAAAAACACAATCTCAAAACTGTGCTTACAAATTTAACTTTACATACGCACGACAAGACGATCACCTGAGCATCTCCAAAAGTGGTGCACGTTTCAAAACGATGAAAAAGAGGGACGGTACACCCATTAGTGACCTTGGTTATAATAGTGACTGATCAAATCAGTCAATCAATAACTCAATAACTCAATATAATCATCCTGAAAGGATGACGACGCTCACAAGGCCACCACTAAACAATTGCTGTCTGAAAGCCATAGTCTAGGCCCTGGTTTGCCACTTGGACCACAAGGTCAGACAAATACCATCAAGGCCAAACCAAGGACCTAAGGGCGGGACTGTGATTGATTACACGCACATTGATGACATTGCTTATTTAATCATCCTTGTTTTAACTGCAGCTGAATAATCACGACTTCACTTGTTTGGACAACTGCATGAGAAGGAATGCACGAGCTATGCTAGAGTCATTTTAGGCACCACAGCCATGGGACCACTGGCCCTTATGCAAGCTGAAATTCCAATGACATCACTTCACACCAAAGGACCTCACACAAGTCTTGGAGGTGGAAAGAGATGCTGCAACTTATACCACATGTTCCCGTGGAAAGATTCTCGAAAAAGAAAAGAACGGCTCATATGGAATTCTAATTATCTCTACAGCAATAGTATGGGAATTGCACAGCGAAGTAAAAATGTACACTTTTGAATAGATCTATTTTGTTTTAAATACATTCGGTGTGTATATAGGAGTATTGTTTATATGCGATATCTGTATTCCAACATGTACTTTAGTCATTTAGAACGAAAGAGATGCTGCAGTCACAACAATAGTGATGCCGTAAACATTGTAATAATGAATTCTCATTCTCATTTCAATTTGTCAGTGATATTTGTCTTAACTCATTCATTCATTCATTTTCAGAAACCGCTTAATCCTAGACAGGGTCGCGGTGAGCCGGAGCCTATCCCGGCAGACACAGCGCGCAAGGCAGGGGAACACCAAGGATGGGACGCCAGTCCATCGCAGGGCGCCTGGGGAAATTTAGTCAGTACGCCAATTAACCTGGCAGCATGTCTTTGGACGGTGGGAGGAAACCGGAGTGCCCGGCGAAAACCCACGCGGACACGGGGAGAACATGCAAACTCCACACAGAAAGGCACCCCGAGCCGAGATTCGAACCCGGGACCTTCTTGCTGTGAGGCGGAAGCGCTACCCACTACGCCACCGTGCCGCCCTTATTTGTCTTAACTGATATTTAATATTAATTGAAACAAAAAACAATAGGGTCGCGGAGAGCCGGAGCCTATCCCGGCCCTGTGTCTGCCGGGATAGGCTCCGGCTCTCCGCGATGGAAAAAAAACTATAGCATACAGTACTTTGTACATTATGTTCCTTTTCTCTTTGGTTGGTGGTTTGTTTCTGTGTAACTGCGGTGTTTGTTTTTGTTGTCTCCCATTCTCTTGTTGCTTGGTTTTTTGTCTGTTTTGCACGGCCTACTCCTGGCCTAAACTCGCCTCGTGGTGTCGCGTGTGGAAGTTGTGTTTTTGTTGTTGTGGGTGGCTGTGTTTTTTTTGCTGTTGCGTGTGTCTATGTGTGTGTTCTTGTGCTTCAATGTTGATTGTTTAATTTGGATTGGCGTTGTTTTCCCCTCGTGTCTGTCTCCCTGTCTTCCTGTCTCTGTGTCCCTATGTCTCTCCCTGTAGCTCACACTCCCTCCCTGTCTCCCTCCGTGTTTGTCTTCAAGGAAGTGACGGCCATCTTAGGGGACGCTGGCAGATTTTTGCCGCTCTTAAGATTGCCAGTTTCACAACCTTTCAGTATATTCGAGGCAGCCTTAATTATTTATTTTATATTGTTTTGCTTTTTTATTGGTTGTTGACATACCGTCCTGTTCGCGGCCCTTGTGCAGCGCATTGTGGCCCTCGGGTGAAAGGCGCTATATACATTGATATTATTATTATTAGATGTTGATGATTCACTCTAAATGAATCCAAACCAATTTAACTGTTATAGAGAAATACTGATGTCTAATATTAACATATTTTTATATTTTTGTTGCTGAGGAAAGGGATGTCTGGTCCACTCTCCTTGGACTGCTGCCACCGCGACCCTCACCAGGACAAGCGGTTTAGAAAATGGATGGATATATTTTTATGAAACCCTCAATGTGAAGGAGAGAGGGGGAGCACTCGACACAGCTCTCCCACAACAACAGCTTTGAAAAGCGAATATCATGCATCGAGCCGTGCAAACCTACATCAGTGCATTTCTCCATCCTAACATATTTCAACCTATCGCCCCTGTGCAAGTGTCCAAGTCAAGTAACTGATTTAAAAATTACATCAATTCTCTTCTCAACAGTTTGCGTGTAAATTCCTTTAAGATCACTTCAACAATAATAATGGAAATGGGGGTAGAAAACACAAATTCAATTACAAATAAACTGCTGTGATTTCCAAGGTCACCTGTTTAAGTAATAGCTGTGGCCACATCCAAATGGAACACACGAATGTTACAAGGAAAATAGACCAAAGTAATCTCTGCTACATTCCCTGAACACAAAGATCCAAGACGTGTTGAACTAAAACGTTATTTTCATCAGGCACAGTGGCAAGACACTGACCTAGAAGTGGAAAACACCGAGCAATGGCCATGAATCGCCGCTATTTAGGAAAACATTTCATTCTTCACCGCTGAATGTTTTGCGTGCCACAGAGCTATCCCTCCTCGTCTCCTGCTTATTCCCATTGACACGGCGCTAAACTTTCACGTGTTGAAAGCTATTTATCTGCACACATAATTGCTTAACTTTGTTGTGTCAGACATGAATAATATATCGTTTTTAACTCCTAGTGTAAAGGATCCGTCATAGCTACATCTCGCACCAAACTCCCACACTGAGGAGACATCCTTTCTCCTCAAGGCAGCATTTGGCTATTAGTTTACAATCTATTTAACCCATTCATTACACACATGCATTGGTACCACAGCTGGGCGGTAGGTGGTATGCCTGTAATCCAGCACTGTGGAGGCTCGGGTTGGCAACACATCCTCTCCATGGGTGCCAAAGGTGCCATCACCAGGTTTGATAGGAGAACGTGCTACAGTCATGTGTGGAATAAACTCAATCGGTTCCATCTGTATGGGATATAGTGTTTCCCCCTTCCACATGTGGGTTTTCTCTGGGTTTCCTTCCACATATATAAACAAGCATTTTGGCTGAATACATCTCAACAAATAAGACACATACATCCGGGTTTGTGGATTGTGTCATGTTGTCAGACGCAAGTTGCACAAATGATTATTATGGATATCAACGAATGCATTCTTAATCCACGTGGTCAGTGAAAAGCTTCCCATACTGACTTAACTCCCTCGGGTCTTGTGACTCCTACACGTTCCAATCTTTGCTTTCCCCACCTATCCTTCAGATAACTTGTCAAGCGGGTTCCTTCCGTTGGCTCCACTTATTTTCACCATCATGACACTCTGCTCTATGTCCTTCCACTTTATCTGGCCGTCCTTCTGAAAACACAGGCATCGGCCAAGCCCTGACACAAAGGACCTTGTCCCTCAACCTTCCCTGCCCCCCAAATCAAGGGTGTCCTGGCTGAGCGCCGTTTCTCCATGCCTGCTCTGACTGTTCGGAACTGCGTCCCGATATTCCAACGCGGCAACGTCAAATCCACCATCACGTTTAATAGACAGCTGACGCCTTAATCTGTTTCGCGAGTTGTACGAGGAACCCTGTTTCCAAGTCTTTGAGTAGCGATTGCAAATTGTCTTCCTCTTTGTGGAAGATGCTCGCTAAATTGTTTTTGTTTATTATTAGCAGTAATATATATGCAGCCCAATTGTTGGGAGGACTGTCAGATTGTAAGTTGCATTACTTTTCTTAGAAGTGGGAAATTATTCAAAGAAATGTATTGAATGCTGTTTGGTTTTATGGCTTTGTTTCCCAAATAAAGTTCACTGTAAATGTTGAATGGGTGTGCTAGCAGTATCATTTGCTAGATAACCAGAGTTTAATCGGAATATTTTCACTAATTTCTGCATAGAAAACTGTGCCTCTTGTGCTTAAGGACATATGTGTGTAAACTTTTATATATATTAAATCCAGTGTAAAGCATGCTTTGGCCATCTTGTAAATAAACCCATGCTAATGCTGCCACCTTGTGTTAATTACTGTAAATCCAGCGCTTAAGCAAAGCATGTATATCTGAAGCACACATCGTGTTACTGGTGGCATCATTCTGAGTGAACACTGAGAGAAACACGTTGTGATTCGTCACATATCTGAAACTATACTGCACGATGTATGCTGTAGAAATATATAGCGTATCCATACAAATCAACATATACACATACTCTAACAAATGTCTACGCATATGCAGACAATTATATATTTTTTGTCAGTCAACATTTTACTTTCAAGAGTATGGCAACAACTGCCAATGATTCTACTGGATTTGTCATTTTACAAAATGTTACAAAATCCTGGTAATTTCCCACTCAAGTCATCATGAGGTGGCATTCACCTTGTTTACTACTGTATGTTCCCGATACAGCGTTGTATAGTCCACATTTCTATAGTGGGGACGAGTCTATCTCTAGCACATCCACTGTAGACTTCCCCAAAGAACGGTACAAATTTATTTTACCCAGGATCGAAAATGGGCAGAGTAAGCCCACGACTGTGATTTGAACCAGTAACCTCCTGACTCCAAGCCAAGAGCTCTACCGCTGTGCCACCCAGCCAGACTCATTGGTTTTGAATAGATCGGCAGTTAAAATAATTCTGGGAAGCTGGCAAGCCCCAAGGAGTATACTGGCCTGCAAAGCAAGCAGATGTACTCATGTGATTGCTGTTTGTTCATACTCAGTGGCGGCCGACGGATAAATATATCGGTGGGATATGGAAGCCCGCGTTGGTGGGAGAGAACGGGGGGGAGTATGGGAAGAAATGGTGAGAGAGGGAGTGTGTGTGGAGTTTCTAACCTTTATAATGAGCAAGTAAGTTTGTCGTGGCGGAGGGGTGTGCATTTTCCCCAGAGCTACGTCACCTGGAGTCTCACACTCCTGCTAGGGTCTCCCTTGGTTGTCTGGGGGAGGGTCCAGACAAATAACAATACGAAGGCCCTTCGACTAAAGGAGGTTGGCGTCAGGAAGAGCATCTGACCGTTGAGTGGGCAACCATCCAACCCGGGCCAACTTATATACCGGCCGTTTAAACCAGCAACACATAATGAGCAGGTAAGTATCGTAACGGCTTTTGATCAATTCTCATTTTTCGTGAGTGGAACCCAGCCCCGGCAGCCCCTAATGGGCGAGCGGCCGCCACTCTTGGTACGGCGCCACGCACAGCCCCACGTACCTGTCTGCGTCTCCCACAGCCAGGGGCACCCCGCGCTGTATGGCTTCACGCACGACCGTGAGCCCGTCAGGCACCCGGTTGAGGCGCCGCGTGTACAGGCTCAAGCCACCGTCCGTCATGTAGCTGCAAGAAGGAGAGAACACGTGAGGCTCCACAGGCAGACCGCATGGTTAAGTTGCGCGTGGACTGCTGTTCAATGCGATGTCGGTCATTGTTGCAATTTGCTGTCTAGATAATTGGGTTGTCGGCAAATCACACGTAGATTAAGGTGTCAATCGTCACAGCCACTGCTGCCACCACACACACCTCACCAATGTCTTATACCCACACCTGCTGATACAGTAGATATGCGGCCACCAATATTTGCACTAACAGAGCATTGCCATCTGATTTAACCATATACACCATGTATGCCATTGGGTAATAATATAAATAAACTGACCTTCAAATAAGAATACTAAATTTGTGTTAGTCTCTCAGCCTAATGGCCTTCAAGACCTATGTTAAACAGGAGCATTTGATTGAGCAAACAAACTGTAGATAAGTATGTATCTTACTCTCAATAGCAGTCAGGTGTGTTTAAAAAAATACTGGAGTGGCAGGTGTTGTTGGGAAGATGACTCTTACTAAAAGACTGGGCTCTGCAAAAAAAATCGGCATAAAACTGTACGATGTCCTGTAGTGAAGCATTCTGAGTGATAAAATACACACATTTAAATGAACCTTCTCATGTGATTGCAATACTACTTTTAAAACACCCATTGCCGCAAGTTGGGGAAAGAGAAGCAATGGAACAAAAAATAAAGAACGCAGCAAGGTGCATGCTTGGAATTACAATGAGGACAGAAAGAGGGGCACACCGGTAAGAAAACGTGAAAAAATAAGCCGGCTTGAGGAGGATACGATGCTGGACGGGATAATGGGAGACAATCAAGAACAGTGGGTGAGTGGCAACCAAGGAATAGAACGATTCTAAAATTAAGGCCATGGAATAAATGTAGCAATTAATTTAGCTCATTTGCACGTGCTAGCTGGCTTTTTACATTGCAAGAGGGGAAAAAAATATCTGCATACAGAAACACGGCCACTTCCGCTGCACAGACAATGCATATTTGACCTTTGATTCCAACAGTGGCCAGGCAACGCCTCTAGTCTGCGCGCTCAAATTCCCATTCCCAGTCGTGACACTGACAATGTGGACAGATTATCCGAGCTCCCGAGTTGTGTTCAGGACACACAATTGTTTTCGGTCAAGTTGTCTCCAGAGGCGAAAAATGCCACTGTCCTTTGGAGGTCACAGAGTGTCAGGAAGAACTAAGCAGCCCCAATTACCCAAGCGGAATAATACAAGCAACATGCTAATCACGCCCAAATAGCAAATTCATTGGAGCGTGGCAGTTGCTCAGACAAGGAATATGCTTGTACACATGTGTGGATCACTAATTAATATATTGGTATTGACGAACCGTGAAATTGCGTGCCATGTGAAACCACGCACTTAAATCGAGTATACTTGCGTGCTGGCAGCGGTGGCTTGTCTTAATAGTTCGGAATTTATGTAACCAATTTTCCAATTATACCAATTGCATACATGAAAAGGGTCACACTTGTGTTTTTGGAATTGGAATTAATTCTCGAGGTATTCTAAATTATGGCCTCAATTCATAAATAAATAATTGCAGAAAGTTATGTTTTAAATCTTCTTCTTTGCGATTCTTCGAAGCACGATGGTCAGCCTCTGGGACCTGTTTAGAAATACAACGCTACCTTTTATTTTACTTTGCAGAGAATAATTCTAACAACAGTCTATTTAAATTAATACACAGGGAGGAATTACCATAGCCTGCATAATAGGATGATGGGCCATCATTATTCTTCATTAGACAATTATTTGTTATTCAATTTTTGACGTAAAATAACAAAGATATAAATTACAAATCCTCCTTAAACACACTAATGACTCCTTGTGCATTAGACTAAATCATCTGGAAGGCATCTAATCCCATCACAACTTCAGCCTGGATAGGTTTTGAGATACGAAAGCATCATATACACTAAAAAAAGGTGTTGTAGGTGTTGTTAGCATCTGATAGCATTTCAGCTAAAGCCACTGTTGTTCTGTAATTCCTCTACCTCCACAAACCAACACTGACCAACATGGAGAAGTACTGTATAGTCAAATAACCCCCATGGTCTGAGAAAATCCCTCACCCAGCAGTGGATTGACAAACGGGCTCTACAGTAAGATGTACAATACTGTAGTTCCTTGCCTTGTAAGCGCTGATAAACCGAAGCCAAGGCAATACAGAATCCAGTTGCTAATTTCTCATCCAATAAATCTCAAGCCTAACCACCAACACCTGCATAAGTAAGTTACACCACTCAGTGCTCCTGGCAAATTATTACAACCTCTAGGCAGGGTAACAAAGACATTCTTCCAGTAATAGAGGCATGACCTCCCGAGCAATAAATCTTCTGTCCAGAGAAAGGTTTTTGTTCCTATCTCCTTTTGCTTTGATCTCCCATTTGGACATCTCCCACCCAAACAAGCTCGAGAAAAAACATCCACGTGCTATGATTAAAACATTACCAAGGCTGAAGGAGATGGGGCGAGGCAAGACATGAAACAGCAACTTTGTTGTTTTTGGTTTAACGTGAAGGGGAATGAAGATTCTTTAGTATTCGACCATTAAACGTGTTCTATTTCATAGATGAAACACATTCCCATTACTTTTCAACTACACAGACACACTGTGCCCTGTGTTAAGTCCAGTTATAGAAATATCATTAGGGTACGAAAGTTGTGTTATCTAGTCAACATGGCAAAGGTGTTATGTCATTTATTTCTGTGTGTGTGTGTCACTAGTATTTCTGTTCTGTGTCATCAAAGAGAAACAATGTAACCCTGGACTATACAATGCTTTTTTTTATAAGTAAGAAAATATAACAACACATTTTTTTAACACCTGATGGCTTGGCCACAAATAAATGAACCCACTGTCAAAAAATAACGGTTTTTTTACATATACTAGTTTTGAGAATCGCAGAGAAAATGGTTTACAAGTAGTATTAAATGCCACAACAACAATGACAATTGCCGCAATTATAAAATCTGTTTATAAGTTTTGTTTGTTAAAATAAAAAATGCCTCAACGCGATAACCTATCTGTAACTATCTATGTGTTCACAACAACGTCGCCTTACCAAAATTTTCTCACGATGCAAATTCAAATTATGCAATAAAAAAACAAACAATATCACTCCTCAACTGAATAGAAACCGTACTGTTAACAAACGCGCTATGCAATGACGGGGCACAATAAAAAGAAAGGTTCTGCAACATTTCGCTGAAATTAATGTAGAAAAATATGTTAAACTTACCCGCAAAACAGTATCAAATGCCAAGAAACTGAAAGCAAGAGGTGATTGGAAAATGGGATAGAGTTGAACCGACTCCTCAGTTCGACTGGACGAGACACTGCTCAACCACAAGGGATACGGCAAACATTCAACCATCCCAAATTCCTCTCCCAAATAGAGATATGCCCAACGGCCCCACAAGACGGTCTGTCATCGCCGAGGTGAACTTGGTTTGTTTTCACGAGACCCCATGCTACTGAGCTGGACAGATACCCATCGCTGGGATTTAGGGAGACAGACAGGAAAGTTGCCTGGCATCTGGCTTGGGTTGTATTTTTGAAAATGCGAGGAGGGGCGGGAGGGGCCAACGTGTTTGGACATCACATTTCTGCAACTCAAACCGCTACGTCTGCCAAACGCTACCGTGCAATGTGTTCAAAATAGGTTACCGAAATTATGAGACCTATATAGCTGAATGTATATGAGGGACATTTACTCATTACCTTGTGGTTCCCTCACGGGTCGATATAAACAATTGCTTAGGCTTTCAATCCAGCCCACAATTTGCAAAAATAACTGTCAGTGATTTGAATGCAGTTATATGATGACACAAATATCTCAATAAACGTTTGGTTTTAGCCACACGAGTATTATTTTTCATTTGCGGAATGACTATTCACCAACGTAAAACATTCAACAGCACGCACTATTTCCGTATCGAGCATTCCTCCTCTCTCCTTAGCAACGTTAACGTATTATTTAAGGATGAGACGCATGATTTTCTTTAAAATTCAAGTGGTTCTAGAGTTAATGCATAAAAGCTATTAAAAATATCGCATTAAAGGTACAGCTGTATTCACGATGCTCACGAAGCAAAAGAAGCTTTAATTTATGGGATCCACTGCAGTGCCGTATATATTCCACAGACCTGACACATTCCTCTCTGCACGTGGTGACAGTCCACTGTACGGGGCTCGTCATGATGCATTCTGGCAGCAAATGAATGGCCTGACATACAAACAGCTCCATATATTTAGTCAAAGGAAAGTGTAAGAGATCGCTCCACTGCGGGTAAAAAAGCCAAGCGGTCAGCAAGCTTGACACTCAGTCATTAAGCACGGGCTCACAGGTTAAAATCTAGCTAAATGCTTTGTAACGCTGCGGAGAATTTCCAAAGTATTCCATCTGCTATAAAGTGTGCCACAAGGATCCCCATGGTGTCGTTTGTATGATAACACCGTTGTGTCTCAGTGTAATGGCCAAAAAGTCGCCTATTTAAAAACAAATCAGCATAGTGGATAATTGAGATTTGAAAGCGTTTGCCAAATGAGATCTTCACATTCCCGTACACACGATATTTCACCTCAGTGTTTCTTAGCAAAACTCAACAGTGACAACACATGTTAATTGGCGTTTGTTAAACAGATTTACCATAAAGAGATCTGCCATAAAATTAGCAAAATGTAGAGTTTGTTGAAATTACATCTCCCAGCAGAAATTTTCCAATTTGTGGCATTCGCCGAATGACTGTGAAATGGCTAGATGATATCACTTTAATACGAATTGTAATAATGTATTGCAGCATTTGACATGCACGATGAAAATACTGTATTAGGAAGGCCAGCGAATGGACTGTGTGGAGCCTCAGATAACGTATTGGTACGTGAGGCCATTCAGTGACCCACCGCCACTAATAATAAACTGATCAGCTGACCGGGCGCTGGGGATTAGTGACAGAATGGTTGAGCTAGGGGCCAATGGCTTCGATTTCGTAGAAACATGCGCGACATTTGGATCTTCAGGCAGCCAGGATTCGAGCCTGGCAATGCTTGGTTGCACATGGATATATGGTACAACAGAATTTCTCCACATATATGCTTTAGCTTCTTCAACTTTCTAGCTTGACTAACAAACTGAAAATGTTAGCGTTATATATATATAAAAATTGTTCATTGCCCATACAAAAATCACGATTCCTGGAGGAATCTGTCAGTGTGAACTCATCGGAATCGCATACTATTGCTGAAAGAAACAATCAACTCTGGCAGCCATGATTATTTTAGGCATTGGAACGATACCACAATGCTGCTATGCCAATTGCCTGTAGTTGCGTTCAAATGTTTTCACATGCAGCGCTAATCTGAAATATACTTGCAAGTTTTTTTTCTCGGAGAAGCAAAGCCATCAGCTCTAAAATATTCACGTAACCTTGACCTGGCACAAAATTCTTGTCCTGCCTCCTACTCACAGCTTTTGTAGATCTAAGAGACGTACTGCACCCCAAGATAATTTGATAGCATCAAGAGTCGCAGTCTGCACGCCGAGAGTAGATAAAAGCAGCTTGCCTCGGGTTCCTAATTTAACTTCAACTAATCAGTTAATTTTCGATAGACGTTCATTATCGCTGCCATTTTTTCCTTCATTGCACGTTCACTGAAGCAGAGAATTATCGGATGAGATAACATAAATATATCACCCATGTGCAGATATCACCACTAATCGTACAATGTAATGTGTCGCTGTGAATTATTCTATTGAAATTAATTTGTGCCTGATATTTTAAAAAACAAATGCAAAACCGAGAGAGATGTATGTTTATATTATTTAACGCCAATGAACCCGGCATGCAATATTTAAAGCACGTTAAATATTTAGTATATTTTGATGAAACTTCAACACCTATGATTTCTCTTACTCAGCCAAAACGACTCTAAAGACAAGGTATCCATGTTTCTGATGTTGAATATTTCATTTTGTTAGCATTTAGCTAATGGATATTTAAACATTAATTTCATCTTTGTTTCTAGCAAGACCATTTACTTTTTGTGGTATTTCAGCTGTTTCAAAAAAATATTGAATAAGCACACGTGCTCATTTGCACCAAAGATGCCTCAGCAGGGAATACGTTACACATGTCTACGCCAGCAACTTCGCATCGTCAGTATTACATACGAAAGTCAGGTGCATATCACAAGGTCAAATCTATCCAAGTATTCAGCAAATCTTATATTTATTTTAAGTCAGAATGCATTGCATTTGGAAAGCTGAACTTGAGCAAGAAAAGCAACACCCCAATGTGCCTGAAGAGAAACGTTTTCATGCAGTGTATATTACTGACAAATGTATCATAAACAACACTTACCAGAAAATGGAACAAAAGGCTGAAAGGTGTACAAAGAAAAAGTGATGCATGCTTCAAATTATACTGATAGACAGAACGCAAGAATGAATAGATCAGGGAGCAACCTTACTCAGAGGCAACATCTGAGAGAACAACTACTGCAAAAATGGAGTGATGACATGAGTCCCTGTCCAGCTGTGAGATGCACTGTGGTTTGAGAGGTCTGTAACGCAATGGTGAGACCTTAATCCAGCATGGGATAGACATTGGTCTAGGATTATGTCACTTAAACTAATCCCGAGAACTAGAACGGGACGATCAAAAGATGCTTTGGTCAGATGGGGCTACAAGACCGGCCCAACCACCTGTGAATGTGGAGAAGCAGACCATACTATGGAACACTGCCTTGTCTGTGCTCTACTACCCAACCTCTGCAGCTCAAAAGACCTTGCGGAGTTCAATGAAAATGCAAGGGGCTGTGTAAGAAAATGGGAAACTAATTTAACATCGCACTTCGAAGAATCGCAAAGAAAAAGAACTAATCCCGAGAGACGATAATTAATACCATAATTGTATATTGAATAAATTATGTTAACATATGAATATCGTGAGAGCCTAAAAGATTTTAGATATCGTGTTTTAAAGATCGTATTGCGGTAATCCAGAGATGGATTTTTTTTATCAATGAAATTTACAGCTCATCTTACAATAAATGTGTTGGGCAGGAAAAATATGTAACCTCCTCAGCACATTTAGCAGGTTTAGTTTAAATTGCACATGAAGCTAGATCACGGCTAATGTAATTAACTTCAAATGAAATATAGTCACTAATTAAAATGCATTCCAAGACCTCACATAACCTGATATCGCCGAAGATCATCAAATCTCCCAAAACCACCCATTGTTACCGGACCTCAGAAGCCAAGCAATATTAAGCCTTCGTTTGTAGAATGCCAGAGAATAACACGTGTGATAGACTTTGGTTGTGTGATGGCCAGGAGATGGGAGTACAGCAAAACAGAAAGTAAACCCAGCTGGTATTTCAGGCAATGGCCTGCTTCAGTGTACAATGGCAAAGTGGAGATGAGTTTAGTTTTTTTTCATTTGTGCTGGTTCACCACTCTTGATGTAGACAATTATCACCATCGCCATGGATTGTAACCTTATCGTGATGGCGGGGTTTCAATATTGCAATGAACCGCAGAGCTATGTAACATAGCAATCTTGGTAGGGCCTCCCGTAGTCTGAGGGGAGGTTCCAGACAAATAACGATCCGAAGATCATCTGACTAAATGTGGTTGCCATCAGCAAGGTCATCTGGCCATAAAATCCTGCTCCAATACCCGCATCATCGCGCATTTGTTGCATCACAGAAATCCTGCATCCAGAGCTGCAATAATAATAAACATCTATCCGTCTATGGGTGAAGCAGCCAGCAAACCCGAATCTACGTGGACAGTCGTAACATCCACGCCTCACAGAAAGAATGGTCTTGCCCGAGGCGGTTCGATTCCCGCCTTGCGCGCCTTTCCGTGTGGAGTTTGTGTGTTCTCCCCCTGTTCTACGTGGGTTTCCTCCGGGTTCTCCAGTTTCCTCCCAGAACTAAAAAAAAAACACTCATGAATTAGTTGGCCGATAACATCATAATATAAAGTAAGCAGTGTGTGGCAATATGGCGCCGGCAAAACCGCCTGGCTGCTTCCTCCCTCTCTCTGCGCTTTCCTCGCGCCTCTGAGTCATTCTCTCGTCGATTGAATACCTTTGACGTTGAATG
This sequence comes from Geotria australis, assembly GCA_036362915.1. Taxonomy (NCBI): domain Eukaryota; kingdom Metazoa; phylum Chordata; class Hyperoartia; order Petromyzontiformes; family Geotriidae; genus Geotria; species Geotria australis. The sequence continues at coordinate 8,868,314 of JAZEWU010000011.1, read as the reverse complement.
GATATGTGCGCGTTATAAATGTTAAATTTATATTATTTAAACCGGCAACAAACACAGACGACGAGCCTGGAACCGTCAAATAACGAGGCCGTCTCGCGGATTGTCCGTACCCGCTCGCCACGTCCTCGCTGCGGAGATTCTTCCCCAGGACGTCGCCGTCGCTCATGTAGCCGGCGGCGTCGGCGCCCACGCCGCACATCTCTCCGTCCGCTCGCTCCGAGCCGTCGCCGCCCGGGCCGCAGCCGGCCCCGCGGCCCGGCACGGCCCTGCGCAGGTACCGCCCCGCGGGCACGCCGCCTCCCCCGGCGCCGGAAGCCGTCGCCGCCGCCACGGACTCCTGCTGCGCGAAGCGGCCGGATGTGGCGGAACGGGGCGGGTAGCCGTTGCCCAGTGGAGACGGGGCATCGCCGGCCTGCAGGCGCGGGCTGCTGGCCTGCGCCAGCCGCCAGGAGAGAGGCGTCTGGGCCGCTGCCCGCCCACCCATGCCGAGCAGGCCGCGGCCGCTGACCTCCGTCGTCACGTTGCTGTCGAAAGTTGTCTCCAGCGTGCTGTTTGGGAAACGGTGAAACGTCGGCGGGGCGGTTAAGTCACCGGTTACGATCGTAGCGATTGGAGGCATGTTATGTTGGTGGCGGCTGGCCGAAGATAGTACGTGAAAATTACAACGGATATTTGTTTGTGTAAAATGGACCGGTGTGTAGCGAGTAACCTGTGGGTGATCTGCGTTCCCCGCAGGTTTGACATGGTTTCCTCCAGGTTCTGCCGCAAGTCGGCAATGTTCTTCACGGTTCTCATTCTCCGCGTCTCGGCATCCTCTCCGACTGTCAACATCAAAGCAGAACAGCCTATGTCTCGGCAGCTTACAACTTACTGTACATGTACGTGTAAAGGCCTGTGTCAATCCACTGCTAGATGGGTTATTATGATCATCTGTCACTATACTGCTCAGTGCAGGTTGATAAGGTTAACATAGATGCCAGGGCATGGATGTACAGTACAACAATGCTTTTGATGTACTGCCCTCTACTGCCCACCTTGTAATTCTCACTGACAGTGAGGTCCCTCTCTCTCCTTCGTGGCTTTTCACATCCCTAGTTGGAGGCTTCTCCGTTTCCTCCAACGTGGGAGGCGAAACGTCTCCAACGTGGGAGGTCAAACGTTGCGAAGGAGAGAGAGGGAGCGCTCGACACGGCTTTCCCGAAAAAACTGCTTTGGAAAGCAATTCTCATATATTGAGCAAAGAAAACCTACATCAGTGCATGTTTTAACATGTTTATTTATCGTTATAAAATTATATTTTCACATCCTCAAATAATGGGGAACATCATCACGCAATACACAGATCACGCCGAAATCACACTGGAACCTCTCGATTCTAACGTCAATTAATTCTTTAAACCTGACAAATAAAAATGAATGTCAAAAAACTTTTTGTTTTAGTGTATTGTTGTTGAAGCCTCCCCAGTTGGATATAGGTCCCGTTTGAGAAATGTCAATGAGTACTTTTGGATGCGAGCTCTCAATTGCCTGTCCCTGATTGTTAATACATTGCCACACAATGCATTGCAACACAATGCACAGCCACACAATGCACAGTCCTTAAAAATTCTTATCATGCGAGTCCAATTTAAATGGCAATTAACCAAAGTTCTTGTTTTTTCCCCCGTTAATGAAATAAGCAATCACGCCCCTTCCCCTTTTGTAATCTGCGATGTGCACGTGTTCTCTCCTAACACTATTGTTTTTCCACATTGAAAGCTTTTGGGCTTAATCCCTTGTCTGTTAAAACTCTACTTCAAACACAAACCAAACAAGAAAACAGTCATGGAACAAACAATGTCTATTTTGGTCCTCATTAACTCTAACCCATCTCAGCAATGTTATTCTTTACTAAGGAAATACAACATTCCACTGCTATTTAGATATCAAAAATAATTGGCCTCAGTGGGTGTTGGCAAGCATGGCACAAACCCCTGCAAATGGTAAAACATACATCCAGAAAGAAAGTCTGAAAATGTGTTAATTAGAAAAGATATAAGCTATATATTGTATGGCGACTCACCATTTGGGGTTTAAAAGTTGTTGACAAAAACGCAATGATCTAAAATGATGAATAGCAGGCTTAGGGTTACATTTTATTACGTAATTTACTCCCAAGATAAGACACACAGAAGCACAAGACAACATACACCATTATGCAAATGTATTATTGTAATTACTGCTGCGATTACTAAATTTACCCCACCACAACAATATTGAAAATGAGACACTATGCCTTGTGCTTAACACTTCTGCCACTCCCTAGAAAAGTAGTCTTAGCATAAAAAAATGTAAAATGAAAAAACCTATTCCCTCGCCTCTGTCATTTGTGCTAGTGCATGCATACATCCACACAATTATGCCAGTGTGATATATTAACCATAAACATATTTCCTTTTAATATATACTTGCCAAAATAATAAATCTGTAATATATATTACAATCACGATATGCACAGCTGTTTTTGTATTATTCATAAAACAGAAAAATGTTCCCAAAATATTATTTTACAGAATGTTAGTTGATGTATGCTATTAATTTTTTGTTCAATAACTGCATCAGCTATTTTCTCTTATTATTCAGCAAATTGCTTTAGTCATTCGGTGGCAAAAAAAGTAAAATAAGCTGACCAGACATTCAAGGTGATTGATTGTTTTTTGAATCTGCTCTGCCCTAAATAAGCCCCATTTGCATGAGGGGAAAAAACTGTGCCCAGCATTTAACACGTTGAAAGTTTTATTCAAAGCACGAGGCGTAATTACCCTGTGCACGGCCAAGAGTAAGTGGCGAATTAAACAAAGTTAAATCAGAGGTAGTACAACAGCAGCAGCGCTTTACCGGGCAAATCATCGACGCACGGCTGCTGCGCAGACTTGCTGAAGAGGATTGGGTCCGAGTGAGCGCCCGGGTTTTGTCCAGCCTCCACGACCAAGGGCACATTTCCATCGCAGTCCGTGTGGGTCCTAAGGCACACAACCCATATACCACCATGTCTGCATAGTTTTACAAAGATTTTTCGCAGTTGCATTTTGTGCCGGAGGCACGTACAGCAAAACTTCTGAAAACAGGCGGCACAACCCAAAAACATGTCGGAGAGCTGTACCTCAAATCTCTAATTTTAATTTAGTTTGTTAATTACCGCCAAACAGAATTGTAATAAAAAATATGGTCTCATTTTTAAAAAGTCCCATGTTTATACGTTTTGTTATTAAATTTCAAACACTAGTTTGGCGCTAACATTCAAACAGAGGCGGGCCGTCAGGGCCAGCAAGGCCTTCTCTGCTGGCCTAGAGATTGCGGGAGGATAGCACTGAAGGCCTAGGTGTAAAATACACGGCCCGCCACTGCATTCAATAGACACACAGATATTACAAAACACAATTTAGCTTGTGCAATGTTTTAATGTACGCATTTAAAAACAGACTTACAAAACGTAAAAAACTAAACCATTAAGTGCAGGTCTTGGGGAGATAAAGGCCTATGCCGTTAAGGTTACGCGTGAGAATTTAAACACACATTTTTAGAAGGACGTGCCCAAAAAACAATTGTGAATCGTTCGCTACGGGGGCTCTACTAGCCTTCCCAAGGCCGCACTGTACCGGTACATGAAGGGAGCGACCGTGGCCGTGTTTGGGTGGCTGTACTGCTGCTGGGGATGAGGCAGCTGCACCCCGACGGTGCTGATTCCCGTCGTCTGCGTGGTGCTCGTTGTCATGGAGACGGTCGCCGGGCTGACGGCAGACGATGGCGACGTAAGGGCGGCGGCGGTGGCGGCGGCGGCGGCGGCGGCGTTGGAGGCGGCGGTGGCGGGCGGCATTGGCTGCTGGTGCTGCGGCGCTTGAGGTTGCGGGCCACAAGACCCGGCGGCGGCCGCCCTGCCTCCCTCGGACGACGCTAAGCTGGTGGAGCTCGAGGTGCGACTCTCGGCCGCAGGCTGGAGGTGTTGCTGCAGGTGCGTGCCGCTCTTGCTGGCCCGGAGTCGCTCGCTCTCCTTGCCCGCGGCGCCGCCCGCGGCGCCGCCCGCAGACTTGGCGCCCGCGAGCTTGGAGCCCGGCTTGGGAATCCCCGTGGACGCCGGCCCCGGGCCAGCCGAGGGCTCCTTCTTGGAGGCTGCGCTACCCGCCGTCTGAGCTGACTTTCCTCCCTTGGGAATGAGGCTGGCGATTTTGGAGGACTTTTTCGACGATTCGGCCGCAGCAGCGTCTGCTCTACAGTCTGGCTCCGTAACCTTGCCTGCCTCTGCGACAGGCGCGGTCGCTTTGGCCTTCTCCTTCTCACTGCCCTTCATTGTCGTTTTTTTGTTGTTGCTCAGTGCGCGGCTAATAGTCCTCTGTGCGATGCCTTTCAGGGCAATTTTTGGGCCATTTGCAGCCAGCTCATCTCCGGCTTCAGTTTGCTCCATTGGGGCCGGGGTCGCTTCGGGTTTAGGATCTGGCGCCTCCGACGCCGCTGGAGGACCGGCAGCAGACATCGACGTGGCTTTGGAGGCGCTCTTGGAGTTGAAGAGCCTGAACTTCTCCAGCATTGACTTCTGGCCATTGGAGCTTGCAGATGCAGTGGTTTTTGGCGCAGGGACCTCGGAGTGCTCAGCAGAAGCTTGGGTGGCAGCAGGTACGGGCTGCTTGGCACCTGATCCTGCGGAGGCGGCACCGTGCTTGGCACCCGCAGCCTTGGTTCCTCGCCAGGACTTGCCAGCGCCAGCACCGGGCTGCGGGATGGCAGACGGCTGTGCCGCCGCAGGAGAAGGCACGTTGCCATTCATGCCTGCTGGCTGAGGTGAACCTTCAGCCAGCTCTGAAAACAGAGGCGGTGGGAAGGGCGGTTGGGAGACACAATCATCGTCCATGTACGTTATCATTGGATATGTGAAATGTAATGTGATCAGGTATACAAAGGGGTGAAGGTAAGGCTGTTTTAGTTTCACTGAGCCAATGTTAAGGCAAGTGAATAAACTCCAATTGTATGATGTAGATTGTAATCGTGATTAATAATCAACTTTGCTTTGTTACTCACAGAAATGTTTATGGAAAATTAACGCACATCTGTGCATGTTTAAATATAGGTTTCTGTTTTGCATTTCTTTACGACATACGAAACACTGATTCTCTTCAAAAGGGCTTTAAACATGCTGACCCCAACGTTTGTCTAAACATTACAGCATTTTAGAGCGCATTGATAAGGAAAATAAACATATAACAATGTTATTAAAGAAAGGGCTCCTTTCCATTCAACACAATGTTTCGAAATCAATTAATCAATAAACAATGTATTCATGAAAAAAACAAAGATCAATTGCATGCATGCATAAATGGCAAATCTAATTAACCATGTTATTAATATATATTCAAGTAACAAAAAAAAATTACACGGATTAAAACTTCACACAATCGTCTAAAATAGCATAGACAGTTCACTTTCTAATCAACAACAAAAAAAAATGCCGTAATAGCTTTCGGTGATATTTCCAGTGGCCCTCTTGAATAGAGAATTAATTTCTTTTTGTTAAGCACTTCTGTCAAAAGAGCCGGAAAGCCGCTGATTTAGCTGCAAAAGGAAGAAGGCTGGCACCCCACGTGGCCGGGTCAAAGGCTTGGGTCAGAGAAGCGACCGAACAAAATCTCCACACAGTGGGGAGCAATGGGTCACGATTGGAAAGCAAACACGCCAAAAAACCGCAGCTTTGTGCCGAATGCAAAGACCTGCTAACCAATAACCAGGCTGCCTAGAACAAGCAAGCAGGACAAACACTCTTGCGCTGACAAGAAAATACGGTTATTTAATTTGGGTGTTTAAAAACAAGCTTAAACAGCCATCAACAACAACTCATCTGAAGGATAGAACATCAACACAGATACATCACAAATAACGTCAACACGTCATTAAGTTACAGCAGATAATAATGTCCTGTCCAACAGTGAAGCTTTACATTTAGTTTAAAAACATGTATTTTACTTACTTAATAGCCGTCTAAACTTAGCCCTGTGAGCTTCAAACAAGGCATGACTCAAAGGATATACTGTACCTCAGTGTTTGCTGGAAGCCGTTGGAGTGATCTCATGGAAGCAAACAGATTTTATTATCGCTCCCTCCCTGCCGCACAACCCTTTTTTCCTAATTTAAAAAAATCCAGCTTAACCCTAAGTCCACGGTTCACCAATCATTTACCATACAACTTCCACCCCGTTCAGTTCATTTAGCAGATGCTCCAAAGAAGTACGTTGCAAAAGGCGCCAATACAAACTATGTCGAACTGCGTTGAAGGCACGTACTGCCCTGCCAACTTTAGACCGAAACGTAGGCGGCATCCTGTAACGATGCCACGTGTCTAAACATAATAACAATTGTGCCAGTTACTTCCATTGTTGGCACGGCGTGCGTGGAGCCTCACACATTGCGGCCAGCGAGACAATCGTACAAAACCGCTTGAGCAAGAAAAAGGCTCCCTCCATTCTCCGATTGGCTCACAATCAGCCAACTGCAGCTCCGCCGAGTGAAACGGTTTTTTTAATCCTTTCAAAGTGGACTTTGCCACAGCACGTATGAGCAGAGCGTGTTATTTAGAAATAAACCCCACCTTCCAATCCGTGACTCACAAGCACCCATCCCACCAAACAGTGCCCATAATGTGACAATTATTAAACTGCCTCGGTGCGTGACACCATATGTACAAGGCTTCAGAGCAACTATATTTGAAAAAACATTGAATGGAAATTGATTAGATATCATACTTGTATTGTTTTGATTGTAATTGTTTTCCAATGAATGCATTTATATATATTTTTATTTATTTTTAAAAAATACACGACAGACCGATGGATACATCCAATTTGAGATTTGCACAATTTACACTGGGTTTGCAAAATTATATTTGAAAGAACAGCAGTGGCATTTTTATTATTTATGAAAATAAAGAACAGCATTACCATTCACCAATTAATTCGCTGGATCTGTTCTTTGAAGTTGACTTCCCACTAACCCCCATCCCAAGATCAAAATAGAAATAGAATGGCAGTTACATCACGAGATTGCACAGCTGACAATCTATAAAAAAAATACTCTGACATGAATCTTATCTGACCCATGATACATTGCTACTACATTTGGCTCTAGCTGGGATCAGACACCCCAATTTTAAATAAATTCTCACCCTTGCCTGCTGCCCTTTATACAAGAGCACGCTAAAGACGTGTTTATTTTCACAGTTGTGGGCCAAACAGAGATCAAATCATTTTGGGAGGTCCCTTAAGTGAATGCCCAGTGGAACTGTGAACTAGACCGAGTTGCTCACCTCAGCAGAGCAATTCAGACACAGTGAGATTACACTTATAATAACGTTTATATTGGATAACACTTCTTCGTGAACCAACAGCAGACGCCAACGTACGTCCCCCATCAAATTATGTGAACCCCTCCAAATTGTGTCCTTAATGCTAGAGCCCTATTGTGGCACTGTGCCGGTTTGTAAGGTATATAAAGTGCATGCTTTTATACTTCGATTGTAAATGAAATACAGGAACTGATTGGACGTTTTTATCAAAGAAGGCTGCAGATTGTGGCTAAACATAAATATAAGCAAAGAATCAGTACCTTAATGTACAATCAATTCACTGAACAAAGTAAAATATGTTTCTAAAAGGACATAACTTAAACACACGACAGAGTTTGTGTATCTATTATTGAGAGCATCAAAGTGATACATTTTTAAAGGTGGGGTCAGACATATTAGAGAGCTTTTGGAAAATATGTGAAAATAAAATGCAATGTACTGATGTGCCGAGAGTTGAAGGTTTGAAAATCAGTGAATATAGCCTGCTCTGACGTACGGTCATATATGAAGACTGTAAATAAGCACGGAGAGGTGATTTCTGGGCATTAGTGAGAGAAACACGTCGAATAGAGAACGGGTATTAAAAACATCATATTGACCGTTAAGAAAAGTACGCGTGGACTTGGGCAGGACACGTCGCTATACGGAATTACGGCCAATGGACCATGTTGGTGACAGAATGACAGCCAGAGGAAGGGACACACCCGGGATGATGACCACCACTACAGATGGAGTGTTGAGGTTAGCTCATGTACAGGAATTAGACGGATGGCTGCATTGCAAGACCATGAGCGATGGCAATGAATTAGGGAAGCCTTCATCTAGTAGTCGATAGATCATGGCAGGTGGTGGATGAATGAATAAATACATCGATCCATAGAATACTGTGAACATGTTTTTTTAAAGATTAATATGCAACGTATTACGACTTTTCAGCCACGCTCCAAGATAGAAAAACTTTGGTCGATAAGCAGTAATGAAATATATTCTTAAACAACTTCTGCTATTGAAATGCAACAACAAAAAGGCATAACCCGTCAGTTATGAACGTGATGATAAGATATCATAGATAGTGCTTTTGCAAGCAAAAGCACTTGAAGCCGCTGGACAGACTTTCAAAACATTGTGACTTATGACAAGATACATCTTCAGATATGAGAAAAGCAAGATCACAATGCCCTGCAGTCTGCAAGCATCAAATTAGGTTTTCCCTTCCTTTCATAACAGTGGTCCAAGTGCTCACATGCTATCTGCAAACTGGTGAAAAATATATATAACGCACGGCTGATGTTTCATATATCGTGGTTTTGGTATAGGGCCAACAGCAGGCCAAACTGACAACAGGACACTCGATCACAAAAGCAAACATAACATGGTTACGCAAATAAAATATGATAGTGGGATATAAGACAATATTTTACGGACAATAATCTAAGGACCTTTTTTGGATGTACGTATATGTCCATTTTATCACCTTTGATAGTTTTTATTAAATCAATTTGGGTATATGATTGTGTGTGTGGGGAAATTACGTTATATTCCATGCTGCAATACTAGTATTTATTTAAAACGTTCAGGCCAATCGCACACATTTCATCCACAATTTCAGACCTATGTACAATTTTGATGACACACCAATTACCCATATTAAATGAGCAAGAACACTTCAATACCTTAATTCAAATCAGTTTCAATATTTTATATTTACAGGCCATGGTGCCATTTAATGCAGATATGGAAATATATAATAATATAGATTTTTTTTTTTTTACGTAAAACTAAACCATTAACAGTGACCAGCTGCTAAAACACATTCACAGATCACATACTAATTGCGTAATAATAATTATTCTGAAAGTCTTGATAAATTAATCGTGAAGCCAGCTTTAATTACCCAATGAATAACAATCCACACAACGGCAGATATACATTGACGATGGCAAAGAAAATTCAATAGCAGTCGAAAGTTTGTTGTTATGTGTATTTTTAACAACAAATAACAGGTAGGCCCTCGAACTGCAGTTATATAAAAAATGGATAAAGGCCACACTATGCCATATCAGTCATGAATTGCTTTTTTATATCATACTTCATGGTTATTGTGGGTTCTTGATTAGAATGGAGGTCAGGACTAATGGTGTATGTGGGGAATATTGTGCCCACTAGTGGCTACGAAACGTAGGTCCTATAAGTGCACCAGCTACCAAGGGGATTAGTAAGGTGGTGGATTCAGTTACAACCACATTTCCCAAGCCAGTTGCCCGTTGCAAGCATGCCAGCATGGGCCAAATCCAATGAATGTACAGCACTGCCAGTGACAGCCAACCAATGCCTCTAATCTGCTTTAGTGATCTTGAGCCATTACAACAGGGAGCTTTGAGGAAACAAACTAATTTGCACTGGGTTTTCATAATGGTAACAGTTACACTTCGAAGCCCCAAGTGCTCCCTCTACAGACACACTCTTGGAACAAATATTACATTGGAGTGTATTTGGGCATTTCAAGATGAAAACTGTTTTGCTTAAAAACATAAAGTTATGTTTAGCTCTCCACTGGGTTGCTGGGTTGTATCGCGTATTGTGTTTTGTCACGATTAATATTCAGCTCCCAGCACGTACAGCAAAATATTGGGCTTCATAGCGAACAACGCTATAGTACGACCCGAAAGCTAGACAGCTAAACCGCGAAAATCCTACGCAGTAAATCGTTACGTTGTGATATTTAACCACTATCCTGCTTTCCTATCAGTCTCAATGGGCTGTTTTTCATTCGTTACGTTGCTGATCGTAAATGTGATTCTCTGCAGGTGATTCTCAATTTTGGTTGCTATCCGTTTATTTTTTTATTCCTCACCTAATTATGGCTAAAACACCTATATTAAAAGCTCTATGAATAATGTATAATGTTGTTCACCAATAAGGAGATTGGACAATTTCATTACTTTCTCATGTACACACAGCACAACCAATGTAATTCCAAACAAAATGGTATCTGTTTGGTGGCCTAAAGCAAAAATTATTAAGACAAATTATGTATTTTTCCCTGTCTAGTGGGCTATTGCTCTTATAATCAAAGACATGGCAGGGAGGCCTTGCCCTTGGAATTAAGTACACGAAGGTTATCCTACCTTGCTCTGACTATAATTGATTGTTTGAAGAGTAAATACCAGGTTTGTGATTTCACATTAGCGTGTGCATAACTCAATATTTGGACAAGGTAGCCCCATTACAAGTGGCCAAACATCAAACGGATCAATTGCAGAAAGCAATCGTATTAATAATTAACAAACGTGATGTATACTTCACGGTAGTCCTATATAACTTTGTAATAATAATTTCCCTCGGATGACATTCAGTCACGGTATTAAAAATGCAATCATATCCTGGTTACATGATTAAGTGGTGGCAGTTACAGTACTGCATTTATCATCTGCACCTATATACCGTCTATTGCGCAATCTTATACACAGTGCTCAATACAAGTTCCCACTTGTCATCCATATCTTTGGTATTTGCTTTTCAAAGCTGTTCTTTTGGGATAACCATTTCCTGCGCTCCCCTTCTCTCCTTTATGACATTTGGCCACCCACGTTGGAAGCATCGTCAGGCGTCCTAAGCTCCGAGTGTCTGAGGATGGCGAAATATCACGAAGGAGGGAGAGAAAGTGCTCGACACGGCTATCCCGAAAGAACAGCTTTGAAAAGCAACTATCGTGAATCAATCCATGGAAACCTACATCAGTACATCCCTATTAATGTTTACAACTTGTAAAACCGCAACTGGAGCAAACTTATTTCTCTTACAATAGGCACATTCGACACGAACCAATAACATAACATGGCTTTTAAACTACATATTAGCGGTAAGTGCATCGCTTAAAAAACGCTTAACCTTCATCAAAATAATGGCACTAGTCTCGTCTCGGGTTGCAACCAGGACACAACGTGGTGATAAACAGAATAATAGAGCAACGGACTGTACGTGCAACTGGCAAAAACGAGGACTTTGGCATGTTCCATGAAAATTTAGATTTCCCAGGACAGCTGCCTCAAAGAGGAGGTCGATGCTGGGGGGAAAACAGGACGTGTAGGCACCCCTAGTCTCATATGTGCAATGCTATGGATTTTGTAATATATTTTTTTAATGTCTGCAATGCTATGTGTACATCTTTTTTTTGTTATGTATGGGCAGAGACCTAGAGGCCGACCCAGGACACGATGGAGGGATTATATCCTTCGGCTGGCCTGGGAACACCTGCGAATCCCCCAGGAAGAGCTGGAATCTGTTGCTGAGGAACGGGATGTCTGGTCCACTCTCCTTGTACTGCTTGCACCGCGACCCTCACCAGGACAAGCGGTTTAGAAAATGGATGGATGGATGAATCTTGTACATATTTTAATTATTGTCAGCAATTCACATGTCTGTTGTGTCGCAGGGGTCCCGTAAAGAGCTTGCAAGCTTACTGGGTATTTTTCTGCAGTAATAATAAGCATCTATCTATCTAATAATAAACATCTACCCTCACCCGGTGAATGCCCGTGTGGGATTTCGCTGCTCACCATGCATGGGCGGAGGAGGGCAGGGTCCAGCCCGGCCCTTGTCGTGCGTGTTGAAGCTCTGGCTGCGGCGGTTGGCGCTGGCGGCCGTGCGTGCCTTTGCGTCACCACCTGCAGCCAAAGGGCGAGCTGCTGGCCCTGGTAGCCTAGAATCACAGAGACAAAGGGGCCCCACATAGCCTTAACTGACTGTTGGGGTCACGACACGCGGTGGTGTGGGTGGCCAGCGTCACGCCCGACACACACGCAACCACAAACGCGGACACACGCACGCAAACACAAAAGTACGTGATTCATAGCGGCCCATGCTTAGGACACCTGCCGCAGTGAAGCTGTGCGCAGTGATTTACACTCTTAGTATAGAATGTTTTCTTCGTTGACGCAAGCAAAAAAATTCTCACTTTCAAAAATACACCCGTTGGCGTCTCACCTGGTTTGTTTAGGTAGAGCATTGCAATCCATTGCTGTATTGACATATAGTGAACTGATGCATTAACATTTATACAACATTGATTTCATGCCCGGTATTTGTCTATCATGCCTGCATCTGCTGATGAGCACTAGAAGGGTGAAACCAGTCTCGCGTTTGTGTTAAAACAATGCTGCTGGTTAATAATAAGTCTCGAAGGACAGTAGGCTGATTGAGCTATTTTTGTGTGAATATGTGAAAAAGCTGGTTTATTAAAATAAAATGTAGCATGAAATTGGTTTAAGTCGGCTTTGCTTCTATTAATTACCACTATTATTCAAAGCATTATAACCACAACCTTTTTACTTTTACGACAGTGTGTCCCCTGCGGATTTATTTTAGGTTGCTTTAGTTATTGTAGATTTAGCTGTTTTAATTAAATCCCCACATGCATTAAGATTAGAATGCTGTTCATAATTTACCTGAAATTGACAACGAATAACTTTCTAAAGCAAACTGTACTCCAGTTACAAAATATTCATCCATAGCTTCATGGTTTGTTAGATACAGGCAAATGTAGTGAACATGATAATAACTTAACCAATATATCTCCAAATGCTCTAACTGCCAGGCCAGCTGCAAGAGGTGAATTTCAATATCGGCTGCGTTTAAATATTCTTATCATGCTTCATTGGTTTCACATGAAACTCTAAACTACTTTATTTGCTTGAGTAAAGGTCACGTGAAAAGTGTATAAGTGTCGTAAAATCTCCTCCAACCCGACACAGCCAATACACTTTTCACGTAACCTAACTCATAAAAAGAACTAGACTATGGATAACATTGGTCACGAAAACCTTCGAGTTAAATTTGCTTGAGTAAAGTATAAGGTCCAAACATCCCCATTCACCACTGTACACACTGTGCAAGTAAGAGAAAAACAAGATAATGTTTTAATCTGTCCTCGGACCTCTGTTTGGTCGTAAACGAATAAAACTGTAAATAGCTAAATCGCGGTTGAACTCCGAGTACGGAATAAAATAAAAAAGACTTCCACATTTCTAGCTGGCTATTTTGTAATTTTCAATGTTCACGATGTAATATAGCATTTCTGTGACAAATATTCTGCTCGTCAGTGCAATGTTATATTTTTCAATCGATAAAATTATATATGTTAATGTATTTATTTTTTAAATATTGGTCACATCAACAAAGCAAAAGCTACATTTTCACCATTCCGACTAAATTTCCACAGCCACAATTCTGTGTCGCAAGCTTAATTCTTAGCTCTGTGAGCTCAGTCTGCAGTGCTCTTTAGATGTTTTTCTTGAGTCTAAACCTCGTTGCCACACGATGGCAGACTTGGCCACATTTCACCACATTGGGCTCAGTGCACATTGATGCCCAAGGGGCACTCAGCAGGGGACATCTCAAGGCTAACACAAACAAATCGCCAATATATTTTGGCACGTTCTAACATCAATGTCTGACTCCAGTGGTGGTGCTAACCAATTGGCAGCCCAAGGAGAAAAATATATCTTTGGAGCTTGCTCCCACCTTTCAATGTAGAAACTCCTAATGAGATGAGAGAAAAGATACAGGCAAGAAATCTGGGGGTAGCGAAATGATAGCAATTTGGGAACAAATACCGACGGGTAATGGAGATGAAACGACCGATACAGATGAGAAAGAATTGTTGTGAAAATAGAGATTTTGACATGAAACACAAATGTCCAGTGAGATGTAAGGAAACACCCATCTACACAATAGAGATGAGCAATTCATGCCATGGTGACTGAATTTTTATATTTTGATGTTTGTGAGGATCTGAGCCGATATTTTGTGCCTCCATAAATTTGAGGAATCTTTCAGCCACGTAGTTCCCTATGCGTTTGCTTAATTTTCTTATGCCTACCACTTCCACCTTAGGCCTCGGATGGTACTGTAGTTTATAACATCCTGTTTCCTGTTACAGGGTTGGCAATTTGAGAGAAACATTCTTAGTATTTAACTGTAAATACTGTAACAAACACTGCATCAGGCATTACAAAATAAATGATCTTTTTTGTCGTACAAAAAATTAATTGCAATACAATTGTGATTTTCATGTACAAACCTCATCAACCTATTACTGGTTGCCGGTCTCCCCACACCATGTGGGTTGGGGGAATAATTTGACCATACTTCACCACACTGGTCAATGTACATTGGTGAATGAGGGGAGCATATACACGGAAGCATAACAGTAGAATATAATAATGGATTTTGCTACACTGCCCTCTGCTGCCTACCACATAACCAAGAATCCTATAGCGCCTGATATTCATGCTGGTTGCACATTGAAGTTCCAACCTACTTAGATTTCTCAGATCTGACAATAGCAGGTGCATTCTGGTGATTTAACCAAAGTAAAATATGGCATATACACGCTACAAAAATGCATGTATAGCAGATTCCATATACGAGAGCTATACATACATTTTGTGTAGCATGCATGAACTTCACTCGTAGATGAATATATGCCTTTGCCACCTACGTGACCCAACCCTGTGTGCAATTTTATGAGGCAACGAGACACTGGTTACCAAGCCAGGCCCGTGTTTCTGCCAGACAAGCGAAATTGCCCTTGAGAAGGTTAAAGTGCTTGGGGTTTGTAGCATTAATTATTAGCCAAACTGCAGGCACCAGCGCAGCTCTGCTGCAGACACGAAAGCCCAACTGGCACGCACTAAGCGATAATTACTTGTTTCAGGTGTTTTAACGATTAAGTCATAAGGAAAGAAAGATTATTAATAGTATTAGAGAATTGTAGTTTTATCTTGTGCAAGGTTCCATCACGTTACTGCAATATGGGCATGTTTGGTATAAATTAATAGACCAATGTAGTTAATATATATCTGATGTCAATAAAAGGCTGACTTTTAAATGTACCGATTGAGATTAAACTGTAATTCCCTATATATCAGAATGCGGTCTGGTTATTTTTAAAATTGCTACTTGCGCAACATTGTTTTGAATTATAGTGTATATTCCAGATGCTATTCTACAGACCAGTGTGCTCTGTGGAGTGGATTAACAGCAATAACCAAACTTTATCATTAATGTGTTTCACTTAGACTAAGGATACTTCCTCCATATGTAATGCAGTTAAGGGTATGCATACGACGCATCAATCAGTGCTCCAGTTTTAGTTGATGCGTGTTATTTTATTGCAGTCATAATAGCCATGTTATATTTATTTGTAAGGCTTATAATCTATATATGATGTAACCCAAATCCTTCAAGAGCCCAAGAGGTCAGACATACCATGTGAGTGTGCTGGCACAGCAATTCTATGATCGTGGGGTCAGGCCCCTGGAATGGACAAGTGAAAAATGAACGGAGCATTTAATAGCTTGAGTCCACTTACTGATTACTGTATTATTAAAATGAGAAAAAACCTCCTCCAAAATGACTAACCACTCTTAATGGGTGACCTCCTTCATTTCAGAATACAAATGAGTCCATCACTGTCTTATAAGTGATTTTGTTGCATCTGCTAATACAGATTATTTTTTGACAAAACATAGGTTCTGGTTTGGAGAAGTCATGTATTTAACAACCCAGCAGTGGGTCCCCCACCTGCACTGGTTCACAATGTGGAGGAAACCAAAAGACCAAATCCATTTAAGTAGATTGAATGTTGTATTAATATGGGTGTTTGTGGCTCAATGTGTGAGAATTGCTCTTAAGACCTGTTCTCTCGGATTTGCCATGGTGAGTGTATTTGTCGTTTACTTTGTGATGTTTTGCCTCCTTCGTGGAATGAGTCCTCAGTCTATGAGTTACACCTGATCAGAGTCTGAAGATGCCGTAGCTTGAAGATGCCTCCAACGAAGGAGGCGAAACGTCGCGAAGGATAATGGAAAAGTAATTTTGGCTCTCAAACCACCGTCATGACTCGTGACATATTTAGAGTAAAATAAGATATATCAGGAAAAAGCAGCAACGACGTATGAAAATGAGGAAGAACATACTTTATCAGAGGATATTAGCTTCAAATTAATCAATGGTAGCCTCATTAGTAGTCGTTTTTATTGCATTCACAATGCCGGGGTAAGGGTTAATAGCTGAGAATTTCCCTATCCAATCTGAGATAACTGCTTCATTGGGGATTTTCTAATGATGGAGCTTCCTGTTCCATCGACAGTTCATCGCTCTGGCGTGGCACACAATTCGTTCTCCGCAAAGGCCTTGGCCAACATTATATTTTCAGCATGACCACCAACAACGACCCGTCCTCCCATTGTTGATTGATTTGCCAAGAAGCCCCAGCTTTATTATCATAAGTACTTGCTAAGAGGTTAGCAGTCCAGTTCATTTTCCTAACAAGCTCTGGGGTCAAGTATGGTGCAGACCAGACATTCAAAGTTGGATACAATGCCTGGACTAAATATTCAATCAGAAGTAACATTTCTATAAGACTTTTTATACCAAAGAGACGTGCATAATTTAAGATTGTCTTTATGAGTGAAGGAAAACACTTATTCCCAATATAAATTTTAAAATTACTTAAAAACAAGATGTGTTACAAATCTGCAAATCCCAATGAAACACGTAATTCTGCAATTTTACGGTTTAATGGATGAGTGCAGTCCAACAAATAGAAAAAAACAATGAAACAATTATTTTGGCGTGTGAACCAAAAAGATTTTCTGTCACTCAATAAATTCTACCCAACAAATCCAATAAAACAAGACCTATATAGATCATAGGATCAAGGAAATGACCCTCAGGCCTCTAAGATTTACTGCTTGTAAGAATCCAATCACATTATTTCCTCTTTTAGCCACTATAACAGTTAAGAGGTCCCTAAGCCCTGGGACTGAGCAGTGTTATGCCCACAAACAGGATTAGAAATAATCTCATTTTGCCAGCACGAGCACTAGGCTGCATGAAGGTTTGGAGAGTACAGCTATGCCAATCCCACTTGCAGTCCCAGACAACCAGCGCAGCAAGAGACATTTCCACATAGATCATCGTGATAATTCATCAGTCACCCTTGCTAATGGGTATTGTTCGTCACCCTGTGTGTAGGGGGGGCCGAATGCCCTCTAGAGGGTCTCTCGAGAACTCCCTCTAGTGAAGGAGGAAGGGAGGGCCTTTATGCAAGCGGCGAAGTGAGCAAGACATTTCTGTGGTACTTTTGCTTATGCGTAGCTAAGTAATAGATAATTTATATCCTTAATTACTGTAATTAAATGCATTACAATCTAGTTTTAATGGTGATGCTCATTAAACAAAAAAAACCTCAGATTGTACCCGTATGCAAGCATGCACGCAAAGAAAAAAAGTCAAATGTATTTACCGTAACAACAAAGTAAAAATCGCTTTAAATATTTGGGAAACTCTTTTACATGTTGCGAATGTTAAATCGTTGACCTAACTTACCAATGTAATAAATAACAGAAAAACGATTTTCTTCTTCTTCAAAATCACAGCAGATTGTATGTTAACTAAATGAGTGCTTACGGTTGCAGCCTCCGGTACAGTTCAATGCATACTGTCATTGTTGACCGATGTGGTGTAATAATCATAAACAAATTAAAATAACACGGACAATTTAGGCACATTCACGTAATTATTTTCGCAAGTAAACGGTATCTCCTTGTTCACATGCAAAAAGCAGGCAATGCATGCTCATAACATTCAATATCTTTGAACATTTCACTCGCTACTAGAGGGTTTGCAGAAACGCTACAAGCTCCCTCCCTACCTATGTCTTTTCTTGGCATTCGAGCAAGCCTTAGCTATCTCCCAAGGTGCGTGATTAACTCAAACTGCAGAAGACATGCCCCAGCTTGGCCATATTCTCAATAATGCAAGTAAGTGTTCACTTACCGGCTAATTACTCCATGGCGTATTTAGCATGTTCATGTCCGCAGCACCAGAAACATGCCAAATGGTTCCACCTTTACATGGTATCAACGTGCGTACGAGTAGTTCTGCATGTTTTGCTCTGTCTGCTCCAGCCCTTCACAATCCACCATTCAATGATTTCTTGAAGGATACATTAACAACTTTTGTTATTCAAATGTCACAAAAAGTGTTGGGAGCCTGAAAATAATCTAAGCTTCCTACGCACAGATTTGTATTGCAGTACTGCTTGCCATCAGCTCGGTTTAAGCATCACGCATGCTCGGATTAAGTATTAACCAGTCATCAGCTAATAGGTGATTTTCATGCTTTGCATTTTAAAGCAAACATGCACTCATTTCCACGAGTTCTTTAAACGCTGCACTTAACATGCAATACACAACAGCCATTGTATTACTTAGTGACAATTACCGTGCATTTTCCTATCGATTCATTACGTTCTTTTCAAGGAAAAGGGACGTTTTTTTCACGGTCACGTAAATGGCACAAACATTCGGTGATGTCATTGCTCTATTTTTCATTTAAAAAAAATGTGGTCTGACTTCTGCTATTCCAGCAGAACCCGAAACACTGGCAGCTGAGTTCAATGCAGCCGAAAGAGGCGATCGGAAGCGTTGGCATGCTTTACAAGAGGCAAGGTGTCACAAGCAAAGTGGCACAAGCAAGGTGGACAGGAGAGGAAGGGCAGAGCGCAGGTGCTAACCGAGAGGACTTTTTCTGACTGGCTGTCGCCCCTGCATGTTTGGCCACAGCAGAGTGCCTGCCTGGCGCACTGCATCGCGGGGAGAAGGGAGAGAGAACCAAGAGAGAGACAAACAGGGGCAGATGGTGAGGGCAGATGAGACAGAAAACAATCCACAACACTCGGCACCAACAACTGACTGTGTAGTCAGCATCTCACGCTCCTCAAGAGAGCAAAAGGCAACAGAGACAGCTCGAATACGCACTTCAGACGAGCGCGAGACAGGGGTTGCTAACCCTTGCCGCAGTTTAAAAGTGTGCAGAAAGGGGAAGACAGAGGCATCGTCCTGTGGGTCACCTAAACCTACTATTTAACGCATAATTTAATAAATGTAATAAATCCTCGCAGCGTCTGCATGCTACTGGATACCACACTTATTGCGCTGGTGCTTAAAACCAGATCTCCCACCGAGGACTCCCGGTGCCATGACGATATTTCAAACGGTGATTGCACTTGCTTGCAGTTTGCAACCCCTGATGCATCCCCATCGTCGTATTGTCATGGTGATAGATAGAGGCAAAACTGGAATCAACTGTCGATTGGAAGTGCAACAACAGAGCAATTGAAACATTTCCTACTAAAATTACACAGTGCATTTATCGTGACCCATACCTGAGAGAGCTAAGGCAGTCGGGCTGCAGGCTCATGAAAATAATTGCGCTCGAATGCATTTAACTTCAAAATTACATCGAATAAATAAATAGCGAATGACGAGAAAGAACACGCACAAAGAGCTTGATGAATACATGCGGCTGTAGAGAGCGTCCACAGAGGCACCTGCTCTCGGCAATGACAAATCCCCGTGGCAGTCAAATGCTGCTGAGGTAGGGACACGTTATTGATGTGCACACCACCGCTGCGGTGCTCTACGTGCAAAATAATTCCAGCACCGCCGCAGCGAGGGCATTCTTTCATTCCGATGACCGATGACAAAGGCAGCGGCAAATCAATTACACGAGTTTGAAACTTCTAGTTGTCCAACTTTTTAAATGATTTTTTCCGCAAACTTTTTTTTAAACGCAACTACACATAACCTTGCGTCGAGGCACTTCGAACAGGGACACACAGGAGGTGGTGGTGCTGTGGAATATGTGCACCTGGGGACAGGTTATCCTTGCAGCAGATGTTCTGCTCTGCCCTGCCCATGATCTCTCTGCCTGTAATCTCCTCAACGATCCAATTACTCTCATAGGTTGGCCATGAGTGACACCGGTGACTTTGGAACTTTGCGATTGTATTTCTGTGAATATGGCCAGGAGGCGAGATGGGAATTATAACTCAATGTTAGCCCAGACAACAACATTAAAGGATAGGTCATTTTAATTTGACAACATTAAAAAGTAGGTTATTTAAATGTTAACGCGCACATATTCATGCAATGTCGAAGGTATTAATTTGACGAGAGAACGACTCAAAGGCGCGAGGAAAGCGCAGAGAGGTGGAAGAGGCAACCAGGCAGTTTGCCGGCGCCAACAAATTGCCACGCACTGCTTACTATATATTTTGATGTTATCGGCCAACTAATTAATGAGTGTTTTTTTGAAGTTGTGGGAGGAAACCGGATAAACCCGGAGGAAACCCACGCAGAACAGGGGAAGAACACACAAACTCCACACAGAAAGTTGCCCAAGGCAGGACTCGGGCAAGACCATTCTTTCTGTGAGGTGCAGATGTTACCACTGCACCACCCTGCAGCTCTACATGCCTCGAAACCTCACCTGGACTGCATGTCTTGTTGTGCTTTTTGTTGAGCTGCTTGGTGCTGTTGTTGCTGTTGCTGCTGCTGTTTCTGGGCCTGTTGTTGCTGCTGCTTGTACCGGGACAGGCTGAAGAAGAGACCTAAGATGGCCTTCAGATTCCCATTCCGGATTTCTGTCCAAAATGCCGGGTGGAAAAGAAATACACGATTAATGGTTTAAACAATTCTGAGAATAGCACTGATGTGCTGTGTCAGCGATTAGTGCACTGCACTCTGAACTTGTCAACCCTGGATAATATGAGCGGCAGGTGAAATATGAAGCAGCCCTGGCCACACCCCGTCTTACCAACCCGTACTAACGTGAAATATTTTAGCCATTGTCCATAAATGATACAATACTATCTTGCCGCCATTCTCAACCGGTGTGTCGCCACCCATCACTGAGCCACGAGCATCACCTCGTGGTCTGTGGAGACCAGACCCAAGTGAGCCAAGTGGGCCTTGAGGCGCAAAATGTTGAGAACCCCTGCTACACAGGACATTAATATACAAGAGTATAATGATCGTAAACTGATCATGGTGGAGGGGTTTGCGTGTTTCAATGAACCGCAGAGCTTTGTCACCTGGAGCCTAGTACTCCTGCTAGGGTCTCCCTTGGTGAACTGATCTGGAGGGAGTAACGACCCGAAGACACTCCAACTAACGTAGGTTGGCGTCAGGAAGGGCACCCGGCAGTAAAATTCTGCTCCAATACCCCCACCATTGGGGGGCAACCGGCCAACCCGGTTACCGGCCGTTTAAACTGGCAACAACAAGAGAGGAAGTCCATTGAGGAGACGAAACGATGTGCAAGTGCTAGCGAGATTGTCACGTCACACGACTGTGAGAGATGGCATCTACTTGGTGAGATCTTCGTCCAGCAGTGGATTGACCATGGCGGTGGATGGTAATGATGAGGGACGTCAATCCACAACCATACGGAAATTACATTTAACGGGGTGTTATGCAGCAGCCAAAACATTTACATAGATTAACAGATGTTTATCTCCCTTGGATGTAATAAAATAATTAGCAACGATAAGAAAAAGTAATTGTGGTATAACCATTTGCGGTTGTTATTTTTTTTTTACTGAAAAAAGGGATTTAAAAAAACATTCGCTTTTAAAGAAATATCAGCCCCTAGCAGTAACAATGAATAACTTACTGCTAGGAAATGTACAGAATTGCAATTCATGGTTAATATATAGCCCTGCAATTTCTTGCGCATGCCATTGCTGGTGGAAGGGCGTCCACTTAGTGGCATATCTAGAGAACCTCTGGAGGGTATCTGGTCTACTCATCCATGCTGGCGAGACAGGCATCTTGGCATTGGGTGGGAGTTCCCACACTTTACCCCACCACACGTGACCTGACAATCTACTGTACTGCTGTTGGGTGGATAGAATCGTTTAGTTAAAAAAAAGAACATTTCTCATCAGGATCTCAGCTTAGCACATCCTCAATCACTGGCGAGAATCGTCCAAGTTTTTGGAAATCACTCCCAGGCTCCTCAAGTTGATAGCTTCTGACCCCATCAATCCTTGTCCGTCCACTTCAAGGCACCATCTCTTTACCAAGAACACATTACATCAAAGCACTTGCTGCTACATTGCCTGAACACAAATTCCAACAAAAAAATAGTCTAAAGATTCTACCACTCGATAATACATAAACTTTACTTGTTACTGCACAATTAGGAAACCTCGAAGGTTTCACGCGTATTGTATAAGCTATGAGACCACACAAAAATGTAACACCTGCTTATTGTACATTCACATTCGTTAGTTGCGTGCCAGTCTGTTGCTTATGAGTTAACACCGCAGGCCTTCTCTATCTGTATCCTTTTCGTTAAACGGTTTCACTCTACTGCGTTCACTTTAAAAGCTTAATATGACAAATGAGCTGCCCAGAACCAATTTATGTTCACTTTTCATACTCAGCTCGGGTTTTATTTATGGTACTGTGGTGTACCTAACTTCAGTACCATCTGCTCACTGCACCTTTATAATTTACAAAAGAAGGAAGCCAGCCTGGGAAAAACAGTCAAAATGTAAAAAATAGTGTAAATTTGGGAAGGAGGTGGATATTTTTTTTGTTTACATAATTTGCCTTTAGAATTATTATTTTTATTACACAACATCAACTTGATTGATGAACAGGGGAGACCAACACAAAATATATCCTTCAGAAATGGTCTCATATAATAATAAAACTCTTTGGGAGAGAAATTTCCGTAAACACTTTCACGAAAATAATGAGTTGGTTGTACCATTTATACCCTGGGGGAGAGCTGGCTTTCTTCAAAAGGAAGGTGGCAGGTCAACAAGGGACACCGTGACGTCAATATCTGGAGGAATTCTCTTCCTGAGTTTTATCTTGCATTGCACAACAACAACAACACGGTCATTCATTTAAAGAATTGTGAACGAAAATACAATCGAATTGCAAATAGATTTTGGAAATTTGTTTTTTTAAACATCTGCATAGGGAGCTTAGTCCTGCCTATACCACCGCTGAAGGTAAAAACCCAAGGATGCATGATATCGCATGAATCTCACCATCACCAGGCGTGCCATCGTTTTCACAGCTAGTCAATTGTCATTTGGCCAAAAATGTAACCGCGGGCTGCTCTTTCAGTGCAGTACTTTACTTGATACAAATTAATGTTTCAGAAAATGTGTCTAGATGGAAAAACGGCGTGTGCAGTGGTGAATGTAATGATAACCAAGGCAGCAAACTCTGTTGCCTGTGTTTGCTGCAAGAGTGATGTATTGCAGACATTTTCTAATTTTATACTAAAACATTAATCTTAACCATCCCTTCAGAGACCTCGATTTTTACACACAAGTCAATCGAGACTCCGAAGGCGAAGTGCACCATATACGTATTACATTTAATTCTACCCAATCGTACATATAATACGCAGTCGTGTGATTGCCTGCTCACACTGCTGCTGACAGAAGGGGCTCCACAAAAGGGATATTGGGCCGACTCTTCCATACTCACCAGACATGTTGGCAGATCGACTATTGTGGTGTACCCATTTATACTGCTGGATGGACAGAGTTGGGGGTGATTTGTTTCATATGTGGAGACGGAGTTGAACCGGCAACCTCTAAGTCCAAAAGCAGCTCTTGCAAATATTCATATATAATCTGAAACTTAACTTTAGGCTGTCACATTATAGCATAGCCAGTAGTGTATGTACCTTGTTATCTGATCTTTGGATATTTTGGCTTACAGATGCTAGGTAGAAAAAAAAACATGCAGCTGTACATTTGGCGAATGAAATAGCCCTCCTATTTAAATATCTCTCAACTCGCGACAGAGACAAATGGTTACTGTATCGCACGCTACATTTGTAGAAATGCAGTTGTTACATCAACGGTGATGGAACGCACTGGCTTAAAAACATATAAAAACCCAATGCATTTTCAAAGAGCCTTCTCTCGTGTGCTTTTCTTTCTAGTGGATACCCTCTTGGACTGTTCTACTCAGCAGCATGTTCAACGGGGATCTTCACAGAGCATTGGCTCTTGCGATACTCATTTCATTGCACCTGCAACTTCATCGAGCACAACTCGGAGTGTTTCTGAGCTCATTACTGCGGCCCCTCTCATTGGTGGTGCCCCCCATCCTCGGGCATTTCGTTGTCTAATACAATATACATGGCGATCCATTTATAGCTGTGGTTCATCACCTTTACTGCAGCCTGCACGATATTCTCGCACCCCTTATTAATACAAACATATAATACAATATATACAATGCATGTATAATACAATATATAATACGATACATGTATAATACAAGACATAAACAATACAATAAATACAAAAATCTAGAATATCTCGCACCCCCCCAGCAATAGCATCTAGCACCCATAGGAGGTGCATGCACCCCAGCTTTAGAACTGAATTACAGACACTAAAACAAGGGAACAAATACCGTACGGAGAAAAACTACATTTTAATTTAAACCTGTCTGCGACCAACGTTAATGCACTCAATACATGTTTTAACGCTTTCTCAGGACAGTTGTCCAACATAGCCGGTCTGATTGGAATAGCATTCAATGGAGAGGAAATCATCTGAGTATCTCTATAAATGAATCACTGCAGACTTCTGACACCGTTCATAAATAATTTACATTCGTTCCAATTATACCAGAATATTTATAGCAGCCATGTTGCTTACGTAACATTTGGCTTTAATATATATATAATTCGATTGCAATCATCAGTTGCTTTGGTGGTTCCAATTTGTCACACTCCTGTGCTTGCTGGTTTAACTACTTAATTGTTAACCACTCAACGACCGTTGGGTGACTTATTATAGATTAACAAAGGCTGTCGGGCATGCCGGATGGCTTTGCATGTGGCGGATGATTGCTCTCTTTTTTTTTTGGGAAATGTCAAAATCCATCTCATCTGCGTAACTTTCAACGTACTCCCTTTGTGCACAAGACCCAGGCAGTGAACGGCAACTCCCATAGCCATCAGCTCACAGCAGGATCTCTGTATGACAGCCGCTAGCTCACCACCACGACGAAGTCAACTGTATTAATTCGGACGATTCATTGATTAAAGTGCCATTATAATTAAAGTCTGGGCATGTGTCACTTTCTGTTTTTTATTCGTTGTCTGCCTCACGGACAGTTCCTGACCATACGCGAGTGTGTTTGAGGATTTGCTCATGTTCTCGATGGTATTTTTTTTTTTTACTCCGTGTTAGTATTCGCACTCGCTTTCAGAGCACACGCTGAGGTACCCAGGTTCTGCTGCAGGATGCCCTGGCACAAAACAAAAAAGGACACTTGCAGCACTCAACGGGCATGCGCAGCAGGCAGCCTCTTTTGTTGGTGCGCCACAGTCACATTGCCAATGGGTAATGACAGCCAGGCGTTTAATTACTTCTATAACGTGAGCCCCGACTGCAGGTGAGTCTTTCACTCGATTATCAATGAACACTGTATGCAGGCTGTGGAAATTGTAACCACGTATTTTTGCATTTAATGCACACTAATCAGAGGGATGCTGCCAGGGCGTAACGGTTAGCGAGCCAGCCCTGCGATCTACAGGTCGCCAGTTCCACCTCCTGGCGCGGCATTAGAAATAATCGGGGCAAGTTTATTAAATCACGTTGGCCTTAGTCCCACCGGCGGTTGAAACGTGTAGCGCACATATAGTCGATGGGTAGTGCACGTGTAGTCGGGCTAAAGTGTGGATACTTCTATCAATTCCAAAACGTCTGGCCAGCCTGGAAGAATAGGCCAAGTACCATCCAGAGGGGCTCTGTACAGCTCCTTCTCGCGGAGACCTTTCTGCCTGAAGTAGCATGAGAAAACAATTGCAGGAATACACCTATACCTGTTATTTATTTATTTAACACTAAAAAGCCAGTCTTCTATGGCCGATCCCTCACTCCTCTCACGGTTTCTCACTCTGCAACCTATTCACGGCCCATTAACTGCGACAAGCCTTTCGTCCACTCTCCCCTTACTCAGGGCAGCATTTATT
>JAZEWU010000011.1:8812101-8841555 GCA_036362915.1 Geotria australis | reverse complement strand
TTATTATTATTATGCCACAGTCATGGGAGTTGATTTAATGTACTTGGCCATGCTGGCCGGTGAGAATTGGTGACGGGTGGGATACGAGATTCAATTCGGACGTCACTCGCCACTGATGTTAGTTAGCGTCGGCAAAGAATCAAAATCGGAAACATTTTCTTCACATTAATGGGTTATAGTGGAGTTTTTTTATGATTTCCCCTTGCAATTACCTATTTTAAAGAAAATTGTTTGGTCAAGAAATACATATTTTATAAGCAACCCATGGAGGTATACATAATTAAATCTGATTTTGGATTTCACTAATCCATAAACCTGACTTGCTGTTCAGTGAGCCTGGTGTTGTTTTGTAAATCTGTGTGAATTCCTCAAGGCCTGGGCCCCTACTGAGACGCATCATTGTGCCCGTGTGGGTGAAGAGAAACAGACCATTTACAGTACGGGCAAAAATGTGAATCGTTGTAAAGTATTCCATGTTCAAGTGTTTAAAATTCTTTCCAATGTGTTTAACACACTCAGTTAAACATAAAAAAAACCATTAGAGATCTGAAGTCAACAATTGCTGAATCCTTTGTACAGTAGGGCATAGCTATCCAAACTGTAAAAACCTTGACTGGACATCACATTTTATGACCTAACGTTGCAAGAAAATTACATAATTCGTGTGCACGTTTACCTTCGGAAGACAGACCCTGTATATTCACTCCTTTGGATGCCAAGAAGCTCAGACAAGCATCAATGTTTTCAACCTGCAATAGACATAAGAAACACCTTAAGCAATACAAAATGCAACAAGAGTAAATTCTTACAGGGCAGTTTCACTTTTTAACACTTAAATGCCCAAAGGAAGTAATAGATTTGTTAATATATATGGTGGCACAGTGGCGCGGTGAGTAGCGCTGCCGCCTCACAGCAAGAAGTCCCGGGTTTGAATCCCAGCTCAGGTGCCTTTCTGTGTGGAGTTTACATGTTCTCCCTATGTCCACGTGGGTTTTCGCCGGGCACTCCGGTTTCTCCCACAGTCCAAAGGTATGCTGCTCCATAGGTTAATTGGCCTGTGGACTAAATTGGCGCTGGTGCCGTGTGATGGAGTGGTGTCCCATGCTGGGTATAGCCCTGCCTTGTGCCCTGTGTCTGCCGGGATAGGCTCAGGCTCACTGCAACCCTGTACAGGATTAAGCAGTTTCTGACAATGAATGAATATAATCTGCAGAAATGTTTAAACTCCACTGCTGCAAGGCTGGCCACTTCGTGCTAAGTCAGCCAAGCGGATTGAGAGGACACGGCTATCCCGAAAGAGCAGTTTTTAAGGGCACTTCAATGACAATTCTTCATCACATGCTGGTCAATGTGGGTGAAGGTGGGGGATAGTACGCAGGACCGGTTTAGATATCAATTGCCCCTGATGTGAGCCGTCAATGGGCATCCAACTCAGGTTACTGCGTTCATAGTGAAGCACACCAGCGACTGTACCACCACTCTTTGCTCGAAGTAAAGAAATAGTTCAGAGGATATTACAGAATGAAGCTCTGTTATATTCTAAGAAAAACACACTTTGTGAATCCATCATATAAATAAAAAGTGGCAAAAAACAGGTGTGCAATGAGCAAAGCTGATTTCCATAACATCCTCACATCAGCAATAATAAATCACAACGAATGTGGATTTAGGCTCCATTTAGAAAAGCAAACAAACCGTTTCAAATCGGAGATTACTATGGTGTGCCGGTCAATGAAGCACTTCGCTTACAAAGCACAAAGACACCGTTTTCATACAACGGCAAAATACTGCAAAATGCAATGAATAGCATTCAACGCGCAATTATTATGAACAAAAATATAGTGTCACCAATGAATTACACATTAAGACTATTTAATTTACCCATGCTGTAAACCCGTACAAAGTGGAGTATTTGTGCTATGAAGAATGCATGCACTGTCAAGCGTAGGCGCTGTTGCCCAAAATGTCACATATTATATATTTGTATTTTCAAGTGTTATTGACAAACGGCTTGAGTGTTTTTCGTTAAATGTGCTTGTGCCCCACTGTCAACGAAAGCATCCCGAAGTGACGTTACAAAGTTTTGTTCTACTAGCCAGTAGGGGTCACGTGTGAGCTACTACAGATTTACAGACAGGCAAAGGTATGCCGCTGCTGTGTAATCGACATAATTCCATCAGACTGATGCGTCCAACGCAGTCGGCGAAACATCGCGAAGAAGAGAGGAGGAACGTTCGACATGGCTATCCCGAAAGATAATCTTTTGAGAGCAATTCTCATACATAGAGCCGGGAAAACCTACATCAATACAGCATCCTGGACTTGCAACCCAGGGGACAAGCAAAACACTGGGCAGGTTTCCTAAATGCCCATCTTTTTGTCCACACAGCAGCATAAATGGGTACACCACAGTTAAAGCATGAGCAAACTTGTAAGTGTGATGAGTTAAAGTGTGTGTAACTCTCACTTATTGCAAGACGTGTGATCAGCTTGGAAAAGTAGGCCAAAACACTCTAGAGCGTCATTGAGCGGAGTGGTGTGAGCACGCAATCGTAGGGTTGCACCTATACATGATTTTTCTATAATATAGTACTGTACAGAAAAATGCTCAACAAGCTGCATAGCCCCATTTTTGTCCGATAAATTGTAAACAGCAGCAGCAATAAAATAAAGGTCGTAACATCATTCTAGAATGTCTCCCCAGGGTGATCCTGCCGCCAAATACAAACGCACAGTGATCAGCGAGGGCAGTCGGAGAGTGTGACAGTGAGATTTCTAAAGGTCCCCCAGCCTGAAATCGCGACCCAAGCCAGGCCTGGCTGGCACATGGGTTTTCGCCGGGTACTCCGGTTTTCCTCCCACAGGCCAAATACATGCTGCCTAGGTTAATTGCCCTGACTAAATTACCTCCGGTGCCCTGAGATTCTGTGACTTGCTTACCCCATCCCCGGTGGACAACTGTTAAAAAGAGCTACACAGCTCAACGGTTCCTTCCGGCTTGCATACAAAACATTTGACCGACTGGCTAGCGACGCCGCCTCGCACGTTTATTTTGAAACTGTGAAAGGGGGGGCAAAAAAAACCCAAGGGCAAACGTTGGGGATGGAAAGGAGCGAGCAACAGCTGCACACAACCAACCCAGTACCGCACGCACGCACGCACAATCCCGAATGTGGCCCGACAGGCCAGGAAAGCAGACGGAGACAGGAGAAAAAGATGCACGAGCCCATTGGCGTCACTGTGCTGTTTATACAACGAGGCCGCGAGTGGCCTGTAATTCTTCAATACGCGGTGGATCAAGGGAAAAGCCTGCAGTACAATGCCCCCGAGGACTTGTTTTAGACGCCACAAAGCCATACGAATGTTTTTACTGAAATCCCTTTATTTTAACTTTTACCGTGTGATGTGTGCGGTGTCAGAAATGCCAATAAATGAATAACGCTGGTTTATGATCAAACAAATGTTTTACTGTCCAACAGATTAGGCTCTAAATCGAGGCGGATGAGATTGTTTTTTTCCCGTGCGGCAAAATCTTTTCATGAAACTGCTCTGAAATGTCCACGCAGTTTTTGCATCTGGCACCTCTTGCCTAATTATAAATTGCACGCACGCTTGGTTAGTGTCATTTGTGTACGGCTTCATGCTGAACATGGTATACCTGGGCTCATTTGGGTTTCAAGTTTTAATAACCTCAACAACAATCCATTATGTTCTAATTAAGTTAGATAAGGGACATAGACATTTGTTGTGAAGGAGAATTGTTTCCAAAGCTATTCTTTCGGGATAACCATGTCGAGCTCGCCATCTCTCCTTCGGGACGTTTTGCCTCCCACGTTGGAGGCATCCTCAGTCGTTTTGAGATGGAAAATCGACATCAGTACAATTATTGTGGAGATCAACTGCAGTGGAAGAGCGTTATTTTGCGTACAGTATTTCAGCTATGGGATGAATGTCAACTCGCCCTATAACAGAACAATTCCAAGGACCGACAATTTTAGAATCAATCTCACTATATATAGTACACTGGCATAAAAATGATACTGAGTTGGCCAGCAGACTTCAAGACCTCAAGCTAAACGTGAAACACTTGGAATTGAATCGTAAACCGGTTTACAGAATACAATCTCCCACTAAGAAGACATACAAGACTGAAAATGAAATGTGCCTGTACCATTAGTCACGGAATAATTAGTGGGGAGAAAATCAAGGAAGGTGGTACAGTGTTTATTTATGTTCCTCTTCCAAACAATGCTGCGCTTATGACTAATAACTGTCGACTTTCCACATCACACAATTAAAAAAAAGGGACCAGATGAGTCACACGTTTCCTTATCCTCTCGGGACAAAAGCACCCTCAGTCACAACTTAGAGAAGAATAATCTAGTAATGCTGTGTAAATGTATTGGGCGCTATTTAAGCAAGCTCTAAAAAGCCTTCCGATTTATAATCTCCCGAAGTATGCAATAAGCAGCTCAATCTTGCGTAGGCTTCCATGTATTTTGTAAGCGTATATGGGTGTTGTCAAATCATCCCCCTACATGTTATAATGGTCAGGCAGGACGTCGGATGAATAACAGCCGGTATAAGGGACAATCAAAGATGCAGTAAAAATGCCAGAAACAAAAACAAATGTCGGTGATTGCTGAGAGCGCGTGGCTGGCAGAGGAAGGAGCATATGCTTGACTTTGACAATGTCCACAGCAATGTGTAATCTTCGTCAATATTGGCTCGAGACTGAGTATGTAAAGCCAGACGAGACGGAGACAATTCCAAACAACTTCCATAGAGCCAACAGGTACAGATTGAGTGCGACTTGGAAAATAGATTGCTGTACATTGATATACGTTTCCACTGCTCCATTATGATAATTGATCTGAAGAGTTCGTCTTTTAGGATAGCCGTGTCGAGTGTTCCTCCTCTCTAAACGACGTTTCTCCTCCCACGTTGGAGGCTTTCAACATAAAACGAACCTGTTATATTACATACCACTTGCGATAACACCGGTATATGAAACTAACTCTGTTTTTTTAATAAACATTAGGAAGCTTCACAACATACTCATTTACCATCACATAATTGACTATTGTAACATAATTAAGCTCTTTAATTTCAAGTTCACCTTGCAGGAGAATGATAATGTGATTATATAAACAAACTAACACTGTTAACAACAAAAACCTCAGCAACATAACACAATTATGGTGGTTAACGACGTACTAACTAATCTAGATCAAAATGGATAATGATGAAGTAATGATGTCACATTAGCGTTAACTTTCGTTTGGCCGAAAACATGACCACACCTATTTAAGGTCCCGGGTCAGAAAATGCAACACTTGCAGAGCACCACTCTAGTCGTCGCCTGTTGATGCTGAGTATAATTGTAAGTGAAACGTCAGAAATTAGTAGTCCCAAACGCGTGTGGATTGCAATTAAACGTTCTGGTTTTCTGAAAACGATATCAAATGGCAGTCCAAGGAGGGTGGACCAGACATCCCTTTCCTCCGCAACAGATTCCACAGCTCTTGCTGGGGGATTCCCTGGCTGCCGCGACCCTCGTCTTCATAAGGTGACAACTTTACTGGTTGGCTGTGTCGGGTGGAGAATGGTGCCCAACACCAATTGGCTTTACAGTTACGTGATGTAACCCAAAAAACTGTTACGAATCAATCCACGTAGTTTCTTCAAGAGCTAGATGAACCTTAGAAAGAGGCCCTGTGTGGTGTTACCACATCAAAAACTATTTTGGCCAAGGCACTGCTAAAATATGGTCTCTGTTGCCAACAAATCTCACACCATGTTTTCTGTTTGCCAATAATATGGCATGCAGATCGACATGCGGCTCTGACATGTGGGCGGTTGAAGATAATGTACCTGCAATAAATGATGCGGGTGGATGGGAGTGGCGTTTAAACGGATAGTTATGGAGATGAGCTTGCGATTGCTGGATAATCTGGACACTCTCTCCTTTTAAAGGCATGTAAACCAACGTTTGACCATATCAGACCCCTGACAACACTTGTGATTGCAGTTGCCATGACCAACCCCCAACTGAACCACAACCTTGCATGCATTTAGCGTTCCCCAGCTGGCAAACCACACTGCAGCCAATCAAACCCAAACCCCAATTCAAAAAATCCTTTTGAAGTAGCAACCAACCATAAGTAATAAAGTAAAACTTCGACTATAAAATAGTGGTGTTGCCAGTGAACATCGCTATTTGTTGAGTTAGAGAAAAAAAAACTGTTAACGCGAATAAATGTACTTTTCGCGGAGTGTGAAAAATAATCGGAGCTCACAAAATCGCTCTGAAATACGCCACAGCTGCCATTCTCAACGGATGGGTCGCGACCCATCAGTGGGCCGCGAGCGCCACCTAGTGGTCCGTGGAGAACAGACCCGAGTATGCCAAGTAGGCCCTGAAGTGCAAAAAGGTTGAGAACCCCTGCACTACAGTACTGTATACATATTCTGGCCACGGTAAAACATATATAACAGTACAGTATGAGGTGACATGATGAAAGCACAATAACAAGTCAACTGAATACAGGTAAAATACATTTGAGCTAGATTTTCAACATGTAAACTAACACAACCAAATACGACAACATATACAACCATGAAACCCTTTGTTGAAACCATATACCAAACAAAAGGGTGTCGTCCTGGAATTATCAAGACTTTTACAGGGCTCAACCAGACCAGCCCTGAAGTCTATCTCCTGCCCAGTTTAACAGCTTTCCTCGTTTTAATGCAGGAAAATTCCCTTTTACGCCGCACACTAGGCTGCCTCAACGTCAACACAGGCACACCGACGCACACAGCAAGAATTCATTCTCATTATTCTTTAACGAGCAGCAGATTCTAGTTGAATATTCACTGTACTGCTTCTTCCCCTGCACTCGCTTAGCATTTCCTTCGAATATCAATTGAGCGGGGCTGATGGAAAACATCCTGTTCCCATGCATTTGGCCTTATTTAGGTTTTACAAACCGAAACGGAACCCCGTCCTGCCATCTCGCCAAAAGCAACAAGGCCATACCTAGCGTTCCGCTCAAAACTTCCTGTTTAAGGCGAAATATTTGGGCGGACGACTTTTAGTGCTGACTCACACCATAAATCTGCAGCTGTCACAATAAACACTAAACAGTGAGAATAAAAAAAATAACGAAAGAACCTTTTATAGGATTTTTTCGAATTCAAAATTGTTTAATTTGCTAACTTTTAAACGGTCAAATATTTTTTTCTCCAAATTCCTTCCTCGAATAAACACTCGATAGATTCAAAGTGTAATAAATTGAGTTTGCCATTAGGTGACGCGTTCATGGAGCAGAATGCAAGTTTTGCAGGAGAAATTATAAAATAATATAATCTCTACTGATTATGGAAGCATCATGAGGATGCTTCCAACGTGGGAGGCGAAATGTTGCGAGGGAGAGCGCTCGATACGACTATCCTGAAAGAACAGCTTTGAAGAGCAACAATCAAACATAATAAGGCTTGCATACAATTGCGTCTTTCGAATGCATTTTCAAAATTGGTACTCCACAGAATCACACATGAGTGTGATTACTACAGCGGGGTAATATTAATAATAATACTAACAATTACAAGCGATATTGATAGTCATAAAGGTGGTTGTCTACCAAAATGAGAATATAATCAAAATGCAAAAGGTGAATCAAGGTAGCACCCTATATCTTAATAATAAAATAAATACTACAATACTCTACACTGTTATATTTAACTTACCTCACACGATGTCCGCCTACTACAGTAATAATACTTATTTACATTAAGTATTATTTGTGACCCTCGGGTGAAAGGCGCTATATAAATTGATATTATTATTAAATATGAATAGGTGCACACACAACGTTTATCAGTGGTTATATGCGTTACATATAAAACAAAAACATACTTACATTGCAACCATTTTTATAACAGTGCAAGTGACATTATTTGAAGTTGGAAATTGAATTTGCTCACAGCTGCTCTGGGAATTGCTACGGTACTGTATACGACAACAGATAAATGTTGTAAAGACAACTTGTCCTCCAGGGAGCCCACACTGAAAATTGTATTTTCTTCCTACAACAGTCATAATTGGATTAATTTCTATGCTTGTTATTGATAAATTATGCTAAAACCTAAATTAAATGCAGGAACGTGTCAGAGGAATATGAAACTAATGCCCAATTAGGAACCGCAGAGTACTTATTTATGCATTCAATTTCGGCAAGATAGCTCTAATAATTGATTGCAAATCGCATCACTTAGGCGATTAATTACAAAAGGCGACCATCAATATCTAAGGAAAGAGATGCGATCAAAAAATCAGAGGTCACAATGCATCATATTCCACCGCGAAAGTTATCAAGGCTCGGCGACCAATTATGGGCAAAATAGCATCGCATTAAGGGTGCTTTGAACATCAAAGAGAGGAAACAAACTCTGGTGAGCACCTTGTATGTTTTAAACACGTTGATCAGTAGTGACAGGTGGCATGTTCCTCGGACTCCGCTGGGCTCGGCTAGATTAGCTTGCGAAGGAGCAACATTCCGACTGACAGCTATTCACGAGCCACATCTCGAATGAAATGCTGCAGCCTCAGCTGCTTCATTACCGCACCGCCAGGTGATGAAAAACGTGACAAATGATTGCTGAACCGAAGCCCGCTAATCCGGAATGTGGCAATCGTAAAGATTTGCTCCAGATTTATTATGTGCTGCGTGTAATGAGGGTCTTGTTATCAGTAAACTAAAATGAATGTCATTTTAGGGGTGGAAAATAAGTGTGTAAATGATGCGTTGATGAACATGGATGCTTCTTACGCTCACGATACGTGCATTGAATCGCGAGGTTTTATATTCGTGTATGCTGTATGTATCAGGGCCACGTGACTCTTTTCGTGACTAGCAGTTGCTGCATGCAACGTAAAAAAAAATACACTCCCGAATCGAATCAAAACCCTGAATCATGCATATTCATTGCATGAAGGTGCAAATAATTTGATGGTCAAATGTGCTTTTAATCATTGGAAGATATCCGACTCCTCAGTACCTCATGCATGCGTTACATAAGATGGTGCCCATGTGCCCACATCACATTGTATGTACCACTTACTTCTTCCCCCTCTGTACAAAATATTTTTAGCCGTGACTTAACGTGCATGATCACTCTACAACCAACGCGTGTGGTTCAGTATTTTGTACGGCACATCCTGTTGATCTAAGCCCATGGTCAGAACCGCTAAGCGGCAATCGCGTAGCCTTGCAACGTACTCGCACGACGGGCCGACAGACCACGGTGACAATCATCAAAAGCGGTTGTCATTTTATTGTGTGGCTGACAGTCTGTGGCACTTTCCCGTGGGGAAATGAGGTAACAGCTGAAATGGAAATTTCTGCAGTGAAGCAGAAAGTCTGGATTTCCAGCCAAATAGAGTTGAGAAAAAAAGCAACTAAAGATATTCAAGCAGGAGGAAAGTGACACCTGTGTTAGCGCAGCATTATTTGTTTATATATTTCGATGACTATATTACTTGGCAGCCAACTTTTGTTTCTGTTGTGACCTAATACCAAGGTGGTGGATACTAGAATGTGCTGACCCCGCCGCCGTGCCCTCGTTTAACTCAAGAAGCACGCAAAACGAAGGTACTCGTTTTGGGCTCACTACCGTTACAAGGCCTTCTGTGTAGCCTCATATCCAATAATCGCATATCCGCTCTGCGGAGCAGTATTTGTGCACGTAGTAACCGTCATTTTCTACAGATGTTCGCGTAACAAAATAATTTCACGTGTTTTCGCCTTTCCCTCAGTCCCCAGCGGGTCAGATGCACAACTTTGTACTGTACACACGTGATGTGGGTTTATTTCAAACGGGTACATTGACTGCATCTTATGTAAGAAGATGCCTCCTCCAATTGATTTTCTGGTGACTCATGTGAGCTCCTTGGAGACCATGGTGGTATTTGGTTTTGTAATACAGTTCAATGAAGATTATAGTCTTATACATTGTTAATAGCCCCCCACCCCCCGGAAAAAAAAAAGCGGAAATGGAAAAAGTAAAGCAGAAGACAATACCATGACCATCTAAAAATAATCCTACAGGAACTCGGAGAAAATGTAAACAAATCCTACAGCAATCTTAAATTCTCCAGGAATTCAAACAGAATGTTTTAATCCTCTGTAATCACGAGAAGCACTTCTGAAATCCATACATGGTTCTTAAATAGTTCTCAACAGACATCTCTGCTATGCGACCAAGTTGTAGTGACTAGCTACGTCAAATATTTTTCCCAGTTGCCTTCTCAATTTTATTTCTAAAAAGTATCATCAGAGGTAAACAGACGTGCGTGGAATGACAATCTGTTAAACTTTAGGACAAATATACTCCGGTAAATGTTCGCAGCTCCATAACCAGCGGAGATAATCAAGTTGCTGGCACACAAGTGTATGACTGGCAAACGCTGAGTGATTCCAAAACAGCTGGTTTACACTGAAAAGCACCGAGCGATCAGAGACAATTCCTTTAACGGGCATAGGCTGCGTTAATACGCACTTACAGCAACCTAATTATGCAAGTTTTAGGCTGAAATGCAACCGATTTATATTGGTAAACGTCTTTGGTATCCAATTACAGTACAGCGGGCATATGTAGCCAGCTATTAGAAGTATGCAAGTTATTTCCAGTTCGTAACTGTATTATTAAAAAAACGTACTGTAAAGTAAAAAAATATACAATCTACAGTACCAAACGCAAGAATGTAAGTGTCAAAATATCACATTCTGTTATAAACCTTCAGAGACATTCACGTATAAACCAACACATTCTCAACATTCTCAAAGCATCAAGTTGAATTTATAGCTTAGGCATAACACCCACTCCGTACATACCTTCAAGACTGAAGCTTGCGAATGAAAATCGTTATTTCCCCTAATCGGTATATAAATGCTGTGAAAGACCCTTTCTCTGTGTCGTTTGACAGTTTTCTGTAGCACTGCTGCTAGACTTGAGCGTTACTGCTAGGTCGAAGGACCGTTATTCCTGCTCAGTTCTAACGGATCTGCACTTTCCCCCCATGCCTGTATGCACGCTGGCAGGCTAGAGATGCTTTAACTTCCAGCCAATAAAGTTTTGGAGGTAAAGTTGTACGCCTGGTGGACTTTTCTTTCCGACACAGTTGCCGTTGGGAGCCTAATTCCAGAAATGCATTCCAGGCTGTGTCTTGGTCGCTCCGTTAAAAGTATCACAGGCTGAATGTGAGCATTTTATGATAAATGCACACTTATTGTGTGATGTCCTCAATAAGGTTTTCTGCCAATAAAAAAAAGGCACCGCGTTTCCTATTGAAGCAGATAATCGCCAGCGTTTGCCTGATGGAAAGTGCATTTCCCACACACAGGAAAGGCAGACAGCATTATTCACATTTTCCAGATACAACTTTCTCTGCCGATTGCTTCACACAGACATGCACATTGGCACTTACCCCGTAGCCAAAACGCGTTCTCTATACCGTTAGGGAAATTCAGGTGGACAGCTCACTCACCATCTGAGACTGGGTCCTTGGGCAGCTGTTGATTTCTTCAATCTTCTCATTGGCTAAAAAAAGAAAATGACAAGGGTGCATTTAATCGACCGAAAGGTCGGTTTATGTGGAATAAAAAAAAATATGTTTTAGAGTAGCTGAACGTATTATTTATTTTCTTATTACACATCCGTTCCGGAGCTGTTCAAATATCAAGCGCAGTTATTTCAATTTTAGTTCCACCGAACATTAATCGCATCTCTAGGGATCGTCTAGAGTAGCCCTCATTGCATTGAGCTTCCATTTGTTGCCTGCGGCGCACAGGAGCATTTAGCTGTAACGGGCTCCATGTGCACCAGCAGAAATAGCCACACTTTAGCACTTTTTCTCTGGCTGACCTTATTATTAGGGGCGAGTTAATTAAATAAATAAAACACAAACAGGCCCTGTGGCTCTAGCCACCCCCCTGTCTGACACAAGGAGTTGCAAGTGAATGTGAGCCACCCATCTCTGTCTCTCCATCCCTCCCCTCAAACAAACCCCTCCCGAACAAAACCCCTCCCTCGCTGCTTGACATCCTCCAACCCAAGCGTTGCCGCCCCCCCCCCACGCTCGCTCTGCCATCCATCCCAAGCTGCTGCAGTTTGGTGGGAGCTTCTTAGCATGAGTTTTCTTTCCCCCAACGTGCACACCAGCTGAGTGGCCAGTTGGGTTGTGTTGCTTTCTCTTCTCGAGAAGAAGACGATTAGAGAAGAGCAAAGGGACAAGGAATCCACAGGTCACTAAACGCTAGCCCTTTATCACCCCCTCACTCTGCGGCTGCTGCACACCCCAACTGCTTTCTCCTGCCAAATTGTGATTTTTTTTGAGTGACCAGTAAAAAGGTCCACGTTTTTTAACTGCTGAGAAAAAATCTTTGATTTTGATATGTATAATGTATTCCTTATGTTTGCTCCCGCATGACTAATATTGACTGCCAAATCCAGCCCATTATAAAAACCAACATCATTGACCCTCGGCATACTTTTACATGTGAATTTATGATTTATTTTATAACGTACATGAATGTAGAAGGAAAACAATATACCAATAATGAATGCTAGCTCTCTGTAAGACTTCTTTTTAAGTATGTGGGGAAAAGGACTGTTTTAACATCAAAGTTAAGTGTATTTTAAAATAATATTGTTTTGACATAATATGAGCCTTTCATACACGAAAGTTGACTGTTGCTCTGGATTTCATGAATAAATTGCTTATGAATGTAAAATGTGGTATAGCTGTTTTGAAGCCTCAAAGTTCAACAAAGTAAATGTTTACACAATACAGTAGAGCACACGTAATAATAAGTATGACAGATGGTCCCAAAACCTGTTAAGCATACCGACACCCATGCACAGGTGTGCCAATACAAAAATTCCCGGTATGGCCTTACCAACTGATGGTTCAAGTGCTGTTAGCGAAAACCTATTAAAGCCAAAAAAGTAAGAAATGTTGGTGTGGGCAGAAATACACCTGGCTACCTTTGACTTTCCAGGGCAGGTATTTAGACACTTCACCAGGTACTCATTTTAAAAGCAGTCAATCGAATAGAGGTTCAGGACAGGTTCTGACATGACTTCCCACTGACATTATCTGTGGCTGAGTATGGAAATCAATAATGAATGCTACCAATAATTAATGCTGCAAGAAAAGTGTATTTGTGAGACAATGTTCCCTTTCCTAGCAGTGTCCAAAAGCTGAGGCTTTTGTTGGTTGCAACTTTTTCTTTAAATTCATACACACAAAGCAAAGGGCTGCATACGTCCCTCAATTAAAGAATACTTGGCCATGATCAGTACACCTACCAAAAATGCAGCAAGTTATTATGTAACCATACAACCCCTGTTTTTCTGAGAAGTTCAATTCTGATTGCACATAACTTGCAGTGGTTAAATGCAGACCTAAAACGTTTTGTGGTTCGTGATAAACCCTCTACGCTGAGAGATCAAAACGGTGACACTTGCCCACGGCGCTGGTGAACATCAAGAGTGCGTCATGTACGATTGCGAGGACATCTAAAAAGATTCTCGTGTATCGGGCGATTTAAACACTGAAGCAGCATCTCAAATTGCTTCAAAACGCAAACTAGAAACATGAAACACATTGCCCGATGTGCTCCCAAAATCAGGCAACAACAGATCCACAATGGAGCAGCCCACGCACACTAAAGGGGAACAAGAGCTATCAAAGTTCAACTAACAGATAAAGTCAACATGTTGTCTGTCATGGCAGGCTTAACGTCACCCCCCGCAGAATGCCATGACGGACGATATTCCACAGCTCTGGAGAGGACTGGGTAACAAAGCAGCCAACACTTACCCACAACCTGGATAATCTCCGCCAGCAAAACACCATCACTGACGTCTTGTTGAAGGTCTCGAATCAGTCGCTTGTGACCCGACTTTGCCAAGTAGTGGTTCGCCCAGTCTGTGTAGATCTAGAACCGAGATATGAAACAAAAGATGGGGGCGAAACGTGAATAAAAGTCAAAGTAAACAATGTCTCCATGGCCTTGCATTCCACATGTTTCGCGTACCTTTAATGCATCTGTCAGTCAGCCCCACAGTTGTCATTGCGAATGTGTGCGTAGGTATGTATTAAGTCACTAAAGCTAGCTATTACGTGACATATAAACAAACTTCGACTGTGGCTTTGATACGACCACCGGTGTGTACCATCGTACACTGCACAGCATAACAGAGATGTTGTAACATTCTAATTCAAACACCAGATTATAACACCTACGTATGCCAGTAAGCACGCAAGAAGTATAAATTAATCAACATAAAACAGAGACTACTACTAAAACCATGGTACGAACACAAGAATCAACTTTGACATTTTTAAAAGACAGCTTCGAAAAAACACTCAACACAGCAACAAAACTCTAACGACAAGCAACGAATCTGTACTCGAGACAAAAGCGTGGCGCAAAGTCGTCGACCTCAGTCCCTGCATCGCTCTGTCCCTGGCAGCACTTGCTGGGAATGAAGCGACACCTCAGGAACGAGCGGCAGGCCACGATGGATTTGTCTGCACGGGAGGTGGCTCAGGAAGCTTGCGAGGCAACAAGAGACAGAGCCATTCCCCATGACGGCAGGGGGTCTCCCGCCGGCTGACAAGCGAGAATACTGCTGGGGGCGTGGCCCACCTTATAGGATTACAGTTGTGGCGGCCAACTTTGAAACTTTTTGAAAGTGGCTTCAAAATGACCTTAGGACCCCGAATTGTATTGACGCGGGGTTTTACAGCTCAATGTATGAGAATCGACCAACTGTGGACATTTTTAAAAGTGGCTTCAAGATGACCTTAGGACCCCGTTTTATATTGACGCAAGTTTCCGCTGCTAGATGAACGAGAATTGCTCAGAAGAGATGCTCTTTTGGAATAGCTGTGTTGAGCGTTGCCCATCTCTCCTTCACGACAATTCGCCTCCGACGTTGGAGGCATCCTCAGGCGAATAGAATCCCATATTGTAAAGCGCGGGTAATTTCCTGTTAGATTGGTAGTTGGCCAGCAGTGATTTGGGCATGCAAGCCTGATTAATGATGAGACTGTATGTCGAAACCCATCAATGCTGCTGAAATTATGCACTCCCAGAAATCTGTGCGGCTGATGTGTTGTGTAAAAAAGTTGTGGCTTTTTTTTTTACGTGGAGGGATGGGTCCATATGATAGAGGCTCACATCAGTGCCGAGTGATATCTAAACCGGTCCTGGGCCATCTCTTCACCAACCCATATGGACCCGTATGAAATATAGTCAAACAACCACCCAAAACCACTCCATTATCCTCCAACAGTAGATTGCCAAAGGACTGTACATTGTAATTATGAGACGTGCCAAATGTTATAGGCGTTGAGGAGGCAAAGTCATATTAACACACGACTTGACAAACTAGTTTTCCCAGTAACGACAATCTATACCTGCACACATGTGGCCAAGCGCCACATATGTATATGCATCATCCCAGTTTGGAAGGATGTGTCAGCCACATTCCCATAATGACCATCGACTCTTGCACGCACTGTTTATCAAAGATTTATCGCAATCCGTTCGACCGTTACATTAGGCCGGAGTCATATGGTCTTTTTTTTATAATCAACAACGGCTAAAATTCCTGTTTATGGAAAATAAAGTCAGCGACTCGAGTGTAAATGCTTTGTGTTTGCTTAGGTGTTGAACGTTTTTGCATTAGTTTGCTTCACTTTTTCCACTCAGCCACCAGGGTGCCACGCGACAATTAGTTAGGGCTTGGCTACGCTGTGCTGCCAACGTGCCAAAATTTGAAGGTAACCATTTCATACGCATACAACGCAACGATGAAACTCGCCGAGCACCCAAAAAAAAGTGGCGCTATTTTTTTAAATTCAACCGCCACATACATTAAACCATTCCATGAATAACCGACTTTGAAATCCGTTGTGACTAAACAGCAACAGCTGTTCAGTTTTATCTTGTTTATTTCTGGCAATTCAATAGAGTCCTCACGAGTCATCGTGTTAACATCCGTGACTCACCCGAGCCGCCCACTTCTATCGTGACAAGCAAACAACTCAACAATTCATTTGAAACACGTTATTTGCAGAATACCACTAAATTGTGACCTTTTAATGGATGGATATTTTTTAATCTTGTGCGTAATCCATCTCCCGTAAGTCAAGAAATCACTGAAGGGAAAACACTGAATAATGATGCCTGAATACTTGCATGCGTATGAATGTTATATACACACTTATGTTCATTCTGTACTTAAATTAACAGCGCTTGGCCCAACAACTTGAAGAGGCTATATAGGGGATCATTGATTTTGTTATTATTATGATTAAGCTCGATGACTCAAGGAAGCCTCACAGAGTTGAATGACTCCTTTTAGGCAGATTATGCCAAGTTTTTGCAGAAAGAGGCAATGATTGCTCTGTATATTCCAGTTGGGTCATTTGTGTGTGTCAATTTGTGTGTGTATTTTTGTTGTGTGTGTGTGCACGTTAAAGTGAACTGGGTGGTCACTGTCGACAAGGCAGGTTACAAGCAGGGAACGGCAGGATGTGACACCCACTCCTTAGCTTTATATATTAACTCTTTGTAGTCTGAATAATAACAGTGAAATCTCATATATCTTTCAAAAAATCGATTAACTAATTGAGGCTTCAGTTATAAATCTTACGTATCACATATCTTTGAAATCTGCTTTCTAGTTTTTAAATATGATGTGTTTAAGATACGTTCCATAAGAACCTGAGTGTCGCACGTACAGTACTATAATCCGTGATGAAAATGTGTGAAATAAATGCATTCAATATCCTCCATCACCATCGTGCTTTCATTTAAATGAGTATAATAACTTTATGACCAACGATTTCACTTCATTTAACCGACTAAACGACGACAGCAGGTTTATCACTTCCAGCATTAAAGCATTTACTGCACATGTACGCTATGGAAACTCATCTGCAATATATAAAATGTACTGTTTTCCAGCATGACTAGCAGATGGCTTTCCCATCCCATCACAATGTATTACATTCCTGATGTGTCAGCCATAGAGCCGTGCTCGGGCCGTGCCACCTCGCGTGTCCCACTTGACTCTCCTCTAGTTGCCTCTATCGTGCGCGGCAGACAAGCCGCTTTAAATCGCTAAGACAGAGTTAAATGGTTGTTAGAGACCAAAACGTTGCACCCGCGGAGCACACACACCTCTCCCAATAGCTTAAATTTCATGAGACCCTCTCGGGATGGAGTGTGCTCAGATCATGGCTCGCCCACATTTCCGCCAGTGTTCTGCCGTGTAAAAAAACATAGATACC
Organism: Geotria australis; assembly: GCA_036362915.1. Taxonomy (NCBI): domain Eukaryota; kingdom Metazoa; phylum Chordata; class Hyperoartia; order Petromyzontiformes; family Geotriidae; genus Geotria; species Geotria australis. The sequence goes on along the minus strand of JAZEWU010000011.1, from coordinate 8,824,181 downwards.
TTTCCCCCAGCCTTAAATCACACTGAGCCTTGTGTTAGCAGAGTTGCTCTATTTTTAGGAGCCTGGTAAAATGTAAGTACTCTATATGGATTGAGCTGTTAAGACTATCCTTTGCTAGATCTCCATGGACCAACGTCCTCATTTCACCTAATGTATTAGGGATTTTTTTTCTCTAGCGCTAATTCTGCCGACGATTAACAAAATCATTAGCTTTAATGCTTGGCATTGCATTGATACGCCCCTTCAACATTGCGCAAGCCTCCTTTCAAGTAATAAACACGAAATTCAGAAATCCAGCTGTAAAAGTTTACAATAAATATGATCCTGGTGATATCGTTGTCATTAAACATTGGGTTTAAAGTTTCTCCTTACCACATCGATCTCAAAAGTTGAGAAAAAGAATACAAACTTATGGTAAATATAGCTCTCAGATTGTACCGTGTATTCTTTGGGATCATGAATGAATTCAGACATCAGTTCCTGAAGAAGCTTCCAGCACGGAAGGTCGTGCCAAACAAACCGTACATACATCACAAAGCCATACAACATATCCGCAAAATCCTACAAAGTAACGCGGTGTTTGCGAACCATCATGCATCGAGCTACATTTTAAAAATACACGCAACATCTAGAATTGCTCTTATCAAATCAAAAATCTCAAAATTCCTCCGATGTGGGAGGAAAACTTCGTGAAGGAGGAGGAACGCTCGACGCAGCTATCCCAAAAGAGCAGCTCTTAAGAGCAATTCTTATACATCCAGCCGTGAAAACCTACATCAATACAAAATCTAGAGTCGACAATAGCTACTGTAGCCAAGTCAGGAGACAGAACGCTGCACTAGTAACACAACACAGCACTATATATAGGACCAAACATTTGCCCAAACCTAGGGTATTACCACAGCTGTTGCTACACTGTTCTTGTATTTTGGCCACAAGCGAGTAACTAGCATCACATACTCAAGCACAAGTTAATTCTGGCCATAGGCTGAGTAGCATGCAGACAATCATACGCAAATGTTATTATTTGTGTTTTCATCGCAAGTGGGAAGGCAAAACATGTGATGAACAAAGTAACTCACACTCTGTGGGCACCTTGTAGAAATTAATATAAACTAAGCAATACAACTGCATTCAATACTATGCAATACATAGTTATTACAATAATTAAATTGAAAACATTCAATTATAACATGCAGCAGTGCAAATAACATATTTTCAGAAGTACCACCAGAGGGCACCATTATTGTGTATTTACAACTTTCATACAGAGACGTAAAATAACGTTAAACAACGTGTAAATAATAACAAGAAGTGATATTGGACAGGAAACATGCAGAACATACAGTTCTGTATATACAAAATCCAAGTTATAAGGAGGAAACTGCATCACAAAGATGTGGTCTCAAGAAAAAAAGCAAAGTTATAAAATCAAAATTTACAACATTTACTCACACATTTTTTTAAATCTGGGTTGCTATTACGTAGTTCCTGTTGCACTGAACATTGTGGGGCTACTTTGACCCTATGGTTGTTCGCATTTACACTGTTTAACCAATGTGAATTAAGCAATTTACAGGAAATCACAGTTCTTAAATACCACTACCACCTTCCCATCGTTCTTTAAATAATGATTACTACTGCCGTACTGTCTACGGAGAAATATTATGACTTGCTTTTTAGTACGATAAGTATCACGCACAACCTTCACTTAAGTAGAATATGTCTTATGTTTTGGTCATGCGTAACATATAAACACATTTGTTGCAGTTTGTTTACAAACTACATTTTCTGTCCATTGAATGTCCATGTCACAGCTAGACATCATGATCTTCCAGATAAATTTGAGGATAGAGATATAGTTACACGTAATCTTAACAAACCTCACATAAAAAAAAAATAAGCATCTTCCTGGAGGAGAAATGAAACTTGATAGGGGATTACGATTCTGAAATGTTTAAAATAGTTTCAAATTCCAAACGACAACAACCATTGTATAAATGTACATCATGAACTGCGCGCCAAAACGCAACATTATTTATGCGTGGAAATGCAGCATGCATGCTAACTGACATTTGTCACCATTACTTTGGCAGTTTCACCTTGCTAGGCTCTGCTAATTGGACTCTTGAGGTATGGGAGACGGCAAGAATCATTTCTCAAGAAGTAAATAAGCTCCTAATCAGCACTCAACCCACGCTGAATGAAAACTGTACTCTGCACATATGCGTACACATATGCTAAAGACCTAACTCTGTAGGTTCTGCCAATTTTTCTTTTTTTATGATTATTGAATTAAAACTTCAAAATACCTATGAAGTAGAATTGTATTTCACAAGGTATTTGTTCACGTGCATTTCCAATATGAGAAATATGTTACAAATTAAGAAAAAAAATCTACATGAAAAATATGAAGTACTGTACCTTAAAATATATTAGATTACAACTTCATTACACATCACAATGCGTGTCAGGCCCCTTAATTACGCAGCAAAACATGTTCGCATCTGTGCAGGAGGCTGCACAGTCTCCCAACAGTCGCATATTCCTTTCCCACATGGTATTATTTATTGAAATGCTTTGAAGTTTAAAATTCTGACCACCTTTTGGCGGCAGACAATTACAGTCCGGATCCGGATTCTCCTTCACGGCCAACGATGACAAACCGCACTACCAAGCAGCCGCAGAAACATTGGTTTCCAGGTAATGAGGTTCTTTTTAGAGTTTGTGGTGCCACCGTAATGCCGCTGACTGCATGGAACACGCAAACTTGACCGCCGTTCAATCCCTCGCTCGTCCAGTCAGGCGTGTGTTCATTCACACGTGTGTTTATTTTTACGTTCTGTAACAGAATTCGGAGGCCTCAAGGCACTGAAATTTCAGGAGATCAAAGAGGATTTCCCGCGTGCCGTTATCCAACACTGTGGCTGAGCCGGGCTTGGCCAACAACCAATTGCGGAGAAACGCGGCTAATTCCTGCAGCCGCGACCGCGGCATCACTGCTCGAATGTGCAAACCAGAAACCTACGCGGAAAATACAAACATATCGCATGAACGTGGAAACGTTGAGCTATACAGGCTTACCTCTGTTGAGGAATCCTTCGCCAATGATGTTTCATTTAACGGACAAGAAAATAATTTTAATTAATATTCTATAATTATAAGTGTAGCACTTGCACTGCACTGCCAAGACACCTGTGAACCAGACATTGTTTTTTAACATGCTCAATGTATATATTTTTTCTATATACTGCATTATTATTTGAAGTAGTACAGTATTTTTATTATAGTATTTATTTAATAATAATAAATAATGTACAGTTATAATCAACCATGTTATAATGACCTCTCTTAAAGGATTTAGTGCTTAGCGGACAAGCCTCAAAAACGTATCCTATACCTTAAAAGAGATAAGCCTGTATAACTTTTTTAACAGTTGTCCAACAAGAAGAGGCAATTTAGTCAGGACAATTAACCTAGGCAGCATGACTTTGGACTGTGGGAGGAAACCAAAGTACCCAGCGAAAAACCACACGGATACTGGGAGAACATGCAAACTCCACAAAGGCACCCGAGCAGGGAGTTAAACCCGGGTCCTTCTTGCCGTGAGGCGGCAGCGCTACTCACTGCACCAACGTGGCTCCCCTCACTACGCCGCCGTGGTTAGAATGCTGCCACGTAAAAACAAAATAAAAATGTTCAACTGCTTACAAAGAACAGCAGGCATTGATTGACAGTTCTTACATCATCACAAAATACTATGGGAAAACAACGTTTCGATTGTTTGTGATATTACAGTAATCTGTTTTAATGCTTGTCCCATACCCTCCATAGTATCCTGCCAAGCATAACATAATAAATAATAGCTTTCGCATCAGTTACGGAAAAAACTGGTTTACGGGTTACAAGTTTAGCAACTTGGCAGTTGCTGCAGTATTGCCCAACAATCTCGCGTACACAAAACACATCCCACGTACACATGTGAAATTCAAATCCACACAGCACACTGTAAATCATCCTTTTAAAAATCCATCAAACAAACATGTATTTTGCTGGTACCACAAACAAACATATTCCTGCATTGACAGTTGCTTTTCAAAACTGTTATTTCGGGATAGCCATGTCGAGTGCTCTCCCTCTCTATCTGCTATCTTGAAAGAACAGCTTTGAAAAGCAACCATCATGAAGCAAGCCGTGAAAACCTACATTAATACATATTCCTGCATTTTCAAAATGAAAGTGAAAGAACCACGATAAACACAATATTTACCACAACAGCAAAAATACAAATGGTACTGACCCTTGTGAAGTGGCTGTGAGACAGAACTAGTGTGCCTTGCCCCTGGATACGTAAATCCATGACTTGGGCCAAGTCCAGTTATCCCAGGAGATTCTCCGGGATAACAAGTGGAATGAGACGTATTTGGTCCGTGCTCCCTCTGTGCCACAGCTGACATGCACATACCAGACTACCCACAGAGCTCTAGATTTAGCAGCGAGTCCCCCTATGCTCTACACCCCTTCTTCTCCAGCACTTGTGCATCTCTGCAGCGTCCTCGTGCCAAGCAAGCAGGCTGGCAGGAGTAGCGAGAGGAATGGACATTCATTACGCAAGCGACCACTTCATCGCTGTGTGCCCAGCAATTAAAAGACGGCAAACTCAATCACGGAGCTTGGGAAAGTGCGCCACCGTGCCTACTTGCGAGACTTGTTCAAAAGGAAATTTGTTCAATTAGTTCGTGTGGCTGCTTGCGGACGAATTTCAAGCGCAGCTGTAGTTTTTAGCGGGTAACCGTAATGGCCGAGTGTCGCTAGGTGATGGCCATCGAGGCCCAGCATCTGAACAAATAGTTCCTGGCACATTTATAGAAAGAGGGTCCACATCCACAAGACATCCAGTGGTAATGCCTCATTGTTTTGAAGGTCCCTTTTGCATCTCGTTAAATTGTCATGCTGGAGTTCTGAGACTGCATTATCATAGTCCAAGAAAAAAAATCATGGAAAGACACATTTATTTGGTGGCTATTATATCCACCGAAAATGCGATCTTTGGGGTGTTTTTTTTAATTACAAATCAATAATGAATTTTTGAATGAATACGGCTGTCATGTTAACTGCAAGTTTTTAAACCCTCTGCATATACTTTACATTGACATGTACATTTAGCATTTACATAAGTACCATATCAAGAATTACATGTTCAAAACCCTGATAACAGCCCATGTCCATTAGGGTTCTCAAAACATCGATATACTTTCTAAGCTCATGCCGACCAACAATTTTACAACCGCACTGCTCTTCCGTATTGACAATTTTGACATATCGCAATTGTTGTCGCCCACTGCCCGGTACCCAAATAGATCGGTCGTAATAGCTTTAGCACATTGCAGGCAGTCTGAGAACCCTGCACACTGTGCAAATGCCATTCTATATTCGGCACCAGCATGCTTACATTGAAAGAAATAATGTTTGGGATACTGACCGCTACGTCGTGTCCAAGAAGGTCCTGCCCGGCCATAAATACTACACAATCTCTTCTCTTGATCACACTTGCACACGCGAGCGCCGCTCCGCATCAACTCGCCGCACGCGCTCCGCAAGTCTGCAAAGTTCGCAATCTTCCCCGATGTTGCACCCCAGGCCTCCCCCAATAGAGCCAGCCGTTCCACGTGGCTTCTCTCATCAATTGTCGTGAAATACCCAGAGATGAATTCATCCTCCCACAGGGCCTCGGATCAGGGCGCCGCCTGTGCTCGTTTGATGGCAGCCGATGGAACGTCAAATTTGGAGATATTTTGAGCTTTTAAATTGGCTCCCAGTCCCTGGCCACTGAATGCTTGCTTGCATTCATTCAGCTTCATGAAACATAATGAGTTACAAAAACTAACAATGCCGAGCAGACACAAATACCAAACATTTCTTTTATCGCGCTCCTCCTTTCCAAAATATTATGCTTTAGACAAGAAAGGTTGCCATAACACTCGGTTGCAACACTGAAGTAGAACCAATCACTTTGTTCTCTTAAAATGTCCTGGCAGGATATAAACTCGCATTTGTCTTTTTTCGAAATAAAACAAAATTTCTATCAGAGCGGCGCAAGGATCTCCTAGTTAGGGCACGTGTTAACATCAACAATTGTCAAACATACCGCACTGCTGAGATGCTGTTTCACAAATTAAAATATTTCAGCCAGACAGACAAGCAATGCCAACAACATCTCAACACGGACATTACGAGGTCACACTTTGACAACTGTCTGGATACCATGGCCAGGGGGCGGCACGGTGGCGTAGTGAGTAGCACCACTGCCTCATAGCAAGAAGACCCTGAGTTCGATTCCTTGCTTGGGTGCTTTTCTCTGTGAAGTTTGCATGTTATTATTATTATTAAGTTTGCATGTTCTCCCCGTGTCCGCGTGGGTTTTCCTGCCACCATCCAAAGGCATGCTGTCTAGGTTAATTGGCTGCTGACTAAATTGCCCCCAGTGCCCTGTGGTGGACTGGTGTTCAATGGTTGGTATAGCCGTTCCTTATGCCCTGTCTGCCAGGATAGGCTCCAGTCCCCCGGGAACTCCTACAGTATTGAGTGGGTACTGATAGTGATGATGATGATCATAACCACAATTTTCAATGGAAGCGCACTGTATTTGCCAACAAAACTGCACAATAAGTCCATTCTACAATATTTTTATGACTTGTTTTTAGTACATCCAACTCCTGCTGTGCCAACATTGTTCAGCATTGCTGCTAAAACCGATCTGACTCTCAAACTATGATTTTACATCCCAGTAAAGGACTGACCACCTCGCAGCCTTTACACCAATAATGCCTTGCAAGCCGTGGTGGTCACCAACTCAAGGTACTGACCATGCTCAGCTCATGCAACAGAAATTGCGTGCATTTAGGGTGGTTTTGTCATCGACAAGATCGCATAACAGATGAGCGAGCACGAGGAATGCTCGCGAATCGCAAAAGCGCAAGGACTCGACCAGAAAAACAAACCCGAAACGCGGTCGCACGCCCTGACGCTGCCGCAGAACGAACGTGACACAGGCACGAGCGAGCAAATGCTTTTGATGCCGATGTGTTCTTGCTTGCCAAAGCGTTGACAGCAATCATGCTTAACCTCTCACTGACCATGAAAGCTGAGCTTTTCATGAAAATAAAAAAACACAACACAGTTGGCTAGGCAACTCACCCCATTACTGTACCTGTCTGAGGATTTCTGCCGTATAGGAGCTAAAGCCAATATTGTCAGACTGCAAGCGATTATAGTATAAAGTGCTGTCGATTCTGCTTTTCAACACATACCTTTTGGCGGCTATTATACCGTGGGGAAACTCATTTAGCCTTGCCTGAGTTCACGTATTGTTGTCAATGTGTGCAATGATATTCCATGCAGCTGCCTGCAAGTATTAAGCATTCTTGTAAATCATATCCGTGTTGCAATGGCAACGATTCTCTGAAGGCTTTCCCGATGCCATGTTGGCCATATGCATCGTGGTGAAGGGGGTTGGGTGCAGGACCGGTTCAGATAGCATTCTCTACCGGTGTTAGCTGTGCCGAGGAATTGAACTCGCACTGGGTTCATCACACAGTGTGCTGCCTACTTTGCCAACACCTACACCAAATAAAAAATAGAACAGGCTATGCCCTACATATTTGAAGCTACAGTATATTGTAATGAGTAGTTTCAATGCAATAACAAATACGTGCATTTAATAATTATTTTTCCATTTAGAAATTGGAATCTACGCTTATGAACTTGACTGCCTAAACAACTGATTAACATCTAGACTATCAGCCAATTATAACACCACACTGCCTTCAGTCCCAACCCACTTCATTCACCGTGGCTGTAGTTTAACAAACCACTCAACTTTGTTTGAAACTTTCAAAGAGCTATGCACAATATTCGCAAACATATTAATGTGCTTCCTTAATTAGATTTAGTGAGTAGTTCTAGATTTACTGCGTATGCCGTCAACATGTCTCTGCGTATTCCAACACACATTTCAGTTAAGTAACGGTGCAGCCCTGTAAACGCTCACTCACACGACAACCTGCAGAAGGGCCTCCACTAGAGGGAGCTAAAGTGAGAAGCTCTAGAGCAGTACAGTGGTGCCTCGCTTTACGATGGCCTCACAGTGCGATGAAATCACTTTAAGATTCGCGTTATGATATGGCTGCGCGTGACCGTGTGTGGCGCAGCAGCCAATAGGCTATGCAAACGCATGCCGATTGGGTAGCTTCTCAGCCAATAGCGGCGCTTCTTAGTGTTTACGTCTCAACTTCCAAGGTCTTGGAACTAATTACCATAAAACAATGTACAGTATTATTGGTCTCACTTTACGATGGTTTCACATTACGATACGTGTTCTGGAACAGATTAATATCGTAAAGCGAGGAACTACTATAGTTCTGAACCTGCGGGTGTGAGATGCCCTTGCTGGGATGGTGAGACATGCCAGATTTTTGTATTTATTGTATTATATAGGAATTTATTAATAAGTGGAGTAAGAACATATTTTGAGAACCAAAGGGGTGCAGGCTACAGGAACGCTTAAGAACCAGACGTTTTGGACGAAGTATTGGGTGAGGTATGATCATTTATAAACAGTGATGCACGTTGCCATAGGCATTAACTGCTTTGCAACAACTTTTATTCAAACAGGGCAGACACTAAGGAGTCCCTCGAGCTAGCAAAGCAATGCCTAACAAACCTGTTGTTTGATGTGAACATCTGTCTTCTTGTGACAGCCTATATGCCAACACATTCCTGGCCATTTTGGGCTGCAGCTCTGAGCCAGGTGCTAACTAAATTCAACCAACGTCCACCCCCCTCCCCAACACACCACTCCACCCCCACATCGCTCCTGCTTCAATTTCCCATCACCTGCCATTCCGGCACGACCCAAGAGGTGCCACCCCAAAGGTTAAAGGCCAAGTATCCCACGCTTGTGAACTCACTACGCTATTCTTATAAGAGTGTGGGTCGGAGAGAGTTGGACAAAACAAACAATACCATGTGCACAGGAACCCACCGACACATGCTGTCAAACGTACAATCGTGATACAATACGCACGATATGTATTTTACAACGCAACGTCGTTAATGACCCGTAACATTTACCAAATTAATTTTAACAAAGAATTGTTTCACGGTCACATTTTCTTTCAAGTGGGACAAATCTTAATGCCGACACGTGTAACAAAAAAAACATTCTGGAAATGAAGCATGTGTTGGTTTATTGTACCTAGACTTGGCCACATTTTACAGTCTGATTTGGGACAAGGGTTAGCGCGTGTGAAAATAAATATCGGACTTCACTCGCACACAGACGCCGCTGGAATACGGCTGGGAAACCGACCAGATGGGCATTATCGCCTTGACAAATTGAAAAGGTATTCGGCGGGTACCTCCGCCTCCTCCCTCGCATCTGCCAACAAGAACGTTTGCTGACACTGGAGCTACCAGCGAAAGATTAAGGGGGTGGCGTGGCGCAACGGGGCCAACTGTAAAAACGATCATTACAATGCCAAAATAGAAAACGTGTAGCTACAGCAACTGTTCAAATAAACACTATTGTAGCCGTGTCATATAAACCACACATGCAGTTTTTGTTAACTTCAATATTTTACAAAGTTACGGTATAGGAATATCGTGAATTAATGATTATGCGGCTAAAAAGCCAGCACTTGGACTTGTCAACTTTAAAATAAATCAATCACCCTTTAAGAAAACATCCATCCATCCATCCATTTTCTAAACCGCTTGTCCTGGTGAGGGTCGCGGTGTAAGAAAACATTATTTGCTTAATTAATATTTAACAACCTTCTTTAGTAAAGGTTAAGGCGCAGCAGAAGACCCGCCACTAGAGGAAGTGGGTATTTGGCCTACTCTTCCACCCTTGCCGAGACAACCTGGAAGAAAGTAAGGAGCACCCACACTTTTCCCCACCACATACATACTGGCGATTGACCAACTGTGGGTGGACAGAGACTGTGACATTTAATGAACCTGCCTATTGTTTCAAATGCTACGCGGGGAGGTCAAACCGGTGACCTCTGGAGAGCAAGTCCAGTGTGAAAACCATTATACCAGGCATCATCCGTATTGAAGTAACATGAAACAATCGTAACAAACAAGTGGTATTAAACCTCAATTTGAATTCGGCATGAGTTTGGTGAGATCGAGTCCAACATTACGAGCACAGGGACACTGCTCTTCAGCACTAATATGGCAGTGCTATTGGTCTGTCCTCTAATCTACCACTTCTAGGTCACTCCTCTCATATAGATAACAGGAAGACTGGTCTACCATCGGAAGAGCGCTTCCAGGTGAATTCAGGTTGGGTTATAAACATGGATCAGTGCGGATATAGGATTAATTTGCTGCCGTTTTCATGTTGCTGTTTATCCAAGCAAAACCAAGGACAGCAATCACTATTGGGGAAGGATAGCGGGCAATCGGAAGAGCGGGTGAGATAAGTTAGACAATTTATAGCCACACATCCTTATTGGCAAGACTATCGCAGAAGCTCTAGTGTCCGTAAGGGGCATTTGTATTTTTAGAGTGGAGAATGACTCAAAGTAGTGAACTACAACCCTCGTAACACACTAGCATTTAGGGACACCTAAAACAGCAGCACCCGAGCAAAGCAAACGTTTTAATGTATTTTCAATGGCAGTAGTTCTTATTCTTTGGAATTTGGCCACTTGGTGGTCCTATTAAAGCCCTAGGTTTTGTTGAACCAGGCTGGGGTCAGCTGAAGATTTTCTTTCAGAATAGGATGTGCTGAAAATGTCAAGCAATCCGTCAATTTGAGTTGAACTGTAAGATGTCCTATAATACAAAAATAAAACACATTGCATCACAGCAAATGTTAAATTATCACCAGGGTGTGTGTTTTACCACATTTCATACGGAATGTAATTAAATGCACTCTGACTAAATAAATACATATCGTGCTGACAACTGTAAAACAATATCCAAGATAAAGAAATTCACAACGTGAACGTTTATGATAAAAAAAAAGTATCCTTTCCAAACAATGCCCCCGCACTTCTCATTTTCCAAATTGTTGTTTGTGCCGAGAATTGGTTGGTTTCCCACGTCGTTTACAAGCTGTGCAGTGCACACGCAATATTCCCGAGGCTTGCGACAGCAGTACGGATTGTCTGCTGAGATCCGTATGGATTCTTGCCAAGTTGATTGTTGAAAATAAGAGCATAAAATTCACCAGCTGTGTTTTTGCAGAATGCCTATTTTCCTTGAACACGCTTTTGGATAGGCACATGGTACACAAAATAAAATATACAAGACATCCTTCAACGGCGCAATTGTAGGTCAAGAACAGCCAATTTCCTGGCACAGACGTTGCTTTACACAATAGAACTTCACTCCCGATGTCTATTTACAGTAACACAAATTCATGGGAATGTATTTTTCTTTCTCATTGTTTTATAGATAATCTAGAAGTAACAAGAGCAAATTCTTGTTCCAAAAAATAACACTAACTTGTAGATGATTTATATCAGAAGAAACCATTTCTGTTAAGGGTCACTCTCTTTTGAAAATAAAACACTGGTTATTTGAAATGTGGAATCTTTTGCATGGTGGCCATATGCTCGCATGTTGTCTGTCAAAAAGAGGAATACATATCTAAAACAAATGACGAGGCGCGGTACTCATGTTAGACACGGCACACTTAGCTGCATAATTGAAAGTCCAGTATTTTGTTGCTGTTGAAGATTATGCCTATGTGGGCTTGAGGGAAAAGAAAAACATGCTTAAACAGCACATAAGTTTCAACGGCCAAAAGTTGGGCGTGCACAACGTTGATTGGGCAGATTTTCAGTTCGCTGGAGAATCTCAGGGACATATTGCGAGACCCTGCAAGATAAATGACTCCCAGCCGTTCGAACTGCACTGGTGATGCACTTCTGTAACAGGTTTTATATGAGAGAAAAAAAAGAGCGATTATAAACTTCACCGCCCCCTGGGCTGCAAAAACGGCAATGATGGCACCAGGCCAAAATCAATGTACAGACAGAGCTCAGCACAGCAGTGGTTCAAAA
>JAZEWU010000011.1:8794837-8810805 GCA_036362915.1 Geotria australis | reverse complement strand
TTAAGTGTGGGATATTTCCAGTGGCTCTTGCAACAGATGCAAGTTGGAATTTGAAATGCGGAAACTCTTTACCGCGATTACTATTTTTTTCACACTTACAAGAAAAACTTTACCCCTCTACCAGCTCCTCTGAAGTCACAATTAATGTTATACGTGTACGCCGTCATGGCGGCATAGCTAATTGCAATAATGCCAATGAAAAAACAAGTCCAAAAGGATGACTATCACTTGGAAATGCAGCAGTGACAGCAGTTTAAGTGCAGGAGTCAGAAGGCTTGTGGCATCACAGGAATGTGAGCGATGGCAATGGAGCGAGGGGACCATCAATCCAGCAGTGGATACACACATGCCAGTATAGACAATGTTGAGTCTGAAGGTGAAACGTTGATAAGGAAGAACAAGATAAAGACCGAGGTGGAATGAGATAGTGAAGATATTGAGGGTGGCAATCGACAGTGGTAATAATGATTATGACGATTTTGATACCATCATGTCAAAGCTCTTGATGCCACACTGCTCCGTTACACTACCCATTGTGAATCTTTCTAATATCTGTTCAATTAAGAACTGTCACCGAAAGACTCTAAATCCATCCCATCCATCCATTATCAGAAATCGCTTAATCCTATACAGGGTAACGGTGAGCCGGAGCCTATCCCAGCAGACACAGGGCGCAAGGCAGGGCCATACCCAGGATGGGACGCTAGTCCATGACAGGGCATCGGGGGCAATTTAGTCCGCATAATCCATAAACAAGAATCGCATGGCAAAATAATCGTATTTAAATACAGTTTATAACTCGAACATATTCATTACATTTCGAAGGTATTCATTGAGTTTATAACGACTCAGAGGCGCGAGATATCCTGCAGGGGGGGTGGGGACTCAAGCCACACGGCAAGACAGCGCCAACCCACTGGACATTGCATCCTGTATATTACTATGTAAATTGGTAAATCAATTAAAAAGTGTTTTTTAGTTGTGGGATGAAACCGGACAACCTGGACAAAACCCACACAGAATAGGGGAGAACACACAAACTCCACACAGAAAGGTGCCCGAAGTAGGAATCAAACCGCATCAGGCAGGATTTTTTATGTGAGGCGCAGACGTGACCAGGGCACCACCCTGCCACCCACATTTATCTGGAGTGAATGTACATAATCAAGTTAATTTTACCATATAATGGAATGAGCACGTCTCTCTTCAATGAATAGGGTCACCCCCCATTTTAGAGCAGATAAAAAGGAGTTCGACTGTAAATGCACTTCTAATGCAAACCCATTAAAACAACGGCTTCGCAAGGGAGCGATTGGTGCTGTTCCGTTTTTTTTTCTACGAGTCCAGCGTAAGAGCATGTCAGTTTATTAAGTAACTTGAATAATATAATTGCCGTGCGTGGAACCGCCAAGTAACTTAAAGCCACTAATTGAATCTGAATTCACAGAGGCTGTGACCGTGTGTCTCTTTAGAAATACAATTAGCATAAAAGGCATGTACAGTATTGTCAGTGGCCACACTGATACGCCATACTGTGCCAAATTCGACACTAAATAATAACCCTAAAAACCCAATCGGCAAAAACATCTAAATAAAATCTTCGGACCGAAAAAATCTTTATTGACGTGTCTGCTTGTAAGGTCAAAAGGCCAAAGTCATAGCTGTCATTGGTGACTAGTGGGGCAGCAGTTGCATGCCCGTTTCTTTATCCATTCTCAAGCTACGTCCCAGTTAACGACACGCATCTATTCATATGGTGATGAACGTTATGCGGTTGCCAATGCCTCGCGCAGGAAAGTCAGTCCAGGCGCGCAGACAACATGCTTCCAAATTTCGTTGCAGAGAGATTAACTGCGGGCAGCTTTTTCCCTTCTCGCCTTCCCAGCTGCGACCGCACGTTGTGAATTCCCCGCAAGCTATCGCCAACTGACGGGCATCCAGGAAATTGGCCATTTCCACCAAACCGGTCGTACAATGCCTTGAGATCTAGACCCCCCCACCACCAAACTCACGGGAAACACAAACTGGACGAACAAAAGTTCTGCCACCGTGCGAATGTGGAAAAAACACCCCGGTGTGAGTTACGGCGAGGAATATCTGCTCAACGGCACACCTGCGCCTTGCAGCCACCTGCGTGGTCGAGTTCCTTTTCCATGTCACGGTGCTGTCAAGGCAGCCGTCCAAATGTTCTCCGCAGCAGTTGAGTTATTGCATGCTGCTATTCATCTCGGCCATTTTAATGAAAAATGCAACTACTATGCAAGCTTTTTTTTTTCTTCTTCCCAAAGTACAGATTATTACCGTGACCCACAACCTCACCTTATACCATAAGTTGAGTGGCCTGAACAAATACGTTGGCTCAGCCATGAAGTGGAAGAGCGGAAATGATGGTTGCTCTCCAAAGTTGTTCGGCTATCCCGAAAGAACAGCTTTGAATAGCAACCATCATTAACCAAGCCGTGAAAATCTACATCAGTACACGTGTATTATTGCCAAAAAGGGTAAAACCTTTCCTATTTTTACAGCACTGAAAAACACATAATTTACTAGTTTTAATTTCCCAAGTCCCCGAGGAAGGAAACATCTGAATAATATTTGAAGACTACCAGTCTATATCACCGACAACACTCTGTTTAAACGACATGCGTTAGTCATGTATATTTCCGTTATGAAGAACTCTTGCAATCGTCATCTGTCTCGCATGTAAGTTTTAACACAGGGGCTCGCTACAGAAAAAACACGAGCCGCCTTTTTGCGACAGCCTGGAGCCTTCCATGTAAAAGCAGGACAAATAAGCCAAGCTTCAAACCATTTGTTTAAAACATTAAAGAGAACGGTTGAAACATTTTTGGCAATTATTTAGCCAGCACACCTGCTTTAAAATTGATGATACACATCTACAGGGGGAAGAGTCAGATGCTTTGAAAGGGCCTCTCCTTTGCCTCATTATACGCATCAAAAAGGCTTCATATGGTGCTAAGAATGCAACGTGCTGGGATCTGGGCAGACCTTTGTTAGCAGGAGAAACAGAATACCTATGGATGATCCTGTGAAGTGGATCGTTTCCTCTGAATGTTCATTTAACGAGAAAGAGAACCATTCATTCTTAATTTAATTACAAACGTGAGCAATGGCCAATATTGGGTCCGTATAAGATTTAAGTGTTGTCATTAAAAATCATATTATCATCAATCAAATATGTCCTACAGGTGGGTTTGGGAGTTTCATTCCGAAAAACACTATTTAGGTGTGTCAAAATGAATGGTAATACGTGAACATTAATTATATAACTGCCAAATTGGTATAAATTATGAGAATGCAAATGGACATTTTCAGAAAATATGGATGGAAAGATTCAACAATTAATCTATTAAAATCAATCTTTACTTTCATAGTAAACTCATAAAACTCATACAATCTATTCCCTGTACTGTTTCTTTGACTCAGCTTATATGTAGAGTCTTCTTCTTTGCGATTCTTCGAAGCACGATGGCTAGCTTCTGGACATCGTCGTCTTTCAGCTTGGCTTCGAAGTGTTTGGTAGAATTCGCAGGCAATACCAAGTACTACCTGACAGGGATCGCGACGTGAACGCTTATATGTAGAGTAAGAGGTTCATATGATCCCTGCAGCCACTAGAGGCCACTACTATCAACACTTCAGAAAAATCAGAACTGATTCTTAGAACCATTGATGACCCCAAATCAAGCCAATTCATCAGGTTTAAAGGTACGCTCAAGCGTATGATTTAGCTTTGCGCTAATAAAGTACTATACATATTTCAATTTTGAATGGGTAAAGTATGTATTCAACAAGGTTTTTAATATATATAAACGTGGCTGAACATAGCACCCAAAGCTGCATATGACACTCAGCCAGGAATAAATAGCACCTGTAACACTGGAATATGTACGAGTTAACACGTTTCTTTAATTGAGCAGTCATAACAAATTTGTAACGTAGGCGATTCAATGGAAGTCGTCAAATGTGAAGCGCCAAGTGCAGTAGGTTAGAAAGCTACATTGACTGATGCGGCGAGAGCTTCCTCGGTCAAGGTAGAAGCGTTCACGTCGCGATCCCTGTCAGGTAGTACTTGGTATTGCCTGCGAATTCTACCAAACACTTCGAAGCCAAGCTGAGGGACGACCATGTCCAGAGGCTGGCCATCGTGCTTCGAAGAATCGCAAAGAAGAATGACGCCCAAAAGAGAATGTGGATTGGAGTCTAAAGACTAAACCCTTAACAAGTTCCCACAACCACAACTGCTGGAAGGCGGAGGCATTAGCACTGTCTAGTGTTATGATTCCGAGCGAGATATTGCACATTGCTTACAGCTGTCCTGGCTGTGAAAGTTCCTGCCGTATATCAGCCGAACATCTGGCAAAAGGCAAACACAGAGTCTTGCACGCGGCAACGCGCGCTCCGAAAATAATCCGCGTCCATCCCGTGGTCAAACCCATTCCCACTGCAAACAACACGCGGGCGGTGATTAAGGTGGACTTGCGAGAAGAGCAGCCAATTTAAGGCAGGGCTCAAGGTCCGCTGAAAATACAGCTCACGCAATCATGGCCATTGCACATTGGGGCATAAACATGGTTTTTTTTTGTTTCGTCGCAAACAATTTCCTTGTTATATTTGCTGTGCCGGTCAGAGCATGGAAAATGTGTCGTAAATTCTGATTTCGTTTCGAACAGCGTCGTGGAGAACGTTTTACTGTCAACGATAATTCATTCATTCATTGTCAGTTTCCGCTTAATCCTGTACAGGGTTGCGGTGAGTCGGAGCCTATCCCGGCAGACACAGGGCGCAAGGCAGGGCTATGCTGAGGATGGGACGCCAGTCCATCACAGGGCACCTGGGGCATTTTAGTCAGCAGGCCAATCAACCTATGCAGCAGCATGTATTTGCGCTGTGGGAGGAAACAGGACTGCTCGGTGAAAACTCACGCGGATATGGGGAGAACATGCAAACTTCGCACAGAAAGGCATCCGAGAGGGGATTCGAACCCAGGATCTTCATTCTGTGAGGCTGCAGCGCTACTCACCGCTACGCCACCTGTAAGATAATCCTATCTAAAAATCAGTCTGGGTTCAAACCCTACAGCAGGAGGGTGAAAGATTAGTACTGTTTGTTCCTGTCCCAACATTTCTTCTAAAAGGAAGAGTTTAACAGTCTTTGCCCAGTCACCAACAAGTGTACGATAAAGGAGTCATTAAAAATCAGTGTTTGCGTCTAATTGTGACACTTGGGTATGAGGAGGGTAAGAGCAACAAGAGAAGACTGCAAATGCCACATGGGTCAGACAGGAACAAGCTAGGAAGGCAGGGAAAAGTCCTAAAGATAAATTCCTTTCATTTAAAGCTTTAACCAGGCTTAGACCGGCATTATAAATGACCAGCACTGAAGAACCCATTGTCCTTATAGCATGCCCTCGATTGCCACTAGTTAAGCTATGCACAGCAATGACAGCTCGTAGGACCAAGTCAAACAGTGACCAGTAGTAAAAGTATCAATTCACTTGCATCCCGCATGAAAATGCGGGACGCTTTTTTTGTTATACTGTTATACCAACGTCCCGCTAGTCAAGGCCGCTCAAGCTAGAAATTGGGGTTCAAAATTACGTTCGTTTTTTTGGATGAAGCATATTAAAACATTGACAGCTTAGACAAAAATTCATCACTCAACACCACGCATTAATTTAAGCAAGGGATCTTAAGTACACGTGTACTGTATCAGACTCACCATCTTCATGGCATGATGACTGTGCTCACATTTCCCCTGAACAGATGCCATGGCAGAGAAAAGCAATTCCTTGGTGTTGCAGCAGCCTTTATTACGATAGTCTTCCGTGTTCTCTTTTTTAATTAATTCATTAACTTACTTTATACTTCTCCCTCAGTTATCGAACTTGACTGATGCATTCGACACCTTGAAGACCGTCTTAACGACACAGCTCTTCCCATTCATCGAGAAGAGAGTTCACATTTAATGACGACTGCTCGCATCACAATGTGCGAGATTTCCTCAACCGACGGCGGCGGTTCCTCTCCAAACAGCGGCAACGATTCACACGGCCGCACGCCACAGGAGTGGTATTTCACGAGAGCCGGGCTCAGTAGCCGAAGCTCCGCATTAAAGTGGCCAAGAAAAGGGATTTTCGCGCGTTTATACTTAACACGAAGCAGATTGGCTCCTTGGCTCGGCAGCAAGCCATCAGATCGTTTATTGGCAAAAGCCAATGGGAAAAATCTGCCGCACATCCATTGTGGCATGTAATCTACGAAAATCCCACCTCTCTTACCGACCCCCCACCCAAACACTTGGACAGATGGATACAAGGCGCACACACAGACAGGTCCCAGTGCTGGACCCCATGAAAACGCAATCATTTGATTTATGCTCCTACAGCGGAGCAGCCAGGACAGGGACACAATCGGCTGCTATACCAGACGTGAGACGGGGAGCAAGGGGCCAGACTTGCGCGGTGAAGTAGACAAAAGACCAGAAGGCCAGCAGGGCAACCCTACATGACCCAGTTGGTATTGCGCAAGGAGTAAGGGTAAGTTTCAGCTTTCGGAGATCGGCTAAAACTAAATCATTTGTCCGTAAAAGTAAAGCATCCTGCGAACTGTAATGATGCCCTCCGCTACCAACCCATCCATCGTCAGGTATCCCAAATGTGGTGTGAGTGACATATTGGTATGAAGAAATTGTAGTTTACATTTTGAAGCTGTACTAATATGACAGGCTCTGTCATTACTATATTATTAAAAATAAAATCGTCAATGTAACTCAGTAAACAAACAAAAACATGGTTGTAGACTCAATGTTATTGTTGTGTTAAGTTATGCTACGTGTCTTTCATACACACACACAACAAAAACACAGCCTGTAAACATAGGGCAATATGGAGACATGTCCCCCTCACGTGATCATCTGACAGACACCGGCAGCTAACAGCTACATGGGTGGCTTGTAAGCGTTCAGATGGAATCCAGATTCCTTTTTTCCCCAGTCTCTCTCGGGTCATGACCGGAGTAAGTCCCTCTCAGAAAGCAGATGGCAGCATGCTCCTGTCCACTCGTGGTCTCCAGCGACAGGTTTAGCCCTGAGGCCTTCAAAAGCCACAGATAAGTGCATCCCTATTTTGCGCAAAGTGCAACGGAAACAGCAAAAATCCAAACTGGCCTAAATAGGGCACAAGGCCCCTTGTAATCTTAAAAATATTTGTATTATAACAAGTGAAGAAAACTCAGTTTAGGAGTTTAGTGGCAAGTTACAGCTTGAACGATAAGCATAATAATGCTTTTTTATTTTAATACATTTAATCAATACTTTGTTCATCAGTGTAGAATTGTTTAGCCAGTTCCATGAAATATTGTTTAACATGTGAGAGGGACCAGGTGACTCGGAGAAAACCCACACATAACAGCGGATAAAACACAAAAAGTCTGCATAGATAGAGTCAATCCGGAAATCCATCCATCGCATCACCTATGGAGCGAACTCGTTGCCGGATTGCTATATCCTTGTTACCTTGCAGCCCCAAAGCCCACAACTGGGGTAGACTGGTGGTCACCCATCCAATTACTGACCAGACTCAACACTGCTTACCTGATGAGGTAAGGAGCATCTAAGGTGATTTTTGCTATAGTTAAAAAAAATGCATTTGAAGAACACAAAGACACAACTTACAGAGTGATGCTAAAGTTTATCGCTAAACGTTTCCAGTATCATTTAAATAAATGCAACATTTGAAAATAGACTTCCTCTTGTTAAACTACAGTGGCGTAATTCATTACTATAGTCCCTTTCAGTCTTTGATATTTGATCCTATTTCCGTGAAGGATTAGCACAAAACCATTTTAAGCTCCTATTTACACGAAGGCTTTTGTTTTATGATAAAAAAAATCAAGATATGGCTTAAACTTAAAAGAACCCATTGGATTGCACATGCCGTTGCCGTTAATAAACCTGTGTGATTAAATAGTGAGTGTTTTATTTCACTGCAAATACACGAGAAAGGCATGCTTTTGTTTCTATTGTCACCATATGCCCTAACAATCCGCTTTTCATTTTATCCCATTGGGTTCAGGGCACCCATCAGCATAATGCCTTCACTGTGTCCATTCCCTCGCCTGGCTCAATGCCACACAGGAAACGTAGGCAAGGACAAATACTATTGCAGAAATTTACAATTTAAAGGCGGATCACATGAATATAATGCTCTGGTGGCTGACCACAAAAGGATTGAAGAGCATAAGAGGGGTCCATGAACAGACTGCAGATTTACATAAATGTTGGTTTAATTTATTACCGGAGGAATAATGTTTAATAAAAGCATTTCCATTCCAAACATAATCTGTTTAGCTATGAGCGTTATATAAATTAGCTAAAAACGAAACAAACTCATGTCCAGATGGGATTGTTGCAGTAATGTAATAGCCAGTTAGATCTCCCGATGCGGCAATTTGAAGCAACGATGCAAGTTTTGTTTTAATCCCACGGCCTTTGTCCACCCAGGAGTGTACGTGGGTGCCACCACAGTCTCAGTCGTCGTGGTTGGGTAATGTGTGGTCACACCTCTTCCAAGACCCCGTGACCCCGTGTCAACGTGGGTTTTCGCCGGGCACTCCGGTTTCCCCCCACAGTCCGCATGGAAGATTAGAGGATGGACCTCTTCCAAGATGTATAGTCAGCATGGAAGATTAGGCCAGATGCCCTCCAGAGGGACCATTGGAGGAAGTAAAGCCACCAGCAGTGGCATATGCGAGAAATTGCCACTACTTCTTGAGCACTTTGGTATCAAAGCCATGCACTAAACTGGAGATGATCCCTATTTGGCACGGCTACTGCTGCTGAACAACCAAAGTCTTAGCGTGTAAAAGACATGTATCTATCGTACTTTACAAAATGTTAATGTCACATATTAGGATGCATCACACATCATTCAAAGTTAATGCGAAGTATACTTAACGGTAATCATAACCGTTAAACATCCACGTAAACATGTGACTAACTGCACTGTATAATCAAAACACAAATACAAAAGGAGCCCCATTATAACGAGCTTGAGTGGGATTCACCATGAATGATCTCCATCGCATTGTTCCGAAGCCAATTATGTTAATTCACGCCATACATTGCATTCCAATGAGGTGATAATGGGAACAGCACACTTTTAATTTCAGCAGCCATCATTAAAATGCGGACCTGCAGCTCATACGTTTTTCCACTGCTCAATTTACAAAATTCAATGGTACACCATTCGTGGTGCAAATAATAATTTACAGCCGTTTATCAATCCACTGCTGGATGAAGGCCTCCCCTTGCGGTGTATGTCACGGGGGTTGTTGGACCAGTGTGGGTTAATGAGGAGGCAGAGATGGGACTCGTTCAGAGATTACGCGCCATTGAAGTTAACTGTGGGTTGCAAATTGAACCCAGGTCAATGGGTGCACAATGTCACCTTGTACATGTTTAACAATGCACTACAATAAACAGCCACAATGCAATATGATATTTTCAACAGACAGTGTAGTTTTTTGAACCCATCCAAAATCAATTTGACATATTGGTCAACAGAGCTACACTAAAAACCCATTATTATTACTGACGAACAATTTTTCCCCAAAAAACTGGCAGCACGCGGGGTTAAACGTCGAACTTCACGCCGAACAACACGCGCTACAACCCTAAAAACACATCCGAGTGCATCACCATCACGGCCGTGTATCACTCACAGCATTTAATTATAACATTTCTATACTGGGCCGTGCGGTTGCAATACAGCTCAAGTTCAAACGGCCACTCGAGACAGACAGAGAATCCCACAGACACACCGTGCGACTTGGCTGGCTGCCTCCGGGCGACCTCGTGCCCAGCAGGGCACAGCCGGCTTACCACGCGCCAGCTGCTCTCCCGCGGTCGCGGAGGAGCGAGTCCCGGCAGCCCCTGGACCTCCCTCCCTTCCTCGTCGCTGTCGAAGACACACGCCGTGACCCCGGGGGCACGTGGCCTCTCTCGACAGCGCAGCCGAGGGAAGCTACCGTACCCGCGGGCTTCCGTCACGGCTGCCGCTTTCAGCCTCGAAGCAGCGGTGCGTCGGGCTCACACACGACCGTGCACTCAACGCGGCTCTAATGAGAGAAGCACGCGCACGCCGGCAAACGCGCCCGAACGCTAATGGACGCGAGGCTACCGCCGTGCGCAGCCTGAACCCGGTCACCTGCACCCGGCATACCTAACGGAGCGTGATAACTGCTTGGTTAAAAAGGAGCTTACCGCACATTAGCAGCTGGAAGCCGGGCTCTTCCCCTCGACACGCTCCCGTTTCTCACTCGCGCACCATGCGGGCAATGAATGACACCTAACATAGCGCGCGGTAGCCGGCATTTAAAATTGAAAAGTGTAGCGTGAAAAGTTCAAGTCACGCCTCTGTAAATCCCACCTCAATGCCAACCGCAGGCGTTGAGCAATTGACAATTTGGGCAAGCATTTCTATAATTGTCGTGACGATGCTGTCTCGGCTTTTGTTCCGTATGAAGTGTTGTTCTTACATTGGCTTCATTGGTAAGGGTCTCTAATGGTGTGATTGTTTGCACCTTGACAGCACGCTACCGCACCGTGACACTACGCACACTCATTACCGCGAGCACTGTGCTCTCCCGGGCAAATGCTGCCTCGAGCATGGCAGCTGACAGTGAGACACTACTCTATTAGGCCCCTTTGGAAACGGGCCTCGCCTAAATATGTGGCCTCATAACGTTTTGCAGTAAACCACAATTTCCTGCTGAAAGGGACATTGTTTATTGGCATTGATCACTCAGGCTGAAGTCAATAACCTATTAGAATGCATAAATATATTCAATATTAATGAGGGTCTAGTCTAATACTAATTTGGAGAATTCCACCGTACTTAACTCGAGGCCTTGCTTGATGAATAACATACGACTAGTTATCACGGTAAATTAAATTGGTTCTTTTGTTTGGTTCTGAATAATTGATGATTATGATTTCCTATGAAATCATCATGCGGCAGACCATAAAAATTGCATCAAAAAGAACTACCGAACTGTATTGTACCGTAAATTGTCGACTGCCTATGCCCTGTCCAAGCTCAAGACCTTTATTCCTCTGCCTATGACTGACTGGCTCAACAAAGTAAAAACAAACACTGTTTCTGTTCAGCATCGTGAAATGTGGTGGCATTTAGACGCTATATAAACCCACATCGTAATTGTATTAAACATTGTAAGGTATTTAACGTTGAACGCAGCACTGTAATCAAAAGTAGGTGTGTG
Source organism: Geotria australis (assembly GCA_036362915.1). Lineage (NCBI taxonomy): Eukaryota > Metazoa > Chordata > Hyperoartia > Petromyzontiformes > Geotriidae > Geotria > Geotria australis. The sequence goes on along the minus strand of JAZEWU010000011.1, from coordinate 8,799,502 downwards.
GATAGTTGATATAGTACTGCCATGACTTAAATTATGTCATAAAAATGCTCACTTTTCGTTAATGACGGTGGTGTTGTGAAACCCCTTTAAAGCGATTTCCATAATTAGCCAAAATGAAGTACATTTGGGACTCGGGCCAAACTGCAATTTATTCAACTGAAGCTAAACAAGGGTCTCTGCCTCACTTGCACCATTGATGACATGCTGCGATGATGACTGTTTTCCATTCATGACGCCCTCATCCGCTTTACCATGAACGGCACCACTTCCATACAAAAGTCGCCTGTAATGCCAAGGAGGCAGATATAACCACGGGTTATTTCTATAAGAGTTCGACCCGTTAGTTTGTAGAATATTTTTCTCGCATTAAATAATCCCAAATGACTAACGAACAGCACAAAAGGTTACACAGTGGAATCATTAGCGGTGTCGTAAAAAAATACAAAAAGAGTAATAAATGTGGCACAGGTAATTATTTTGCACTTAATTATGTTGAATATACTATTTAGCCGTAACTACTGCCGTATAAAATGTTTGATTAGCCCGACATTTAATCAATCACTGGGCGTAAACACCAGCTCAAGTTCATAATAGCAGCATTACATTTATCAAAATGTCAAGGGGAAATTAAATGATCCGGAGAAAATGACCAGTCGTACCACAGTTTAGTATAAACTCATAATGAAGAGGAACGATATCAGGAGAGTACATAGGAAAGGAACCATTCACTGTTAAATAAAAATTATATTTAAGTATTTTGTTACGAATTTAAGACGCATTGACAGTAAAACACAGTAAAAAGCATAACACTCTTTGTATCCTAAACGCATTTCAACGCATGAGCTTACGAAAACATTTCGCTACTTGTAATGTTTCTCCTTGTCCTACTGAGGGCACCACACGTCTGTTAAAGAGCCTGGCTAATTTCGTAATGAGAGGCAAAAAAACTATTGGCAATTGCGGATATGAAATATTATAATACATCCAACATAGAACAATAAAAAATACACAAGCAGCTGAGTTCAGAGTGCAGTAGTGTAAACCACTACACTGATGAAACAGATCGGTGATGGAACGTCAGCCAAAGGTGAGAACACGGCTGAGAGGATGACCAACCCAGAGGTGGCACAACGGGATCAGTACTGTACATGTGCACAAATTAGATGGATCGTTATGGATCGTGGCATCGCAGGACCGTGAGGAATGGCGGCAGCTTCGGGAGGTTCTCATCCAGCAGTGGACAGACAATAGCTGCTGCTGATGATGGTGACTAATTGAGCAATAATGTTGTCTTTGTTGTATTCTCAGAGGGATGGAAAGTGGTAGGGTTCCCTGTATCATTATTCTATTTAATAGAGTGCATTTCTTTACATAGTAGAGTACTATATGTGACGTGACATTTTACACCACTTTACACCAGAGAGCCGCGATGCAAATGTCTCAAGAGTGGGAACCTATTATACACCTCTGGGCCAGAAGCACAGCAGCATTTACGGCTGCTAATTTCTCGCAAAAAATCATGCCCCCCAGGCTTCCCATTGAGGGTGGCCTTCTTTGAACCATTAGACACAGTTAAGCAGTAACAGGTCATTAACTCTAAATCACCTTTAAAAACAGAATTGTTTTGTTAACACACAAAAAGGATTTTTTTTTTTATCTCATGAAGACAAAAGATAGTAATATTTCAGCTGATGGGACTTCAATCCTAAGAAATTCTGAATATTTTTTTCAGAATCACCACCGATTCATCACATTAATTATTTGTTGATGCTTCTCTGACAGCACAAGTAATGAAAACATCAACACACGTGTAAACAACGATGCCTTAAAAGGAAAAATATGATAAATGTTATATGTAAAGAAAATATGTCTTAAGTGATGGGTAATACTACAATTCTTCCGGGGGCTATGGATGAAACTTCAATGAGACGTTTCCAAGCACAACAGGCAGAAGGCAATATTCATTGTGAGCCGAACATATGTCGTGCAATGGGGCAGAAGGGAGGTTTAATGCCTGGGAACGTATCGGCAGTATTTTCTCTGTGGTGCCTGACTTAATGTCCAATGTGCCAACCATGTCTATTCAGTTATCAGCCAGAATAGCCTACTAGACTTAAAAAATGTTGTTGCCACTTGAAATTCAATACCGTTAAACCAAGTTTCCAACCCTTTGGCTAAGTCGCTGAAAAACAATATCTAACTGTCAAACCGTGACACTAATCTTGAACGCAGGTGGCCCAGTGATAGACAATCTTGTCTGAATACTGTAGTTGCATAGGCACCTTCAAAACAGATAAAGCGGTTGCATTTTGATTTCAACTTTTAAGGTCTTCTGAAGTATTTTAAATGCTGTCAGCATGGATGTTTGCGACAAAGTGATAAATAACATGCATATGAACAAAAAAGATTGAGATGCCATGATGGTCAAAGCCACAGATGCCACTACACCTTACGAAAGCCTTCACAGGCCAACAGCTCCTGCGCAGGGGACACTCGACGACCCAAGATATCCGCCAATATAAAAAGCGAGTCCCTAAAACTCACGCTTGAACTCGTTTCAAAAATGCTCAGCACGATGACCGCACAACAACAGGTGGCGAGTACAGTGAATGACTTTATAAAGTAATAATACGGTACAAATATTGAAAACATTTCCACATAAAGGTATCTGGCATTTGGCTCGATTCTCATCTCGACTTGACACCTAGTGTCAAAATTTCGATGTGAAGGTGATAAATGAAAATAGGGACTGTTTCGAAACATATAGTGTTTCTCATCCTCGAGGCGGAAACATTTGATATGCCTCTCCTTGGAGTCGATGCTTATGTCATATACAAATGAACCTGTAAAACCACTGCTGCTCTTTTGGGATAGCTGTGTCGAGCGATCTCCTTCTCTCCCTCGCGACGTTTCGCCTCCCACGTTGGAAGCATCATCAGGCATTTTTGGTTGTATGTGACTGGATGGGCAGGGTTCCCCGTTGCTTGATCAAGCGATTCCTTTCCTCTGCCTGAATTGGTCCTTGTATGGGTGGACTCAATTGATTAGCGCGTGATTCTTGCTGAGGAAGCAATAGTTATTACACTATGCTGAACATACGGCAACACCTCGCTTAGAATTACAGATGCAACCAATTTATATCGACATCAATAGTGAAATGTATCGGCTCAACGCCGGTTTTGAGCCTACCGCATCAAATTGCACTAATTGACGGTGAAGTGGTAAACGTGAAAGAAAACTCGCCCTCAATAAATACCGTGGGTGACAGTTCCAAAACAACGGTAGAGTTGCAATTGCTAAAAGCATACAGAGTGCAAGAAATAAATAAAAATCAGCTCTTACATGGAATGTACCAGTTAGAATTTAATTTTACATTTTCCGTGACAACATAATTAGTTAAGAGCAGGCTTATGATTTCAAGAGTAAGACAAACATGCTCCGTCTGTGTGCCAAAACCGCTGGCTTTCCAAATAGCAGTATTGTTCCCAATGACTTCAGCAGTCTTAATTTGTCCATCAAAATACCGTTTACAAGGACTCCTTTTTGGGTTTTTTTACACGATAAAATATTAGAATTTTAATGAGCAAGACAGTAACTGACGTGTTATCCAAACGTTGACTTTGTCCTGCTTTGTCAAATGCATTATTGTTTCAGATGATTTTCACTATCATCTATACGCAGGAACTGTATTGCATGCACACAGCCAATACATGCTAATTTGTTAACATCTGAATAATTTATTTTATCACTTAACCAATGGCCAAACCAATTATTTCAAAACTAGCATTCAGTATATAGTCAGCTTAACATCCTGATTTAAGGAGACACAAGGTGATACCGCAAAATAAGTGGTGCACAAGCACGTACAACAGATATTCCACATATCTGTCAAGACCACTGGCCTATAGAGCAATAAATACAACAAGGTTATGGACAACAGCCCTTCTTCACAACAGACATTTCCACTATGAAGCAGGGCTATTGTGTTCAATTGTTTATCCTTAGGGCGGCACAGTGGTGCAGTGAGTAGCGCTACCACCTCACAGCATCCCGGCTCGTTTGCATCTTCTCCCCGTGTCCGCGTGGGGTTCCGCCAGACACTCCGGTTTCCTCCCACAGTCCAAAGACATGCTGCTGCATAGGTTTATTGGCCTGCTGACTAAATTTCCCCCGGTGCCCTGTGATGGATTGGCGTCCCATCCTGGGAATTGCCCTGCCTTGGGCCCTGTGTCTGCCGGGATAGGCTCCGGCTCACCGCGACCCTGTACAGGATTAAGCGGTTGTAGACAATGAATGACTTAATAAAGGAGTAGAGATTGTGTTGGTAAGGAGCTCTGTTCTACCCTCTAGAGGGAGACGTGGACATTGCAACTGAACCTCCTTGCAATTTGCCCATGAGACTGGCATAGGGTGGCAGCCTGCATAGCAACAGTATTTGCATGGGTGGTATTTAAAATCGGAACGGAAAGGGGACAGATGGAGCCAAAAAAAACCAACCACTTACACACCCTGTGAGTGAAACAGAATTATTTTTTTGCTGAGCTGCTTTTTTTTTGGTCGGTTCAAATGTTTGTTGTATCGCAGGAATCCCGAATCCGAAGCTTGCAAGCTCACTAGGTATTTGCTGCTGTAATAATACACATATATCTATCTTATTGCAAGCAA
>JAZEWU010000011.1:8771853-8794758 GCA_036362915.1 Geotria australis | reverse complement strand
TTTGGGTCTCATCAGCAGAATCAGGCTTACTAAACAAATGCTGCTGGATAACCAGATGTTATTGGCAAGAGCCCTCATTATACATTACAGGACACCATTCAACTGAAAAAGCACTGGGTTTGTGTGCAATGTTATTGAAGGCGAGTGATTCAACAACTTGCCTCAGCAGCTTCTGTTCTATTCGTTGGTTATTTGTCATATTGTTTTACATTTCAAGTTGTTTTGTATCATACGGAGGCGCCTGAAATGCAGACAGTATTAACGAGCGTGCAACGAAAACACTGTGAAACCCACAATCTGTGAGAGCGATGAGAAATAAAACAATAACAAGAACGAGTCACATCCTTTTTGTTTTACAAAAGACAGACAAGTCAGATCGCTCATTATGAGAAACTCATTTGGGCATGATAAATTGACGGGCGCTGTCAGCACGCGTGCCTACCAGTGACACATATTTCCCCAAATTTGCCAGACAGCGATAAAAATACTACAACCAAACAGCAGATGAGACAAATTTCTCATCTCCCCGCCGGGCACATCTCAACAAGTCGCACGCTTGTGCCGGCTGATAAGACGCTGCTGGCTGCGAGCCTGCAGCATTAATACAACCTCCTCTCTGCACTTATCCCCTTCCCACACACAAACTCACGGTTGAAAAATTATCGTTTTATATCAATCGGCCCTTCCTTTCAGATATGACTGATTTATTATCGCTAGCTGTGCTACTTTCCCTTATAGTTTGTAGGGAAAAGTAAAGGTGCAGGGCTGCAATTGCTTGCTCACACCACTGCTTGTAGAAAGGGTCAAGGTAATAATAATAATAGCATTAAGGTAGCTCTACAGAGGCACTTTAGAGGGTGTTTCGGCCTACTGTTGCAAGTTGGGCAGGTGTCTTGGAAGAGGTGGCTGTACCTACACTGTACCTCATCACATGAGACCTGCTGAACGAATAATTGTGAAGAGATGGAGTGATTTGAGGCCCTTGTCTATTGTTTCAACTGCCGTGCTGGGAGATACAATCAAACCAGCGTCCTTTGGATTGTAAGTTGAGTGTGCTGCTATGCATGCAACTATGACAGCGTCCCAATAACAGGTAAAGGTATAATCAAAATATATTTTAGTCACGGAGGAAAACATAACAATCTAAGAATATTTTCCCTTGCAGAGCCTTCCTTTGTGAATGAAAGCCGGCCAAATATGTTGTTTCCTATCATTCACAAAAATACCATTTGCATTTTTACATTTACTAAAAAAATCGGAAAGGATCCAACCTTCTGCGCACACAGTACGTGCAACACGCACAAACAAGACATACTGTGAAACAAGGCCAGCATTAAGTACTTGGTGCATTTGCCAAGAATCTGAAAGTGATGTTGGAACATGGCTCTAGAGCTTAGGGATGTCTCTAACTTGGCAACCGCAACTTAATCAAGGTTTACCAGGAATGCAGCCCAGGTGGTCAAACACTCAGACATGGCGTCGCTGTCATTTTTAAATGGTACCCACGATACATGGTGATCCATTTATAGATAACCCACCAAAATAATTGGGTGATATTACTCTGTAGAGAAAACAGCACTTTATTTCAAAGCCTCCGCATGTCTCCTACCCATGTCAATTAACTACATTGTGCAACACTGTTCCTCTGTAAGATAAGGAGCCATGGATTTCACAATACATGCTTTCAATCACCTGTTGAGAGACAGTAAGGGTATCATTAGAGGCCAGCTGCGTATCTATAAATGGATCAACCTGTATTTTTTTAATATAGCAGTGAAAATCTATTTATATTTGAGAAGGTTATAAACGAATAGATAGGGCAGACTGCAACAATGAAATAACCCACTTATATTACTAGAATCTTGTGGTCGAGTAATGGCTCCTCACTAGACGGATGGATGGATGTTCATTATTACAGAAGAAAAACACCCAGTGAGCTTGCAAGCTCTTTACGAGACTGCTACGACACAACAAACATGCGAGTTGCTGACAAAAATAATAAAAATATTTCTCCACATTGATCAGGCCATGTTGGATGAATTTTGACTTATCCACTTTGACCAAGGCCCTCTGGCGGTTCCACCCAGATGAATGGTGGCCTGGGATCTCACGCCCTCCTCCGACTGTGACCACCAAGTGAGAGAACACCCACCCGGCACTCCTTGGCCTGTCCTGACATGTCAGCGTGAGCCAGTCCCCGTGGGAAGGAGATTGCCCACTCGCTGGTTTACAGTCTTCGCGGAGGATGTTTATGGCATCCCGCACACAGTGTAAGGTTACATTAAGGGCGGTACGTATTTGCTAGCTATAAGTGACGTCGCTTAAAAAGTCACTTTCTCCAATCCTTGGTCCTGATTATTCGGAAAAACTGAATGTGAACGTAACACTTGGTCAAGTTACGCGACTGATAAATACAACACGCGTAAGATTGTTTTACTGTGGCCACGTTTGTTTGGCTTCTAAAAAAAAAAGCGCAATTGTTATTCCAATTACAGCGCAATTTAAACGTACCCCCTGGTCCCTGTTTATTACAGCATTAGGAAATATATAGGGGCAGCTGTGCAAGTGCTTGCTCAAATGGCTGGGGCTGCTGGTGCAACGGGCCTCCACTATATTAGAGCTTTAGAGACCCCTTCTAAGGGTATTTTGGGCTACTCTTCCAAGCTGGTCACATGTCTTGGAGAAGGTGGCAACACCCACACTTTACCCCACAATCAACTAACTGGTGTACATATTTATACTGCTGGCTGGACACACGTGGGGCAGGGTGGTTAAGGAAACCGTCTTGATCATTTCAACTTCCACGCCGAGAGATCGAACCGGCGATCTCTCTATAAGATGTCCAGTGTGCTAACCATTCCACCCTGGGAACGTCCGATAGCGTTACATGGTTGTTACACTTCTTAGAGATTATTTTCAGAACCTACGATGAAGATCAATCCAAGAGCTTGATGATGATGATAACGCGTCAATTTAAAGACCAAGGTAGCAGGTTTCTTGTCATAGAAATATTTAAACAAATTGGGCTGAAGACAAAGCACTTTAAATGCTGATCCTTAACATTTAACATATTTAAACATACCAGAGTAACAGCTGTTGGAACATTTGTTAGCAATGCATATGACTTGATTTTCTATGCGGTGGACAAGGAGCTGACTCAGACAGTCTTAAAGATGTCAGACTCAGCCTTAACATGTGGCCCCAATAACAAGATGGATTGCACTGCATGAAGTGTGAAGCCAAACACTTATAGATCCAGAGAGGCATGCACACAACTCGAGAAATTATATCCCATCCAAGTCTTATAGATATCACCTATATTTAGCACTCCCTGAATAAAAGACTACATAATATGCAAAATATATTTTTAGACTGAACAATTTTTAAGCATATAAAAAACTCAAGATGAAAATATATACGTTGGATTTGGTAGGCAGCATTTCGGGGAATGGCTGTAAAGACTGGCTATTGCACAAAACATTGCCTACGATATATATTTTTCATTTTAGGGCAGTGTTATTGACAAATGTGTCGAGTTGTTATTTGCGTTTACGCACCACCGCCAACATACATTGACAATAAAATGTAAAATTTTACGTATATTCAGTGCGGTACACGGTATTCCATCTCATACATTTTCATACGTAAATAACTATCGTTGTAATATTAATAAGTACATAGCAAGCCGAAGCAACCTTTTGACTTCAAAGTGGTTTTTTTTAGGGAGCCATAAAGCTTTAAACTGAGGAATCGTCATGCCTAGTTGCCTCTGACTGACGTGCTACATGCAGCCACTTAATAAAAAGGGCATGTTTTGCCTGCTGTAGGAGGCTACACGATCCATTACTTAAGTTCGACTTTCCCTTTTTTTTCTTGAACTTTCCACGCCCGAACATCTTCCGTAGACAAAGTCATATTGCCTTTTCCAAAGCATTACTGCTCTAGAGTGAGGCTGGTTCATTAATTTACCCTTCTATCCCAAGCCAAGAGAGAGAAGCCCTTTTTAAAGGCAATGTGACCACACAAGAACAGCTTTTCTTTCAGCACCTACTGTAGGCGGTATGTCACAGAGCTTTTGTTACGAGAAAAAGCGATGGCTATATTTTACTTTTTTTTTAATGGCCAGAGGTCATGAAACTCCACGTACAGTATTTCGGATCTGTCTGGCTGAATGCCACCGTGCGATGAACCGCAGCGTCCAGCAGACCACAGCATACATACAGTGTGCTATCTAGGCTGGTCAGTAAGCGTGCAATTTGGGCGCATGGTCGCCGGGTTTGCCGACGCGTCCTGTCAAACACGTCACGGCTGATAACGTCGAGTCAGCCCGGGCTCCGAGTGCCTGACTGCCGCATGGCTCGCACACGCTCACACTCACAGGGGCCAGTGTACACGGTGGTCCAGATGTCTTGTGACCCGCGTTTAATTGACCCCGAACTTTTTTTTTTCCGTTGCTCATTCATTTCCGTTTGAAATAAATCTTGAGCAGTTGCGTTCAGATGGCTGATACGAGGTCGCATGCTTTTGAAGAACGGCTTGTAAGTCAGCGTATGGGCTCATGGAAGATCGCTAAGCAGAAAAAGTATGAAATTGGGGCCACAAGATATCTGGACCACCCTTGATATCGACTCGTGCACGCCTAAAAGCGCATGGAAACAGACAAAGATCCCCCCGCCGCCCATATAGCCTTGAGAAACTATAGGGTCAAGTGCTGTTTGCGAACACAGCAATGCCAGCACGACACACAAGTAGGTGGGTGGCCAGCAACACGCCCAGCCGCCTTTGTCTCCCTAGTGGTGATGTTTATAAACTGTACCAGGTACTCATTTGAGACTGAGTCAACCTAGGAGGAGGCCCAGTCCCGGTTCAGAAAACCTGTCCCTGCGGGAATTGAACTCGGGTCGCCAGGTTCGTAGCACCGTGCGCCAACTGCTACGCCACCGCCAAAACCACACGCACACAAGACAAGCGCGTTACCCACTCCTGAAAGTGTCTATCCCAGTAAATGACATGCACACATAACGCCACTCACGTTGACGCTTTCCTATTTGCACGTGCGTAAAGTGCAACAGACATTCGACCTTGCCAGCGATTGTAAGCTCCGACTTTCACCGTTACTAGATTACCGTGCAACGCGCCATGCATGTGATTTTCTGCCTGGTGCCTCTTCGTTCCCCTGTGGCTAGCGTCATCGTGCAGCCAGACAGGTTGCTGTTTGCGACAAGAGCAGAGGCACTAGGTAGGTGTGACACTGCGTGCAAACACGTGCACGAAAGTGGATATGAGCGTGCTAGGATCGTTGTGGGGATTATCAGCCGTTGGTGACATTCTGTCACGATGGGGAAGTGGCACATCCAGTATGTGGGTGCGTTTCAAGTGCAGATTCCCCTCCTCGTATCACATCGCCGGGCATAACCCAACAACCTTGTGCAGCTTGCCAAGTGAACTGATTTATTTTTAATGCACAAATCGTGCACCATTGCGGTCTTCCTTTACTGAGAACACAGATACTCAAATGATACTTCCTAAGAATGACAGATTTTAGCAGCAATCCTAAGTTGACCACACTATGAAACCGGCAAACCTGTGTGAGATTCGCGGCAAGAGCTAACATCCATGGCGAATAATATCTGAACCAGCCCTGGGTTTCCCCTTCAACAAGCCTCAATGACCAGTGTGGTCTAATGACTCCAATTACTCAACACAGGGAAGCCTTCATACTATGGCGGATTAACAAAATACTGTCAGAGTTTAGTCTTTTTAGCCTTATGAATGACCTATCATGCATATGTATAGGTCATGCATGGTTCAAAAGAGCTACTGAAATTCTTATAGGTTTTCTGTAGCTTCAAGAACACCACGAATCTTAAATAATATAAGTGCATGCATCACATTTCAGTCGCATGCTTCTCTGTACGAAACATTCATTAACGTGACCAGCCATTAGTGCAGTAGCGAAATGACAGTGTATAATTAGCACAGGGCGACCATGAACCATATATTTTACAGCATGCATATTAATACACATTAAAATTCCTTCAATAAATCAACTGCACATTTTAACTACTACATGTGAATACAAAACAAATAGGACCTCACCGATTGCAAAACCAGAAAATGTGACGTTATGTTGTAACAACGGCTCTAGCCCGAAGATTAGACGTCCTTTTGTAATCAATTATATCTGATTATGATGAACGTCATTGAAACTCAAGGCAATGCATGTCGTTGATTGCGTGCCGCAGCGTGAATGCGCGTGTCACCAACACCACCCGTGCAGCCTGCAGTAACACGACCAACGAGCACACCGACAAAACGTGAACCTCCGATGCTCAGAGAAGGACAGCACCGCGGGGGAATACGGAGGCAATATCGGGCCTCTCTGCTGGGTTCCCTCACAATGGAGCAAAGCCGCGTCCAAATAGGAGGGCTCCTGATGGCCTGGGCATCCCCTCGGTGGAAATGCCTCCACCCATGTGAAATAACAAAGACCCAAGGTAAACAGCTCACGCTGCCACTTATGTAACCACACAGGTGTGGGGCCTTTACTGCAGACTATACCATTTTGCACAGGGGTCCCAACATTCACGACGACTGGCCTGGCACGCAGTATGATGTTTTGGCCGTGTGCATAATGTCGTTCTTGTCAAGGCACGTTTGCTGGAAAATGCCACGCACTCCCAGTGGTTCTATATTGCCAAAGGCACAATGTACATGCATAAAGGCACAAACACTATGCCAAACGAGCTTTCATTTAAAAAAAAAGTCTGATTAAACGGTGGATATTTAGTTACAGAACTGTTAATTTCAAATATCATCTCGCTTATTTATCAAGTGGTTCACACTGAAAATCCATCAACTAAACACGGACTATCTTTCATTTGTCAGTACAACATTACATGGATATTGATTTCTTTTAAACTATAAAAACAATTCTAGAGACTGTGAATATAGCTATTGTTTACGTTGTTTTTGTTTGATTTTTTTTTGTTTAATCTTGGCACAGGTAAACCCATTGAGCTCTAAATGCACATTTTCGATGGGGGCCTGATTACACAATAGAAACCTGGTTACACCAAAAAAACACAAGCAAAACAATCCGAAAACAACCTATACATGGTGAAATTCCGAATGGCAAGGACGTGCATCAACATGGTACAACCAGCACGAAGAATAACAACAATAACAGCGTGCTTCATTGTAACACAGGCAGCATGCACTCCAGAGCATGATCCTCCACTCTGCCTTCTGACTAGAGGTTAACGTTTTAGAACAGGCACCGAACTAAGCGACGTCTCTACGTAAAACTCCTTATTGTTGCTCTCCAGTAGTTCAAGTGAATTAATGATAAAATAAATCCAGGACCTCTACATTGGCGGAAAAGCGCTATTAAAGGTGTGCTCGTGTATACATTTAATCTCAGTTAAACAAAACATGTTTTGACCAATCCCAACAGAGTGCATACACACAGTACCGTGTACGTCTGCAGAGGACACGCATTATGTTGCTTTTTTTCAATCCTTTATAGCGAGCGCTGTTATTAGTGAAATTGAACCTAATGACGGCATGAAAGTAGGACGCGCGTGCGGAACAAGAGCCGCATTGGACCCGTAAAGAAATTTAACAGACGCACAGACGTGTGCGCTGAACACAGGCTGACAAAATCAAATTAATTCCTCCAGCTGAGACTGTGCAGGCAGGCGGCATCAGCGAGCGCGTGGTGATGCATGTGGGTCCCAGTAAGCGGTGTACGGGTGGAAGCGCAGGAGTGGCGGGCTACCCCCCAAGGCACTGGCATGCAATTCACGTTTTACGCTGCCCACTGAAAGCCACTTATTAAACCTCAGTATATCGCAGCCAGCCAACTCAGCGACACCATGAATCCCGATTGCGACACCACAAGCCACATTTGCAAAATCTTGTTGGTCAATCCATTTCACTGAAAAGCCGCAACCGTGCATCGCTGCTCTTGTCCGCTGGCTAGGCGGCGTGTGGCAGCGTTGTGTGCAGGGCACTGCTCGCGAGAAATACATAGCAATTCAGCGCATCGCTGGTATATAAAGGCCATCCCACACTGTCAGTTAAAAGGGGTTATTTTTAATTATCTAGTGTATCATGCATGTCGTTTAGAAACTGAATAGCCAACAGTGTTCACAACAATCTCCATTAGAACAATTGTCAAAAAATGTTGAAGGTTCATTTCCAGGGGGTGGGGTTACGCAGCATTGTTAAGAAAAGAAGAGTTAAAGCAATAATAACTGGCAGTCCTTTGTGAATCCACTGCTGGATTAAGGCCTCTCCACACTGTCAAAGGGGTAATGTGACCATAATTCACCACACTAGTAAATTAGAGTTGGAGATGGGGGAAGACCAGGATTGGTTCAGATCTCATTCGTCACTGATTTTAGCCGCAGAGAAAAAATGAAGTCAGGTCACTGGGTTCTTAAGGCAGTTCTTAGTGTTGTTGTTGCCAGTGTAAACATCCAGGTTGACCCGGGTTGGCCGGTTGCCTCCCAATGCTGTGGGTATTGGAGCAGGGTTTTACTGCAGGATGCCCTTCCTGACACCAACATCCTTTAGTCGGAGGGTCTTTCGACCACTCAGTCTTCTATTATTAAAAATTAAATACCTGCAATAATACATTCTCAATCCACCAATGTATTCAACGGACTTCCCACAACATCAGTCATGAAGGGTTATTTTTTTTTTTATCATACTTCACCACGCCAGTCCGTGCATGTTAGTAAAGGAAATGACCAATTCTGATATCACTTGTCACTGATGGCAGCCGTGGCCAGGAATCAAAATTGAGTCGTCAGGTTCAGAGCACAGTTCACTCATCACTCCGCCAGCACTCCATCCGGCACCCTCTAATACTGCCCAGCAATACAGCAGACATACAGCAGGGTGAGCATTGCCTCCCTGCACTCAATAATATATATCCCATCACGAGACGATGTTCAAAATGTCCAAGCCACGATAGCCTGTACTAAATATAATGCTACTTTCATTTAAATGCTGAAAATAGGGCAAGGTTAATTTAAAAAAAAACCTTTCCTTTTATTTGTTTGGTTATTATTATTATTTTTGTACATTTGCGCGTTTGTTGTGTCGCTGGAAACCTGTAAAGAGCTTGCAAGGTCACTGGGTATTTTCTGCTGTAATAATAAACACCTATCTATAATAATAACATATTCTATATAATAAGTGGAAATAAAGTCATACTGTAGCGTTCGTTACTTGCTAAAAAGTAAGATGATATTTATTTTCCTGTAATGGCTAGGTGCAGGTATGTATCCTCTGTAGCATTAGCTTATTTTACTCAGCACATTAGGACGGTATGTTATAAAAACCGGCTCAAACACACATTCACTCAAGACTATTTTTCTTATCACTCCATTCTGCCCTGGGAGGACACTGACCAATAATCCAAAGAATTACACAATCCTTCACTGTAAACAGGCAGATTAAAGTTATCGGTTGGCTTAGCACACTGAAAACACACAGAGTGTGAAGAAATCTAACTCAAGATGATCTAAACCTGTGCAAACTCCCCCGCAATTCCAACGAGCAGAAAATACTGACAGCCACTGAGAAAACTGGACCCACAATCTAAGAGGCGCCATTAACACTACACGGAACTGACCTTTGCCAATAAACCAGTGCAAACACTCGTGCAGATAGGTACACAGGGAGTGGTATGCTCTTAGCCATAACAGGTAATACCACTACATTCTGCTACAAACCACAAGTACTATATTGTGGCCCAATGTGCTTTTGGTAGCAGCCGTGTGACAGACGCCTGCAGTACCTATCGCCGTCTCTACCAGAGCTGACTAAATGACTATTTGTTTAGGACCGGATTGTTTGGGCACCAGGCTAGTGCTACCGTCCATCATCATCGTAAAGTGCGCTTTGGAATCGTCCAACTCTCAAAGCTGGCTGTAAATCACCTGCTGACAACAGACACACACAAAGACATGCTCCCAAACATCAAGATGAATGATGGAAAGAAGGTGACCAGTATCGTTCTGGTGCCGTTTCTTTTGCAAGTCCCACATTTTAAAAAGGATCACGAGAAATGCCCTACTAAAACATCTATTTGTAAATCATTTTTAGTGCATGCAGCATCAGAGCTATGTGCAGTATTACTCTGCTGATGTTCCGTGCAACGCTGCAGTTTATCTCGGCAGTAATAGTTTTGCCTGGCATATTAACAACACATGGCGGTATATAGTGAATATGGTCTTTTTGCGCTTCATGTATGCTACGCAATATATCACACAAGTGTTGCTCCCGCCTTGTAGAAATTATTATCTCGATCAATTGCACATTTTGACAGAGATAGATTTTTTCAAGTAAAATCGGTTACAAAAACACGGAACTTCTCCCATGCACGGTGTGATTTACACACAATCACAACATTTGCTTACAACCATAAATATTTTAAATGTGTTCGTGGTATGGCTGCATGGCCCCCTCAATCTTTAGGAAAGCAATAAAGAATGACTTAGATTTCAGTTCAGCATTATCCAGCAATCATAAAACAAACCCAGGCTATAGATTTAATGCATCAGGGGTGCTGATTGCAGGGTTAGCAGACCACAGTACCTAATAACAGTAATACTTTTAAGTACAGCAGTTACGCATGTGTAATACTTTAGTTGGTGAAACCACCATATGTCGTTAAACATTTGTAATTATTTGAAATTATACAATGTGTTAAATAAAACCTGTAACTGAAGCTCTTTCTTTGAATGACAGCCTTTGAGACTTGCTCTCAAGAGCTGCTCTTTCTCGATAGCCGTGGGAGGCGTAACGTCGCAAAGGAGAGAGGAGGAACGCTCGAAACGGCTATCCCGAAAAAGCAGCCCTTGGCAGCAATTCTAATACATCGAACCGTGAAAACCCACATCAGAACAATGAGAGCCTCTTACATATGTCACCACATTGAGATGTACATTGAATGCTGTTATTCTTATCAAATACCAGTTACAAACGTAAACAAAACCAATCAACTTCTAAAGACTTTAACTACCAGGGGACAATATCAATATTCAATCTGGGCACAGTCGCACTTCCTACTCACCCGCACGTCACCGTCTCTCGTTGCTTCTTCTCCTGCCTCCAGGCTCTCACCACTGCCCGTCTCTTTCTTAGGGCTGTCCACCGGTCCGTTCATGCAGTACATGTCTAGGAGCTCTGTGCTGTTGCTGGAAATGAGATGTGACCTAATTGGAGGTGCCTGCTTTTCCGCTTGCAGAGATTTCTCAGCCAGCCTGGTTCCACTGTTGATCAAAATGGAAGGTTTAACAGACACGACTTGGCTTTCTTTTGGTTGCCTCGAGTCGGGAGATTTTAAAGAATGACCTTCATTGTTGACTTTACTGGCAGCAAAAGGGCCGCTCTTTTTAGAAACCAAAGTTTGGGATCCACCAAAAGGAGGTGGTGAGTCCATATCTGCCTCATCATCAGATGGGCTGAAACTTTCAATCGGTTCAGCGAATCGGACCGTCGGACGGTTGTATAGTTTTGCCTTTTCCACTTCAGGCTTGTCGGTCACTACATTCCCTTGACCCATACACAAAGAGCTTGGTTTAATTGCAGGTATCTGGCTGCCGGGTGATGGTTTGTCTGACAGTGTCTTGACACTGTGCAGGTCATCCACCTCCGGGGATTCTTTGGAAAACGGCTTCTGGGTTGGGTTTCTTCTCTCCATCCCAGGCTGATGTCCCAGACCTCCGACCGAAAGGATGGGCTTCACTTCTGAAAGCTGGCTGCCGTAGAGCATTCTTCCTGGCCCAGGCTGACCCCCGACTGGAAGCGGAGGTTTTGTTGAGAAAACTTGGCTTGCGTAAGCAGGTCGAACGCTTGGCTGTTGAAGAGACCTCCTCTCCATGCTCAAAGTTGGCAAGGAGCTGGGGATGGTTGGCTTCGGAAGCCCAGAAGTAGGTCTGGACTTGGGTCCAGCCAATATTGCCGGCATGGTGAGGCTGTCTATGGCCTTAATTTGAATATCCAGTGTTTAATATTACCCAGACACTGCCTACGTAAAAAAGACGTACCGACCTAATAAATGCTTCTCGCAATAATCGATTTCAGCGGAGACTTCCCAATGCAAAAACAAAGTTTTCGGCGATTTACACAGCAGACCGAAACACTTCGAAGACCTTCTTGCTAACAGATAACCATTATCTAACGGATCCAGTTGCAAATGCGCAAATCTATTTTGCCTGCCGTGCAAGCTTTTGCTTCTAATCGATTCCAGTGTGCAGAGAACATCTTAGAGTCACAGCCAATAACTTTTACGGGATGAAGCCGCGCTAAACACCCTGCGGCATCCTGGGCTTGGTAAGCCGAGGATTATTCGGGCTGCTGTGCGGAGCGTATCGTGTCGTCTCTGCAGCGGCAGCACTCTGACTGCCAGCGCTGCGCCCAACGGGCTGAATATAACAAACACACGAGTCACTGCGGCTCAAATCACAGCTGATGTCAGCGCTCTGATTCACGGTCACGCAGGTCTCTCTCACCAGCGTTTCCCCTCCCCACTGTGGAACAACCCACCAGCAAACAGCCCGGCCCACTGCTCGGCCCTCACCCCGCTACCACCACCCACACCGCTCCCCCCCACACACATCCAGCACACCCAACATTTCCTCCCGACAACCCAAAGCCCTCCCTCGCTCAGTCCTCCACCCCCTCCCTCGCCTGTAATTCTAAACATATTTCCGATGCGACTGTGCCACTTACAGTAAATGGCATTTGCTGTGGTTCCGAGACGAGCCAAGCAGCAGCTGTGATCTCTCCCGGAATCTTTAAGCTGTAAAAACAGCAGCGCCCATGAAAGCGCGCACCTGACTAATGCGCAGATTCCTGTTAGGTTAGCGGAGCGCACCACGTTTTCTTTTCTCCCGGGGGAGAGCGAGTTTACAACAAGGAGCGGACGTGAGCAACGGACGGTGATTCACAGAGCCGCTCTAAAGCACTGCCGCCTGCTTTGCACGCAGGAATACATTACCAACACAAAGTCCCGCAAGATGAAGTAAGAAAAAAACCCACCTTCCACGCGCAGAATGTTAATCATTTCCATCTCAACATTTGCTTTGAAACCGCCTCTTTATGAGTCAAGGTAGGCAAGAGACCTGTTATATTTACAAAACTGGCCAAAGTTAACGATTGTACGTGCGTGAGCCATTCTTTTGCCAAGTATCTGCTTGCATCGGGTCCAGTTTGCCAGCAATTTATAGGACACAATCTCATTGGCCTAAATGGCACGCAGCTTCTGCCAACGACTTCTATACAACGGGCCGATCGACGAGGCGCCACGTCAGTGACATCATTCTTCGCATTCTTTTCCACAAAACACGACTCTTCCGAGCAAGTATGACTCATGCTGCTGCAGTAGCAGCAGCGGCACGGATGTAAATAAATCTGACCGCTGACACACTCTAGCTACAACAGACAAATCCCATTAGGCCGGGAGTTTATTAGATTATATTGTGATTTGTTACAGTGGCACGAGGGGCGGCGATTTTATTTTCCAAAAGCCAAACACAGGACCTTTCAAACTTAATGAATCGTGAAGGATTTTTAGGCCATGCCACAGCTAAACATGCGCGAATGCCGAAGCCCCCATTAAATTAAGTTTTCTTCGAATCAAAAATACTGTACGCTTAGCTTTCGCACTAATGTTATATAAGCACGTCAGGATACGTGACACTAAAACAATATGTTCGTCAATTCCGCGCGTTATGTAATGTTTTTGTAAACACGTTTTAAAAGTTCATTTTTCTGTTCTAATGAGAGCACATTTTCGAGTACGTACTCAAATATCCAAAATGTAAATAGAATGTGAAAACAACCGATATTACTAGCCACCGTTTACGGAGTTACACGCTCAAGCTCGAACGATATCCAAGCCCAGAAATGGCATGCACGCTTGTTCTCAATATGAATGCTGATTGTTTAATTCCCCCCGCCGTAATGCAACGGTGCAGTAATCATTTTAAAATGAGGAAAAAATATAATCCCATTTGCAGCAGTTTCCATTCTCAGGTCAATGTTTTACGATGAGATTCCCCCTCCTCCCTCTTGATTGATCAGAGGTGTAACGTCGTGCTGCCCACAGACACCTCATTGCTTAACCATCCATCCATCGTCAGAAACCGCTTAATTCTGTACTGAGTCGCAGTGAGCTGGAGCTTATCCCGGAAGACACAGGGCGCAAGGCAAGGCTATACCCAGGGAACCGGTGGCAATTTACCAGGGGGCAATTAACCCATGTAGCAGCATGTCTTTGGACTGTGGGAGGAAACCGGAGTCCCCGGCGAAAACCCACGCGGCCACGGGGAGAACATGCAAAATCCACACAGAAAGGCCCCCGAGCCGGCAGCGCTACTTGCCGCGCCACCGTGCCGCCCCGCATTGCTTAACCGTGGCAAACAATTAAACAGTACAACATACGTGCAGCACGAGTGATTTATAGCGCTACCTAACCCCAAGGCCAAAAATCATGATGTTGAAGGTCTCCTGACAGGCCATAATGGACAGGTAATGGGCATGCCCTCTCTAGGTCATCTGGTGGACATTGGTCACACAAACACGTGGCCATGATTAGACCACTACCGTGGCCAAAGCTCTCGTAGCAGGATGCAATACGGTTTTATTTAGTCATTATAAGCGTGTTATAATGGCTAGTCTTAGCATTGTGTGCCGTGTTCTTTTCTGTCTGCAGATTTCCCGTGTGTTGTGACTGTTATTGGGTGGTCAGCACTCAGCACGGCCCCTTTGTTGCAACAATAGTGTGCACTCAGGTCCCGGGTGCTCAATTTGTCTCGTAGAAAGTCCCATTGTTCAATAAACACTGGCATAAAGAAGCAATGAGCTCAAGAGTTTCGTCAATAACACTGCACTGAAAGGAGTGATATATAACTACCAAATACATCGAATATTTTAAAGGCTTTTATTGAAGAATGTGTTTAGTTCTTAAAAAAAAACAATTGTGCACTACTGCCAACGCTGCATCACCGAATATATTGTTTAATTTTAAAGATACTACTGATGGTCCAGTAGTGACTGAGATGTAGGTCTGAGATGATGACTCACCAGACCCAACGCGGCCAAACAGATGCCTGCGAATTAGGCATCACAACCGGTGATGTAATGCGATGAGGGCATTATTGATATTACGCATCAAAGATGCGCATGAAAATACAGATGGTCTTTTCAAAAGTTGCTAAAAATAATTCTGCCTGAATTTAAAATATTTTTGTCACACGTTCGTGTGATCACAATTCTCTCGAATACACGAGCATTTCGAAGCATCATATAATTGTTTTATACGTTATATGGACGCATACTGTAGTACATTTTCTAAATGTCTTAGCAAACATTTCACAATGGCTCGTGAAGGACAACACAAGCCGAGACGGGGTTTCTCCACAGCACAAGAGACCGTGACCTCAAAAGCTTCTGCTTGTATTCTCTGTCACAACAAAAAAACACAGTATTGCATATTCAACGTGCCTTCATTCACACCAGCAACAAGGTCTTGAAAACTTCGAATTATATGGCAGGAATGGCATTACAGCAGAAGATAAACGTTAAACGTAGGATTTTGGGGGTCTGCTTCACGGCTTTCCGACGTGGTCTAGGGTTTGTAACTACGTGTTGTTCAGCAACAGCATGTCCGACGTTTCGCTCCACGTGCTGGGAGCTCAGTGAGTAGCACCTCACATCAAGAAGTTTCCAGGTTCAATTCTTAGCTGGTGCGCTTCTCTCTGTGGAATTTGCATGTTAACCCCATGTCCACGTGGGCTTTCCTCCCACAGTCCAAATACATGCTGTCAACGTTAGTTGGCGTGCTGATTAAATTGTTCACGGTGCCCTGTGATGGACTGGCGTCCCATCCTGGATATAGCTCTGCCTTGCGTCCTGTGTCTGCTAGAATGGGATCCGCAACCCCCCCCCCCCGCGACCCTATACTGGATCAAGCGGGTACTGAGAAAGAACGAATAAAACAGTGCTGGGAGCCTCTTTGGAAACCGAATTTCCATTCGGTTGTGATGGAAGCTAAACGTTGGACATCATGCCGAACAACAACACACAGTAAGTACATCCTGAGGTCCACATCAGTGGGGTCCACAGTACGTTGACCGTTGTTATAGCATTGGGACCCTCGGGTGAAAGGCGCTATATAAATGCTATTAATCTTATTATTATATGGCAGTTTTGGGGTTTTTTGTTAAAGCGGAGAGCGCATGCTTATTGCTCGAATTCGTAAATAACCCATCCAGTTAAACTACCAATGGGTTGCCTTTAAGCCGATGGATTACACGGCACAAACAAGGCGTGCAGTTGTGTAACCCGACCTGAGTGCGCATATATTTGATTAGGCCCATACAATAGCACGGCACGAAGGGCGGTCGATCAAAAAGCCAGCCTCTTTCTACAGTTGAAAAGAACATGATGGGACCAAGCGGCTCTTGTTTCCTTTTTCCCTCCACCAAATACTGCCTAGACAGGTGTGTCTTTAAAGTTTTACTTGAGTGCCCACTCCCACGGGGGATGTCAAAATACTGCCGCTAACCCTCCCCTCTGATCTTTCAATAAAGGATTAGCGTTGTCTTAGAACACGCGCACGATACCGAGATCCATCTTCATAGATGTAAAAAATCAAGTGATCTATGGGATGAAGTTTTTTACTACATGGCGTGTTATAAAGAGCACGCGTAGTTCGCACAGTTATTACTTTGGCAGGTTTATAAACGGTGTCTTAATGTCCAGTTTAACACGCGGTGTGAATACATGCCATTCATTGCACACGCACGGCTGATAATATACGCGCATACATGAATGGGAATTTTGCCGCGTACCATTACCGCTAATGTTCCCCCTTCACCCTTTGCCCTAGGACACCAGTGAGTAGGTAGAAAAATCCCTGCCACACATCATTATCAGACAGTTACTTTCTAGGCTAGAAATACCCCTGGGGCTGTCTCTCTGCAGAATTCAAAAGCAAACAATGAAAGGTTTTAAAATAGACCGCTGTGTGTACTGCCCGGTTGCTTTTAGATGTACAGCACTGCAATACAGGGTAGAGCACAAACACAAAGGCACACGCACGTACATTGAGATCACAAACTACTCAGGCAGCTGGCTGCATTGGAACTTGAAAGATTCTTAAGCCCTCAAAGGACGACTCGAGTGGCCCCGCTTTGGCACAAGGCGCCTTGAAACTCGGACACAGCTGGTGGTCAATGTAATGGTTTAGTGTCGCACATTGTTGCTCACGACAACTGTGCTTTGACATTTAAAATTATGTTGAAGACGTATGCAGGATGAGCCACTGACAGACGTTTCACACTGGGTGATTCCTCCATAGGGGTCTGGTATTTCTGAACATGGACTGACCCGACCAGAGGAGGGATATCTCTGCGGTAACAAACAACATGCCCACAAGCTCTCAGCAGTGTCATTCCTTTTGCATCTGAATAAATAAATAAATAAAGGATGTGCGTATGCGTTTTGAAAACACCACGCATACTGCCTCCGTGATTGTGTTCGTGTGTGTGCGCTCTTCAGCGGGTTGGCACTTTAGAGAACACAGGTGATGCCTCGGCCAGTCATCTCAGTAAGTAAGCTCATGGCATATCGGTCTGACCCGTGACCTGTCAACGAGACTTCGATACTTCATGTGGCCTCAAGGTGCACCTAGCCTGGCACAAGCGCCGTGGGGACGTCCCCGCCACTCAGTGGCGAATGGCGGTTATGCAAGTTAGGGTGAAGCGGTAGATAGCGGTTAGTGCACCGTGATATGAAACCGATGCGCAGGGTTCGATTCTTGGCTATAGCATCAGTGGTGATTATCTGACCCGGTTCTGGGCCTCCTCTATATCGACTTGGCCTTAATTTAGTACCTGGTGCTGTGTGTAAAATAGCAGGGCTGGGAGACAAAGGCGGCCCACAAGGTGCGAGCTACACCACCGCCTGGTGCACCATACCTGCCTTGATAGGTGCTCACAACCAGCACTTGCCCTGACAGCAGTCTACCAGTCTATTCAGTACATTGTCACATAATCATTGCATACTCTGTCTCCTCATTGACAGTACTTGTACTCACGCGCGCGCCCACATATCGAATACCGATGAACTTTGCATGTTGTGAGCATTAATAATTTTCTTTATCATGTTGACGTAAGTTGTAAATCCTGCGGTAATAAAAAAAAATAGCGCCTGTATCACCGGTGGTGATGTGAAGTCTGCTGAGCAACGCTGGAGCACTTAGTGACCTTTGCTTGCTACGGGGAGCCGGCATTATCCATTGTGAACGAGACCCTCACCTCACCCATTTGTAGACATTTATACCGTAAAGATAGGGCACAGCTCACCAAAAACAGTTCATGAAGACAATAGGTGCAGTGTCTGATGAGACTTTGTCAATTGTCAAAAAGCATAAATCTCAGGAAAAGGGAGGGAGAAGGATTATTTTTGCCGTTGCTTTTTTGAGCACAGAGCTGTGCCCTGCTTTGTTATAAAAGAACATGTGATCACCGCACATGTACATGAAAGCTTCTGAAATGTTCGCAAATAAAATAAACATGGAATTTTAAAAGCGCGTTAGTTTAAACTTGCTCTTCTATATCGGTAACGAAGCAATAGTTGGCTTAGGGAGTTTGCTAAAACAGTCAAGGGCACCGAGTCAAGTGGCACATGCAGTGAATAATGATTAATACGTGGTTCGTCCAAGCACTGCCAATGTTAGCTTTTTGGAATATATGGATTAACCCATTATATTATTGGACAGAATTTACATATTATGAATGCCAACATTCTTGCTATACATTTATACGCTTTATTGCAACGTAGGAGTTGACCTTGAATTTGAAATTCTGCATACCATCATTCTTTCTGTAACACAGTAGAACGCAATAAACGTGAAACATTTTTAATAATAATAATAATATTAACATTTTTAAGGCCCTTAATTATATTGGGCAGCCATGAAGTTCAGAAAATACCACATTATTATAAATATCTGGTGCCTCATGAATGCGACCTGTAATAATAATATAATTTACAGCTTTTTCGCAATCCACCGCTCGGTGAAGGCCCTCTATGCTGTGTAAATAATGGCGTTGTTTGACCATACTTCACCACATTGGTCAGGGTGGGCTGGTGAATCGGTTTATATATCACTCAACACCGATATTACTGGTAAATCAACTAAGGTCGTCGGGTTCACAGTGTAGCACACTCACTATGGTGCCAGAAGAATATAAATCATCTGGTACTATTCATGGTTTTTGACCTGGCACTGGAGAAACGCGGTCAACAGAATTCATCGGAACAAAGTGCTGTTGTATTGCACAAAGACATTTTTACGTAATAAATGTTTTAAAAGTATAATCGTACGCGCTCCGCTTAGATATCTTTTTTGAACTAAAGTACTCCTCTTATCCGCGATGATATGAGGGACCAATAACGTGGATCCGATAGACCACGGGTAATCCACTATTCTACTTCTCTTAAACACAGGATAATATTTATGGATAACATCGCGAAGGAGAGAGAGAGCACTCGACACGGCTATCACGAAAGAACAGCTTTGAAAAGCAACCACCATGAATCGAGCCCTGAAAACCTACATTAGTACATTCATGGCAAACCCGTGATTCATCGGAAAAATATGGCTGAAGACAATAGGAGTTTTCACGAACCCTAGACAACAGAAGTCATGAATAAATTCCATCCATCCATTGGCAAAAACAGCTTAATCCTGTACAGGGTCGCGGTTAGCCGGAGCCTATCCCGGCAGACACAAGGCGCAGGGCAGGGCTATACCCATGTTGGGACACCAGTCCATCACAGGGCACCAGGGGCAATTTAGTCCACAGGCCAATTAACCTATGCAGCAGTATGTCTTTGGTCTGTGGGAAGAAACCGGAGTGCCCGGCGAAAACCCATACGCACACGGGGAGAGCATGCGAACTCCGCACAGAAAGGCACCCGAGTCGGGATTCGAACCCGGTTCCTTCTTGCTGTGAGGCGGACAGCGCTACTCACTGCGCCAGAGTCCTCATGTATGCAGAAATTAAAACGCCTCCGATGGTTACACGATACTAAATCAAGGATGATGTAGAGAATACAGGGTGTTATCTTGAGGATTCACATTGCCACGCGACACGATACTTTAAAAGGTATTGTCTTAGTCACTTAGTGTAAATAATTTGAGCGTTTGCCACGTCTATGGCATCGGTGCCCTGTGCAAGTCAGGACCTGCCTTTTTGACAACATTCAGTCAACAAGGCTAAGTACACTCGCCTGTTAAGTGTACTCGAGTGTTTATACCAGTGTCACAAGGGCACTGGTGCAAATACACTGCATACCTCTCACGCTATCATACTTAGACCATTACCTAATTAGTGCCGTAAAAACTCCCCACCCTCATGCAATACAAAGAAACTCCTCTTATCCTTATCCATAATATCTCAGAGTATACTTCTGTTGCTCACACCCCGAAATCAAATATTATCTTGCGACATTGATACACTCCTATTATTGGCGGCAGGGTGGCGCAGTGAGAACACACAAACTCCACACAGAAAGGCACCCGGGGCAGGAGTCGAACCGCTTCGGGCAGGACCTTCTTTCTGTGAGGCGCGGATGTTACCACACATTACTATGCGGATACAAGGAGTCCATT
The DNA here is from genome assembly GCA_036362915.1 of Geotria australis. Taxonomy (NCBI): domain Eukaryota; kingdom Metazoa; phylum Chordata; class Hyperoartia; order Petromyzontiformes; family Geotriidae; genus Geotria; species Geotria australis. Next base: position 8,774,054 of record JAZEWU010000011.1, on the reverse strand, counting down.
GGTACGGATATATACGGATAACAGAATCCATCACTTTAGACCCCCCATATCAACTTTGATAAGAGGAGCATTGTTTTGAATGTATTTCCATGTGGCATTACAGTTACTTGGCATGTCAAGTTACATGCCAGATTGCTTATTTTGGAAGCATAATATTCCCAATTTGTCATACGACGCTAATGTTGTTCATAGCAGCACTTGCGAAGAAAATTTTCGAATACTCAAGTACATCAACATACACGCATATTGTGTTTGCCTTTCGTATTCAATCTGTAGTATAAGTTAAACGGCTGGGAAATGACTCCACCCTTGTGAATTTTGCGCGTTTATTATTAAATCCGCCCAGAATCCCACCCATAGCAGGTGTAAACATCGTATATTTGAACTGCTCTTGAAAACACGGTAATCATGAGTAAAGGGAGGATGAATAACAATACTTTACAGATAATGATTCATGAGCTGCCAAAAGAAACCCATGGTTCTACCCAGCCTGAAAAGCAGCCTGACGTCATGGTGACTTCGTGCGCACCTATTGTTCAGACTCCATCCATCCATTGTCAGACACTACTTACTCCTGTACAGGGTCGCGGTGTGCTGGAGCCTATCCTGGCATACACAGGGCGCAAGGCAGGGTTATTACCCAGGATGGGACGCCAGTCCATCACAGGATACAGGGGGCAATTTGGTTCCCAAACCAATTAACCTATGTAACAGCATGTCCTTGGACTGTGGGAGGAAACCGGAGTGCCCGGTGTAAACCCATGCGCACACGGGGAGAACATGCAAACTCCACACAGAAAGGCCCCTGAGCCGGGATTTGAACTCGGGAGCTTCTTGCTGTGAGGCGGCAGCACTACTCACCGCGCCACCGTGATGCCCTTTATTCAGACTCTTGATACTAAAATGACAATCTTGACAGCAACAGCGTAAGTGTTCCCCTGATCTTACTAGTGCTATGCTAGTTATTACAGTTATAGCCTTATACTAGATTCCACATGGACGTCACGTATCCGCCCTGACCAATTAACCGCTCGAAGCCAGTGCATAACATTTAACTGAATGCATTCCTATTTACCAGACACTTGTACATTATATGTATAAAGTGACATTGTGGAATGTAGGTAGGTTCGGGTTTGGTATGCCGTGTCGACCTTCATAGGTGCTCGCTAACAGCACTTGTCCCTACAGTCTGTTCAGGCTATATAGGGGATCTTTGTCTTTGTTTTTGGTATGCACTAGGAAACAGAAAGCCAGTAGCACAGATGTTCTCAGTGTCATAAAATAATAGATTAAAATATAAACAATGTTTTATTTTATTTTTAATGCCCATAATTTGTTTCTTTAGATGGATTGACAAGCCATACAATTTGCCACTTCAGCAGAGCAAAGCCTTGGAAAGTATCCAATTAGTATTTTTGTTGCTAAGAATACGTCTTGTTTTGTCGTTGCTTTTTTTTCTGTTTCACCATAAATAATTCTCTGCTCAGGGCAGGAAAAGGGTCCATGAAATGAAGGCTTGCAACTAACGTGCTGGATTTGTGTGAATAATTGATGAGCGTGAAGCCGATGGAACTACTTGACAGCTGTCCTGTCCGAAAATAAGACAAGGGCAATTTGTGTAAGCCGGCTGAAGGCAAGGCCCTGCGTCATTACTTCGCTTCCTTGATCTGATTCCCCGATTACTGTGCCGTGCTGCACGGATGTAAGTGCGGCGCTCAAACGCTCACTCCTCACCGTCTTTATCGGGAGACGTTTTTGCGATCACGAAGAGCGAGCCGAAAAATGGACTCGCCGCTTACGCAGACCGTAAATTGCACGTCCGGTTTATAGGGGTCAAAGCGACGCACGCTGGATTTGACGGCTTGTTTGGATAATTTGGCTTAAGATGTAGGCCATTCGTCTTCATAAAGTCACAATCCTCTTTAGCATTTCCACTGGAATCTCGCGCTGGGAGGTAACGTGACTGTTCTGCAGTGTCCTGTGTTCATAACTCCCGGCTACGGCCGGTGAAATGCACAAGCTTACAATTGCAAAATATCCAAAACAACGAATAAACTAAACAACTAATAAAACTATAACTGGCCTTAGCCACACCGATAAGATTGATATAACATTCAATGCGTGATAGTCAATAATTCGAATGCTATCTAGTGCAATTGTACGATTTTTCTATGTTCACCTGTTTACTAAGTTTTTATTTT
>JAZEWU010000011.1:8740985-8771815 GCA_036362915.1 Geotria australis | reverse complement strand
ACTGTTAAAAAGATCAACAAAGCTCAACAGTTCCTTCCAGCTTAAATAAAGACTGACTGAGCAAACCTACAGACTCAATGCAAATGAAGACGTTTGAAGAGGAACATTAATGTGGAGTGTCCTTGTGATGGATAACAGCACATAAACACGACATTTAAAAATATCAACCAACAATGTAATGCAATTCGTAATAATATAGCATCTCAATGCAATCGCATCCCAAGATGCTTAACAAAACCAGTGGGCATTCTTGAGAAACGAGCAAGAAACAGCCATTCATAGGCAGACGAGAAGAGGGTTTCAGCATGAACTTGAACAGGGGCAAAGAGCTGACTGCACGGGTGGCTAAGGGGGCAAGGAGTTTGTATTCAACTGGGAAGAGTGGACTCGCACTGAGCAAATGTTCACTTGCGACTTCAGCAAAAGAAATTCTTTACTGGTGTGGAGAGCAGCCGATAAGGTGTAGAGTTAAATAATAACAATACTAATTTACATTTCCAAATAAGAGATAATAGCTTTGCAGGAATGGGTCCAACGGAGGATTTTTACGGTGACGATGGTGATCTTGAAGCTTCTCTGGGGAAGGATTGGAAGTCAGTCGATGAAATTGGAGTCCCAGGATTATGTGGTCTCATTTACGGGTGCAGATAAGAAGTATGGCAGTGGCAGTTCTGATCACGTGGAGCTGAGGGATTTGGTAAGGTCCTAGAAGCGAGAGTTGCAGTAGTCAAGTTGGCTTGTGATGAGGGCGTGGAGAAAGATCTCAGCAACAGCTGGGCTGAGGAATGGAACATATGGAGGTTTGAGGTCTGGCAGAGTTGAGATATGGAGACAAGCATGAGCGCTTGGGATCACTAACAGCTAAAAAGGTCTCCGTACACCCTTCATCAGAATTCTGTCAGAGTTTCGGACGTGGATGGTCAGACTGGAGTCTTTACTGTATATGAAGTTTCCCCAATGAAAGTGCTTCATGTTTGGATATACTACGCTGGACAGAGTTTCAACCAATCCAAGATGAGACCACCTAAAATATGATGGTATCAGCAAAATTACATCTATGTAATAGATCCAGCACTTGCACATGCACACAAAGGACAAAGAAAAGGAAAAACCCCATAAGAAAATTACTAGATAGAAATCAAGATGGTAAAATCCCAAGACAGCCCTATTTACAGTTCAATTTACTGTGCTATGAATCCAGCCTTTTGTTCGTTCAACCTAAGATGCTATCAAAAGCTCTCTGTACGCTCAAATAATCGGCACAGTAGTGCGGTTGCTAAAAGCGCTGGTACAAGCATTGCACGCATTTAATTTGTGGCTTTCTAGGATCTAAGGCACCACACACCCTTTGGCCAAGTAAATACTCCCTCGAAATGCGTTTTTTTAAATTGCCCTATTTAACATACACTAACCACAACATTACTGCATTAAACAGTATATCAATTGATGTTATTGTCTACAACTGTGTCGCCCTATTATTTATGCAATCTGCTTCCAAAGCGCTTGACACATGAATCATGAGCAATTGACGGGGCCCGATATATAGTAATTGGAAACTTCACAGTCAGTGCACCATGCTCTAACATTCTATGTGTATTGCTCATTTGTGTCACAAGCCTTCAAACCCATGGTGGCAATTACAGAAATTATGGAGATTCCGCTGTGCTCTTGGCAGATGCTTTAACCCCTGCCTGGCAGATGATTTCTGCAGGGCTTATTGCAAGATGTTTTTTTAAATAACTAGACTTTGTGCAGATGCCACGATGTCCTAACTATTATCAACATGGTTACAGGTGTAATCTATACTCCTTGACGATGGACTTATAATTTCTTTTCGCCGTGAAATATGCTCGACCTGCGTTGGGGAAAAAAAACCCAAATAATTGCAAGAATTGAAAAGCAGTGTTTTAGTAACGTAATTTTGTGTCTACACACTGATGTTAAATCCAGGAGTTTCTGTGCAGTAAAGCAGAGAATTGGGTTTCTAAAACAGATTGAACTTGGTATGTGTTAGAGAACTTACGTGATTCAAACTCCAAGCACGTTTCCAATTCAGATTGGAAACACGTAACAATATCGAGTTTCATACAGCAACATGACTAGCGTTCATTTTATTCTCCAATTACCAACAACTACTTCTGCGAGGCATACATTTCCCTACGCAGAATATTAAGCTTAACGATAATTAGTAATAATAATAATATTATTTTTCAGCTCCATGTCAATCTACAGCTCGATGAAGGTCTCTCCGTACTATGCCACTTGGACTTATTGTAACCATACTTCACCACGCTGGTCAGTGCCGGCTGGTGATGGGGTTGGCCCAGGACCAGTTCAGATATCACTCTGCACCGATGTTAGCAGTGGGCGAGAATCTAACGGAGGCACCGAACAAACAACGCGCTTGTTGCTCCACTCCATATTAAAAATACTACTGCAGTACGGTACTGATAATTCACACTTTCATTTGGCATAGACGGCGCACATGATCATTATACCCCTCAGCCAGTTGAAAGTAAACGAAGGCTCTAGAGAACCGTGCTGTATTTTTGTAAATAATATTTCCCCCACTAAAATTGCCACAATTACTGTATTGATATAAAAGTTCAAGAATAGACATCTCCACTTTAAGTTTCCATTTCCATCAAAGCAACAAAGGCTCCAGTCTGCATCACTTTAAGAGTAAACTACAAGGCTCCACAGAGGGAGTTTGAAGTCGTTCACCCATGAGTATTAATAAACACTGGCAAATAGATTACATAGACTGCACTGGCAGTATTGTAGTGTAGAATCACAGCCTGCAAAGAAATTGCCACCACTAACATATATCCATAATGAAAAGTAAACCGTACCTCGTTCATTAATCGTACGTAGAATTATGATATTACAGACAGTTCGCACATCTTTCAACCAAACCATTGACCTATAGTGGAGTTTAAACTCCTCTCCTCTAGGCTCCTCTTGAACAAGTCAAGAAAAGCATCGCATTGCCCCCGACTTCACAGGACCATTTTAAAAATACATCCGGAGAAGCCGCTGCATTTGGATGCTCTATAAATACAATTGTATCAAATGAAATGTTTACTTCAGTACCACAGAAACTGCCTGAGCAGTTGGTGCCACAAGATAGAAGAAATATAAAATATACAAATGCCGAGTCGCGGGATTTATGCCCCCATTCCCGGCCAAACCTCCCAGCGATGCAATACATTCTTGCAATTAAATCCAAGGCTTGATTATTATATTTGATTATTAACATTGGAGTGATTGGTAGCACCTCCGGTGGCTGTAGGGCTGATGAGTTTCTATTACATGCAATATATATACGAACCTGAACACATCAACTCTTCGATCGCGTTATTGGGTGCTTAACGATCGATATTAATCAATGTATTGGTCCACTCTCAGTGTCCGCACACTTACAGCTGCAATACATCCCACTCGTGTGTGCACTCTGATTGATGTCGTGGTTAGCGCACGGCGCTCCGAACTCAGTGACCTGATTTAGCTTCTCGGGCATAGCGACGAAAGTGGCAAGTGATCTCAAACCAAGTCCAGGTTCACTAAGCTTTAAATTAGGTGTGGTGTCTAATCATGAGTACAGGGGAGATAAAGGCGGCCGGGCGTGGTGCTAGACCCTTCCCTCACATGCCCTGCAATGCCAGCCTTAATAGGCGTTTGCCAACAGCCATAACACCCAAACACGACTACACAGGGGAGATGTTTTTATGTTTTGTAACCTTTACACATTACATAGAGCTTTACGTTATTTCATGCTTTCCGGTTTATGGGCAATTGTCAAAGACCAAGAAAACATTGAGATGTAGAAGGGAAAAAAATAAATCTGCCAAGTCAAGGGGGAAAGGTTTGCTGGGAGCTGAGGGGCGCCCTGGTCATGGGACATGACGAGGACTGCCCAGGCTGATGAGCTCATCTGCCTCTGATGGGGACCACTCACAAAGGCTGGCCCTGAGGCGGATGACAATGAAAATTCAACAGGATTCAACAAACTCATTCTGACAGCCAGGCTTCCATCGCGGGCATTATCACCCCACTGACTCACTTAGGGGCAATTCTGCCACATTTGACTCACAAAAAGGGATGAGGGAGTGCGTTGTGTACGGTTATCGTAGTGTATTTCTTTCCATGTCTTCTTTATAAGGAACCCTTTTTCAGAGGATTGTATGTACAGCTTGGATCACTTCGGGAAATTATCATCATGCATAATGCTCAGTTTGGACGAGGAGGTCACGGTTTTTCTTTCCACAGCGCTGACACTGTCCGAGCAACGATACAAGGTAATGCGTCCGCTGAACCAAATTAACATCACCTGTTCAATAGTGTACAATACATGTCTAGAATTGTCACATCTGCAAATGCTTCACAATAGAATAAAAACGGAGAAGACAAATAAGCCGTACACAATAAAAGATTTTAGACAGATGTGCAGTATTTAAATGTGCAATATTTGGTACATACTTTGCATGTTAAGTAGCCTAAAGGATGCTCCAATGTGTTCCTCTCCCTGCAAAGCTATAATCTCTGTTGCTTCTTGAATAAGATGGACGTTAATGGCGTAGTGAAAAAAAAGATCCACACAATGAACAAGCTCAGAAGGGAGTCAGCCATAAAAGACAAAAATAATAAAAGTTCATAAATGATTCGAATTTTTTGGCACGCTTGCACATATAACGGTCGTGAGCAGATGCACACTCAGCCTCTATTCACAAATGCTGTTCTCTCACAGAGAACAATTGCTCTTCTTAGGGCCGTGAAATATCAATTTAAATGTGAGGTGGCATGTCAAATATCACACCGATCCCTCACAAACTGTGCGCCAATTTTTGGTAACCCGAAAAATCTTTGGCTTAACTTTGGTTCCATCTAGAATAGACAGCCTTTCATAAGTGTGCCCATGCTGGCATGCACAGTTCACAGGTCTTAGGCACTACATCCCAATCGTTTGCATGTATCTGCATACTTGCATGATACTGGGATCACTGAAATAATTTAATTAATTCAATCGTGAATTGCATGTTTCCAAAAAATGTGCAGTAAATCTATGTAAGTGAAATGGCTTCAGCAATGCTTATACAGAATACAGTGCCATTGTTCAAGTTTAATTAAACTTCAGCTAATATCACATTGGTTAATTGTCCCTTTCTTAGATTAAAACCACTTCTGCCAAAGTGTTAGTGCACCATTCATTCATTCATTGTCAAAAACCGCTTCAGCCTGTACAGGGTTGTCGGTGAGCCAGAGCCTATCCCGGCAGACACAGTGTGCAAGGCAGGGTTATACCTATAATGAGATGCCAGTCCATCCCAGGGCAGTGGAGGCACTTTAGTCTGCAGGCCAATTAACCTATGCAGCAGCATGCCTTTGGACTGCGGGAGAAAACCCGAGTGACTGGCGAAAACCCACGCGGACACGGGGAGAACATGCAAACTGCACACAGAAAGCCACCCGAGCAGGGATTCGAACCCGGGGCCTTCTTGCTGTGAGGCAGCAGCGCTACTCACCGCGCCACCGGTTACTGCACCACCTGGTTCTGAATAAAGGAATCCATTGATTGATCGTTAGTGGTTCGAGTTATGTGGGCATTAAGAGCTGCCATTATTTTACCCCCGTGGGATGGTAAACATTTCACAATTCTTCAGGAATGAACTAATTGACGAGCACACTGCCGGTCTCACTTTAAATAATGCCTTGACCTGTCCCATTACTTTTGTTGGAATACTTTAATTATCCGTGCAGCGCGAGTGATGGTGAAGCCTTTCGCAATACGGTTACTATAACGACGGTCCTCATGCAATCGCTCGGCATATGAGCGGAATGCCTGAAGACAAAAGATCGGGATCAAAATGTAAAAAAAAAAAATTCCTAACCTCCACACGCCGCTTGAATCACAAAGGGAAAAAAATATCGGATAAAAACGTACTTCTCCAAGCGTTGGTTTTTCACTGAGAAAATGGTAGACACTGCATGCCAATTTGTATCTATGCATTAAAATACATCACATCCATGAAATTGTAGGACGCTCGCAATTCTTTGACAAAAAGTATAATTAATAAAATCCGTGCAGAATAATGCTTCTTTCTCTAATCATGTATTAATGACCTTAAAAGGATCTACGAAAAAATATTGCTCTACTTCTCTTGAAAATGCATTTCTAGAAACAGCATTTGCTGGGAAAAATACGAATGAAAATATGCAACAATATTACGCTATTTTGGTAAAAGTACAAAATGTATTTTTCAAACATTTGACGCTTGTGAATATTTCAAGAGGCTTTTTTACGACCGCAAGTTTCTAATTTATTTCATTTAACCGGGTGAGAACTCAAGAGACCGCGACAGCCTTATTTGCAAGAGTAACCTGGGGCATTAGCCTGCCAGTTGGGGACATTTCTAGCCATGCATAATCCCAAATTTATGATTTGCGGGTACATTTTGAAATTGGCAAATTTGGACCCTCACACTGGCACACAATGGTCCACTGTGATGCAGATGGCGTGTAGTACTATAGTTACACCCGCAGTAATAATCAGGGCAGCCGCTGGATTCGAACCGTGCACCTCTGCAACAAGCGGTAAAAGCACTACCGCTAGGCCAAACGTCGCGAGAGAGAGGCAGATCGCTCGACACGGCTATCATGAAACGAGGTGAAAACCTACATCAGTACACAAGGGGCCTCATCACAGTGCACCTTACCACAACAGTGTCCATGTGACTGCGTGACATTAGAGGCAACAGGTTGTGCTGGGTGGTAGACAGCAGGGAAGAGAGTTCAGCGCTGAAGGGGCAAGCCGTAACGTGGCGAGGCAGACACAGTAGCGGCAGCAGACTATTACGTTCCCACTGAAGTGGCAGATTGGCCCATGCTGTCGTCACTTGTCCACAGGAGGACATTACCTTTCCGTGCAGCAGTGGGGAGAATTGACTTGGTGAGAGGCGAGGTACAGCAGCAAAAGAGCAAGCGTGAAGACAGCACCCAGCCACGCATTATGACCAAACACAGCCGGAGATGGCTATGCCTTACGTTGCCACGTGTCTTGGTTTTCCCCAGGATCATTCCCGTTTTTTGCTGTAGCTGTCTTCGGAAATATATACGCCTTCCCGGGACAATAAAAGTCTTGGGGTTTGTCAATTGTATGATAATAAACCACTCAAATAAATGCACGTGCACGTGATTCTCCTCTGTTTCCGGCATTGATTACTACCCAGGAAGCCAGGTGCTCAAGGTCATACAATTAAACAAAGATTTTGGACCGAAAACGTGATGCCAAAAGCAATATATGTCACGTCTGAGTATACTTTCGAAACCGCTACCAAATGACATACAGAAAAAAGTTCTCCACATCTGAATGTTTATTAAGGTATATTAAAGACGTAAATTTAAGTATTTTTTTACTACAAACATATTCATATGCACTCAAGGGCTTTGTTTATGCGTTTTCGCTACCGTTCAATCTCGTTTTAAAACTTTCAACAGATCCATTAAAATATACGTTTATGCGTCCCTTCTTTCGTGCAAAGCAAATGTTGTTGACTGAGAAGAGACAAACAAATATGCGCAAGGGTTATTTATATGACACGTAAATATTGTTAATGCTTTTTCTTTTCAGTAACAGTAGAATGCATTAACCTACAGAAAGGGGAAATGTGTAAACAAATAAATCACAAGTTGTTGAAAGATGGTTGCATTTTCTTTGAACCACATTTGTCACTGTATTATTAAGTTATTCCACACAAACACATCAAACATATATGCTGTGAAGGAAATGTTTAATTTTGAGGCAACATGCAAATTATATATATGCAAATGTTGTAAAGGCATAGCAAGGACGAAACAAATGAGAAAAAAAACCTTCATTTGCAAACAACCATGCATGTACAAAAATGTACGTTTTAGTAAGTAAAAAGCGCATGAATTATTTAAGGTTACATTTACAATTTTTGTCAAAGTCTATTTAGGGAAGCAAGATAAAAATGCACTGAAAACCGTTTAAGTTGGTTACGTTTTTTTGTCGGTTTAACATAGGTTTTAAAGGATGGTCTCCGGTTAAACATTTGCTAAAAATGGTTTAAAAACGCATACTTCCTCTAAATAAGCATAATGAAGACCTTCTGTATAGCTTACATTGCAGGTTACAATGTAGGCCACACAGGAGGCCTTTGTTTTGATAATCTTTTCCATTTCCGTGGAAATGTGTGATGTTAAGTTCAACACAAAGAGATTCATTTGAATCGCTTCAAACTGCCCTCTCTCAGTGCTGCAACGTGCAAGAAGCGGTAAGATAGGAGATGCAACAATATAAAGGGAACTGCAACGGAAAAGGAGATGCAAAGAATAAAAATGTTGCAAAAAATGAGGTGCAAAGGACACGGGAGATCAAAAGACACGCAATAATATCCATCCATCGATTTTCATAAACCGCTTAATTCCGTGCAGGATCGCGGTGAGCTGGAGCCTATCCCGGCAGACACACGGCGCAATGCAGGGGTATACCGAGGATGGGATGCCAGTCCATCGCAGCACAACAATATCTAAATTTCAAATAACACAGTTACAGTTTTACAGCAAACTTTTACTTTACGACGTGAACTGCAGCGTTTCTCACGCGAATAAATTAACTAGTAATGGGAGTTACAGAAAGTGAGGAATATTGGGCAATATTTATTTGCCATGTTTTACTGCTTATCGTGTTTGTATTATTGCAAGCACGAAAGTACAATACGTACAATAATATAAACATGATGGCCAATATACATTTCCAAGCGTTTGCGGCCTATTTAACTTTCTTCCATCCAAACTGCAGAGAGAGTAATTCTTAATTTTTAAAAAAGTGAGTTTTAAACGAGTAACCACATCTTTTCGGGAGGTTTTGGGTCCAGAACAACCGAAAAAACACGTATAGTTGGACGACTTCGTCAGGGATTGAAATTGATTATTCGTCTCGTGACGTGGTACGAGCAACTGGCATAAGGTTCGTGGAAAATTACAAACAAGAAAAATACAAGTTATATAATTTAATTACCTGAATGTTTACTGCGTGGATAGCTTTTACAGTGGTTTTAATGAAGACTCTTATGTTATGCAACATGTTTAATGACTATGGTTAGATACGGGGCGGCACGGTGGCGCAGTGGGTATCGCTGCCGTCTCACAGCAAGAAGGTTCGAATCTCGGCTCGGGTGCCTTTCTGTGTGGAGTTTGCATGTTTTCCCCATGTCCGCGTGGGTTTTCGCCAGGCACTCCGGTTTCCTCCCACCGTCCCAGAGACATACTGCCAGGTTAATTGGTCTACTGAGTAAATTTCCCCAGGTGCCCTGCGATGGACTGGCGTCCCATCTAGGTATACCCCTGCCTTGCGCCCTGTGTCTGCCGGGATAGGCTCCGGCTCACCGCGACCCTGTACAGGATTAAGCGGTTTCTGAAAATGGATGGATGGTTAGATACGTCTATAATAAGGTGCACACAGTTGTCAGCGGTGGCTTGATGACTCAAGGGTCAGAGCACTGAAGTGGCACCAATCAGACTGCCAGGTTTCAATCCAGGCAGCCACCCGTGATTAAACTGGTTTCTCAAGTCTAATCAGTCGATGGTATCAGCCTGCTCACAATGCCGGCACACATAGAAGTATTTAATACATTGGTTCTATTGACATGTGATGAACAATTTTTGGAGACTGGATTAATAGCAGTGATGAAGATGTCTGCGGTGACTTGAGCATTTCTGGGCCACCATCTAATTAAGAAACATTCTGACAGGGTGATACACAGCCATCTGACATAACACCTTAGGCACAAGTGGGATGTCATTGGCGCTCAAGTGCAAAAGCAATAACTCTTAAAGTTGCATGTCCATCCATCTATTGTCAGAAACCGCTTAATCCTCTACAGGGTCGCGGTGAGCCGAAGCCTATCCCGGCAGACACAGGATACAAGACAGGGCAATAGCCCCGATGGGACGCCAGTCAAACCTATGCGGCAACATGTCTTTGGACTGTGAGAGGAAACCGGAGTGCCTGATGAAACCCCACGCGGATACAGGTAGAACATGAAAACTCCACACAGAAAGGCTCCCGAGCCGGGATTCGAACCCGGGCGTTCTTGCTGTGAGGTGGCAGTGCTACTCACCGTGGCACCGTGCCGCCCAAGACTGTGACGACATTTACAATCACACCAGTACTTATAATAACAACCGAAAGAACAGCTTTGAAAAGCAACCGTCACAGCAGTACTTGTTGACTAGTCGCAGACAACAAAAATCACTTAAGTTTTTTATACACTCGACATTTACCATTAATTCCATCTAAAAAAGTAACATAATCGGAGGACAAATAAATTACAGTGTCCATGGCAAGAACGTGCTTCGTGCACAGGAATAACCCATCCGACCATCACATTAGAAGAAAAAACAAAACAAAAAGATGTCTCACTGATTTTCCACACAGACCCAGACTTTCTGCATCCACAAAAGACCTTTGTTTAGGAATTCGTGCACTCTTTATCCCCAGCCACTCGGAATGGCAGATGCGGCACAAACAGCCCTGCCTCTGCGGTTTTAAACTCACTCTGGGACCAAACAAATTCGGAGGTTCGGGCTACTGTGAGCAGCAGACAGATGGGGTACCCTTGTCCAGGGCTTGACTCTTGAAGCCGCCCACAAGACATGCTCGGTCTACCGGACTGTTATGTTAGGTCCACACTGTGTTCAACCACCACACCGCAGATCACACCGGGAATGTTTCCGCTGCTTCTCTCACACTGCTCCACTTTGAAATCCTCTCCCGTCATCGCTTTCCCTCCGCCCCCACCCCCAAGTTCGTATAATAACCTTACGTAATTCAAGAAATATATTATAATCTATCACACCTTTAATACTGCCATTTGTTGCTGGTGTTTGGGGCTTTTGAAATGCCATACCAACATCTCTTTTTCTTCTCAAGTTCTTGAAATTAACTTTGCTCATTGCGAGAAATGTCATTGACTAAATTGCCCCCAGTGCCCTGTCACGGACTGGCAGCCTATCCTCGGCATATCCATGCCTTGCACGCTGTGTCTGCTGGGGTAGGCTCCGGCTCACCCGCGACCCTGTGCAGGATTAAGCGGTATCTGACAATGAATGGATGGATGGATAATAACGACAAAAAACGAGAGAAAGGAGCGCGATGTTTGCCGCATAGTACAGTGTGGAAGCTCGGGACAGGCATGTCCTTGTCAGCACCAAAGCAACGCCGCGTGCATTCCTGCGGAATGACAATGACGCAAGACGCCTCATACCTGGAAAGTTTGTACTTATGTTATGTTTTTGTTTAAGTTCATATTTTTCGTTTTTCTCCTGACGACTTTTCGTAAACACGGGCGGAAAAAAAAAACGAAATTAAGGTGAAGATACCGAACGAGGGCCTTTTCGTGAAAATGTTCTCATTTCTCTATAGGTACGTTTTTAATCTCTCACATAGTGAATGTCAAATTTGTATCAATGGCAATAGACTACTGCAATCTGTGTTCTTTAAGTTTTGTAAATGTATACTAGAAGAACTAAGAGATATATTGTAATACCGTGTCAAAACATGTCACTGTATAGATAACAAAACGCTTCATACATTAGTCAGCAACTCCCCTAAAGATAAAAATATAGGTGATGTTTCGAGCAATGTTTCTTCTTCATAGCACGTAATAAATAACAAATACAAAATGATTCTTGAAACACAAATATCACCGCATGCTTTGTTCACGATATAGATACTGCAGTCACATGTCAAAACAATTTGACATGCGGCATGGTGGCTCGGTGAGCAGCACTGCTGCCTCACAGCCAGAAGTCCTGGGTTTGATTCCCGCACCGGGCGCCTTTCTGTGTGGCGTTTGCATGTGCTCCCTGTATTCGCGTGGGTTTTCGTCGGGTACTCCAGTTTCTTCCCAGTCCGAAACATGCTGCCTAGGATAATTGTCCTGACTAAATTGCCTCCGGTGCCCTGAGGTGTTATAAATTGCTTACCCTTCCCCGCTGGACAATTGTTAAAAAAAGCTGCATACCTCAACGGTTCCTTCCACCATTAATGAAGATTGGCTGACTGACGTTTTGTGCCCAAATGAGCAATGAGGCAGTGCTCATCTCTTGTGTACAGCCTGCAGCCACTGGTGGAAATACCATGTTCCTGTGGCAGGGCGAGTCTCGACTTCCCCACACAGTGGTACTAATTTTATCATCCCAAGCAGACAGCTTGTGAACCCCCCCAGCTAGGATTTGAACTTGCAATCTTCCGAGTGCGAGCCACTTGCTCTACCATCCAGGTACCTGACCTACATGAACGGTCCACAACAAACACGGCAGACAACAGCATTCTTACAAATACAAAATGGAAAGAAAAATAATGGGCAAGCAAAGCGAAAATATATAAATAAACGGTGTTGCGGACAAGTCATTGCTTCGTCAAATGAGGCTTGAAAGTGGCAGCGAGTGCCTTTTGCTGCACCAGCCAGCAGCAGTTGAGTTTGGATGAACGGATAGAACGACCTGGTTCAGAAAGCATTGCCCCATTTCTTGCCACTGGTTCCAAGCGTCTCATTAAAAGCAGCACACCCCAGGGTTTCCCATTCTCTGTCGGCCAGCCAAATGTATCCTCCCCTCCTTCGCTTGTGCTGCTGCTGTACTGCAAGGTCATCTGTGCTAAAGGTTTGCCAAGCACATCACACTGATAACTGGCATAAAAAAAATCATGTAAGAGTGACCCAATTTACCAACGACCGGGAGAAAGCGAAGAAAGCTCAAATCAATCACCGCGCCAACCTCCATTTCCAGTGGCAGGATGTCACTTTCTTTATTACTTTTCAGACAGGCGATTTTTCAACTTCCCACAGAATTAGGATGGTTACGATTATTTCCAGAGTCTATATTTGCCTGGCACAATTACCCAGCCCAAATGGATTAAAGTTTATACGTTTAGGCTTGCTAATTCTTTACGTGCTCTAGCTGCTATGAGCTGCAATGTACAGTGAACCTCGTGTTATTAGAAGTGATGTTGTGGTGGCACTGGACGTGGATCCTGTTGTCAGAGTTAATCTGTACAAAGATGGAGCCATGAAATCAGCTTGTATTCAGGTGCTGCGTTGATTGTTACGTAGAGAAATAACAAGAGATGGCAGCTCAGGGAGGCGCTTATTCTAGCAGCGGATTGACCATGGACGATGATGACGATGCTACCCATCATCATTTATTAGATCATAATCAGTAATATAGGAGCGAGTAGTGGCAGAGTGGTTGGTCCACTGCGCTTTGAACCCGGCACCCTGAGCTTGATTCCTGACCACAGCTAAAATTGTTGGGAAGTGATATATGATGCAGATCTGGGGGCCACTTTCACCGGCCCACAATGACCAGCATGAGGAAGTATGGTCTCACAACCCCCCAAGCCCCAGTATGGCCTGGTGAGGCCTTAATTCGGCATTTGGGATGTGTATTGTTATCATCAATAAACACTCACCCGCTATTGTGTTGACATTTTCCCTACGTGTTCATCTTGAAAATAACCAAGCTGGCTGACAAGTGAGCATCCTTGAGAACACCTCCCTATGTATTAAAATGCAAACAAATGTCCGAGTCCAACATCGATTTTGTTTGAATGAGCATCAGTACCTGCCCGCGCAAGTTCAGACGCCAACAGAGGGAAAGCGAAACGCAGGCAACTTTCTGAACATCGTTCAATATTTATGTGATGAATGAAAACATTGTCATAAAAGTAAGTACAGACTTTCATTGCGAATCAAGGGTTCTCACCCTTGAGCTTGTCAACACTTGTGACAGTTGCTTTTCAAAGCTATTCTTTCGGGATAGCCGTATCGAGCGATCTCTCTCTGTGACGTTTTGCCTCCCACATTGGAGGCATCCTCAGGCGTTGAGTTCCCAAACACTACATCAATAAACACTTGTGCCAGTTAAAATTCATGCTACTCTTTTAACTGCAACTATGTTAAGGGTTTCAAAAGTTCAATAAAGAATGATTAGCTAGAGGAGCCCATTGGTAGGATGAGACTCATAGTCGTGGAATTAGGGAAGGAATGGTACAAGGCTCCTTTGACAGCATGAGCCATTCCGTTCCATGTTGAGTCACAGGAAAACACTTATCATTTAGGGTCTGCTCAGTGTAAGTCAGCAAATATATTTATATCACTTTATATGAGAAGTGCTAAAAATACTGTGGAGATATTTTAGTATGCTTTTGATGCCATACCCTTATGTATTCATCAGATTTACAATATTTTAACGCACTGTAGGTTTAGGTAGCCAGATGGCACAGGGGTTAGATCACTGAGCCAGCACCACAGAGATCCCGGGTTTAAATCCGGGCAGCTGTCCATGATCAAACCGGGTTCTCTTGTGTGGCCAGTTGATGGCCTCAGCCAAGTCACCAATGACCCCGCAAACATTGTTTTGTTTGGAACAAACATCTTATTAGGCATCTCTAAGAAGGAAAAATCTCGGCTTGCCTGTCACGCTAAAAACAATCTCATAGAACAATGTGTGGGGAAGTGCAGCCCCATACAGAGTCACGCATTAAAAGGACACTCAAATTATTTTTTTAGAACTCCTCTGAAAAGTCGTTTGCTGCCATGAAATTACTAAATAGGGAACACTGGCCTGCAAGATTTCCCAATGGCCTCTCCATTTTATGACTTCACACTGATAGCCTGATGGGATGAAATCGTGAAAAAAGACTTACATTTTTTTAAACGATTGCCTTAAAATATTTTAGTACGGCATAATGAACATTATAGCAAGACGTAAATGTACATGTGTCCAGACTTTTCCTATTCTCTTCTGCCGCTCATTGGAGTATTACCAGCTACGTTGCCTTTCCACAAGACATCCTCCCCTGATCACCAGTTCATATGCTGTGTGTAGCAGCAGGCAATTGAACAAATTAGGGCACAAAACCGCAACCACATGGATTAGCCATGGCCTCTGTGTTTATGTTTCCAACATAATTAATCAGCGGACCGAGGTTAAATTCAACGTAGGGTGCCACTGGCCCTTTGGCAAGTGTGGTGGCCGACTGGCCACACAGAGACCATGTAATTTATGAATTTACTGTACACACACACATGTATTTCACTTAAAATACCTCTAGGTAAAACGAGCACCACTAGGTATACTGAGCCACTACATAGAAAAGCAGGAGTGTTTTTTTAAATAAATAAATTGGTCCTCTACCATTATCACCAGCAGCCATCATCTATCTACTGTTGGATTAATTTGCTCTCTGATGCACACGTCCCTCTTTATGTCTCGGTGTAATTCCCAGCATGCACCTCTCCACGTCTCTTCTTTGTGTACGTTCAGCTTTTGTTCCGTGCTCTTTTGCTTCCCATGAATGTCTCATGGCAGGTAATATGCACTGAATCAACACATTCTTCATAAAGCACATCGGCATGTGGATTATTCCCTCTCCAATTCAGTTTTTTCCAAAAATCTCTGCAACGCGCTATCGCCCACCTCTAATATTTCATCATTTAGATTTTGATCTGCCTTAAATAATTGCCCTAGATAAGCAATATCTGGCCAGGTGGCTCAGTGGTAGTGTCCCGCTTGCGATTGAAATTCAAATCCTAGTTTTGGGGTTTAATCAGCCCACCTTCCCTCTGGGGTCTATAAAACGAGTACCACTTTGTGAGTAAGTCAACAGCGGTTTTCCTATACATAGACTTTACCTTGTCAGAGATGTGCAGTATTTCTGCCGCTGGCTCAGGACTGTAAACAGAAAATGAGCACCACCTCGAGGCTCATGTGAGCAGGAAACCACTTTGAAAATATAGATTTACAATCAATTGTGCCATAGGACTAATAATGTTGATGAGCAGCACCCAAGACACAGTGCATGGGCAAACCAATGTGGTATTGGCGTTGACTGTAGCTGTGCATGGGACGGGGTCGACCGCTGGCAAAGTCAGGCTTGGGTGGTTGGGTGCCCTCAGCTGTGCAGAGATGAGCAGTGCACTCAGTACCAGCGTGCACACATGTGCACAGTGCCCGCTAGCCTTGCCTCAATTCCCAACCCTCAGCTCTCCGCCCGCTTGCCTTGCCAGTGGAGCTCCCAGAGCATCGTCAAGCTATTTCTGCTCCAATTCCAGTTCTAACAATTTGCCAAAAAATCTAAACGAAATTATTTCCTTGCACGCACCGTGGCAAATATGGGTGGAGCGGTGGTGCAGTGGTTAGTGTGCTGGGTTGTCTCTCAGATGTCCCCCCCCCCCAAGCTCTATTCCCTGCCTCGGCGAATATCAGCAGGGATTGATATCAGAACAGGTCCTGCCTTCCCTACTCCACCCCCTCGCCCACTCCTTCCACACTTCACCAACCCAAAGTGACCGGAAAGGTGAAGTATGGATAAATAAAAACCCCATGACTGACACGGAGGCCTATGTCTGTGTGTGGCGAGAGAAGGGCTGGCATTGATTTATTATTTCTATTACTGCGGCAGGAACATTTACAAACTGCAGGTCCAGGGAGACCTGTATTTCGTTGCCGAAATAAACGCAAATTCAAGAGAGTTCGCGACCGAGTCTACAAAACCGCTTGGCAGGGCTCCCTGATAGTATTGGTCTTAACATGCGCCACTGCGGTAGCTTCAAAAAATGTGATGTGGAAAAATGTATTATTTATTACAGATGGATTCATGTTAATGCGGGTCTAAATGCCAAACTTGAATGGCTGTATTTTGGGCAGAATCGGTCAAGGTTATCGCGCGCAATGAATGCTAAATAGCTGCATGGGAATGAAGACTCACACGCCGCCAAAAAAATGTAAGTTCGTTGCTGTAAAAGTACAACTTTAAACTCGTGTCAGCTCAATTCTTAACAAAGTTGGAGGAATAGAAAGTTTGGTTTTACATTCATATAACAATGGAAAAAATACTTAAATTCCCCCCTACCCCCCACTTCTATACATACGTTCACCACAGTCAGTTTATCGGCAGGTCGCGATTGGTGGGGTAAAGCGTGGGTATTCCCTCCTGTTCCAAGAGATCTGGGCAACGTGGAGGAGTAGGCCAAATGCCCTCAAATGGAAACTTTAGGGGCTTCACTGCCACCACAAGCATGAGCAATACACGACGGTTGTATCTTTACCTTCACTGTATAACGTGTACACAGTACTGTGTAAATGGGAATACTCTGTACATGAAGACGGTAGAGTATATGACTTATTCATACACCAATAAAGTACACGGTACATTTGGAATACACACCGATGCAAATACAGTTAATAGGATTACATATATATCACCATTATTGTGGCACATTAAATATTATAGCCATTAATAATGAGATTCCATGCCTTTCCATAATCTTATCTCTGTTGTTCAATTATTCAGTGCAAAAAAAATGTAATATGGATGGCGCAGTTTTCCCCCTAATAAAAGGGAAAATGGAAGTAGTTTTACAACCGGTAATCATTTCCCTAAAGGGGGAGGTGATCGCATCTCAATACACTTCACAAGTGCGGCAACTTTAAACAAAATTACATCGTACGTCTCTCTCTGCATTGGACAAACCAAACTAGGGAAATACACACATAATAAGACACAAAGATTAATGAGGCGAAAATTTGTGTACGCTTTTACCTTGAGAAGGATGGTTAATTACTGTATGACCAGCTGGAAATACACATGGACACTACATTGATTATTTTTGGCAGGAAAAAAATAATAATCTATCAACCTGACACCATTTCTAAAATAAGACAGAAAAAAATATCTGTGAACATCACTGTACCTACTTTAATAAATATTTACCAAGCTGTTTTGCAAAGCTATAAAGGCTACAATTCTCATGAAATATACAGTGATCCCTCACTTTACGATGGCCTCACAATATGATGAAATCCATCCATCCATCCATTGCCAGAAAGCGCTTCATCCTCTAAAAGGTCGCGATGAGCCGGAGCCTATCCTGGCACACACAGGGCTCAAGGCAGGGCTATACCCAGGATGGAACCCCAGTCCATCACAGGGCACTGGGGGCAAATTAGTCCACAGGCCAATTAACCTATGCAGCAGCATGTTTTTGGACAGTGGCAGGAAACCGGAGTGCCCGACGAAAACCCACGTGGACACGGGGAGAACATGCAAACCACCACACAGAAATGCTCCCGAGTCGGGATTCAGACTCATCGGGATGCAATTCAATAAAGACTTTAGTTGGGTTAACCTGAGCAAATAACATTATACGTTATTATAATTTATTGGCAAGTAGAATTGTAAATTAAGATTGAAATATAACATGAGCATATACATATTCTCCTGTTACAAATCAATGCAATGGTCTTTCATGTGCACTTTATGAAAATACAGCACGCTGGGTAATTACTACACTGTAACATTACTGGGTGAGTGATGGTGTAGTGGTTCATACACTGCGCTAGAAACCCGGGCCCTCAGTTCAATTTCTGGTCATGGCTGTCACCAGTGGGGAGAGATATTCAAACCGGTCCAGGCTCTTTCACCAAACCAGCACTGACCAGCACTGTATGCAGATTGATAGTCAAACAACCCCCTTGAGCGACATGGCATGGGGAGACTTTCATCCTACAAATGACAAAGTGATGTCCATTATTATTATTAGTATGTTAACAACACTGGGCACGCACACCCCTAACATTGAACCGTCAAGTTTTTTAAAAATCTGTCATGGAGATCGTGATAAACACTTTGGCTGTTCAGTCTCGCTACCAGTGTGTTAGTGAGCAATATACATTCATTCATTGTCAGAAATCGCTTAATCCTGTACAGGGTTGTGGTGAGCCGGAGCCTATCCTGGCAGACACAGGACGCAAGGCAGGGCTATGCCCATGATGGGCCACCAATCCATCAAAGGGCACCGGGGCAATTTCGTCCACAGTGCCCGGAGAAAACCCACACGGACACGGGGAGAACATGCAAACTCCACACAGAAAGGCACCCGAGCCGGGCTTCGAATCCGGGACCTTCTTGCTCTGAGGCGGCAGCGCTACTCACCGCGCCACCGTGCCGCATTTAACAATTTGATTGTTCTCCAACACATCGGCTGTGCTGTTGAAGCAGTGATAATTTGGCGCGGTTGCTCACAGGACAACTATATTAAATGGCTGTGTAGGGTGGAGGATGGTATATGACACACACATTAATGATGTGACCACACCCCAAAAATCAATTATGAATCAAAATATTATTCGCGAAAACCTACGTGTGTTAATTTAGAGATTACAAGGACCATTACTTAGCAATTACAGTACATTCTAGAGAATATTTACAATGACTGTGTTGAAGGATAATAATAACAATGATGTTTAAGGGTTACACCGATATTTTGGGAGTCCACAAAATTGCAAACATATTGCAGAGCGCAAAGTACTTCCTGTAAAAGTGATTGCGGCCGTTTGAATCATAGCCCACTTACACGGCAATAAAAAACAATGAAACACCATGTACCGTGCACACAGGCAAACGTTTTAACATTGGCAAAGAACATTGCTTACAAGAAATGAATATGTCGTCAAATCAATTACTACCATTCGTTCCCTTTTGTGTGGATATCAGATTAATGGTTTACGATGCACAATAGCGATACGCAGTAGCATCAGGTGATAGCCTATGCAATCATTGTGTGTAACATTTCAGGTTTCTTCTTTCGCTACCGCATCAAAGTCAGCGTATAAATAAGTATTGCTAGTGTATGGCAGCTAAGTGTCTATCACTGCTGAAGAAGCAGGAACCTTGGAATAATAATAATTCCAAAACAGTCAACAATCTTGGGAGAACTTAGCCGTGAGCAAAACTGGTCTTTGTGCCCCACAAAAAGACTGCTCGCCAACACTTTAGAAGCGGGGAGTGTACTACGAGCGAATGTTTCCTGTGGTTGTTTAGATTTCTCTCTCCTGCCCGTCCACGGGGTTGAGGATGATGTTGACAATCGTCAGTTGTTTTGGTGGGTCTAAATTACAGTACACGACTAATAGGACGGAGGATAAGTGGAGTTTTACTGTGAAATACTATTAAAAAAAATCTATCAAACTACCAGTTGCTATCTCAGCGCTGAGCCTGCTGTTCTTTCAGCGATGTGTCTTTAAAGGTTCCATCACCATCAGCAAAATCAATGTCGCATGTTTTAAGGGGGAAAAACAGAGAGCGAAATATACCACGAATTTTGTCCAATGTTTTTTGGGTGTCTCTTTGCCATAAAAAATACAATTTGGGGGTGTCCAGACACACCCACAGATAACCCACATTTTATGCACCCCTGTGGAGAGAGGCTGACGTTTGGGGTCAACCAGAGCTGTATCTGCCTCCATTATTACGACTGGTTCACGCTGCTCGGAAGATCATTAATCACTTCGATTTGATGTTTAGGCTTCAGTATTGCTTCTTAAATTCTGTGCACAGCCTTCCAGAGTAGTGATTCACATCCAAGAAAGGTGACGACATGAGCTGATAGGGTCACGAGGGAGTAATGCGATAGCACAACCAATATATATTAATAATACGAGTTGAATTCATTAAGCATCTGAATTCGACCACATCTAAAGAGGGTGTATAAATAGAGGAAACACATAAAGGAATTTGAAAAGGAGAGGGGTGTGGAGGGATTGAGGGATAAAATGCGGCAAGTTGGGGATGGTTTTGAGACGGTTGTTATTGGAGAAGTGAAAACGAAGACGCTTAATCTAGAGAGACGGTCATATATGACGACTTAAAAACATCCATGGATACTGTGAATTAAGAACGTATCACGAACACACATACTTTGAGGACCCCTTAAATTAATGTGTGTTTATTCGGTGGCCGAGCGATTTTCTAATTGCACCATTCACTAGCAGGCTGTCACGATGGTGCTTTGTTTCGTATATGGGTATAGTTTTCCAGAAGGCGGCGATGTTGCCATGTGGTTTTACTCAATGAAGTAAATATGGACCATAGCAGCGGTACACATGGCCTTCCCAACTTCAAATCACGTTACATGTTGCTTTGTTAAAATCCACGGCATTTTATGATTAATACACCTACCGTATTTACCAGGGCAGTCGGATGCACACACCTCGGTAACGACAGCAAAACACACTACCACTCGAACGTGTCACTGCCCAATATTACCACGGTAAACTCCGACTAGAAATCTAGAGTACTGGCCGACTAGCCTCGCGGCTTGAGTGGCAGCTGGGGCAGCTTATTTGATTTTGCAAAGGGGCCGAAACTCCCTTAAGTTGATTTAGACTGTGACTCACACCTCGGGTGGGCTGATTCCATTACTGATTTTAACAGGCTGATAATTGAGGAAAGGGTTAGGAGAACAGAAGTCTATGCCTCGACCATGCAACATTTACCGAGATTTGGGTCTTCAGTGAAAAAATGTATTTTAAAAGGGGCGGAATATTTTTGTTTCGGATATTTCCCACGATTCCTAATAAAAACCCTGTTTATTAAATTCAGCTATGCACCAAAAACAGTAGTCTCACAACTGCTTTACGGACCTAAATGTGCTTTGCGTCGACATAATTAACATCAATATTGATTCACTTTAGCATCTTCATTAACAGGAATGTATGTTCACATTTTTTTAATAATGAGAGGATAAATATCAACGCTATACATGAATTGGTTTCATCAATTTTGAAGGCTTACCTAGGCCATGTATAATTCACAGCTGTTTAACAATTTATCAACACAGCCATATGCCCACAAGCAGTGGCCTTTATTGCATGTGCCTGTACAACAGGTGCACTGAATTTCAATGCTGTGCAAGGCGAAATACTCAAGGGGCTGAATATTTTTCTCACATTAACTACATTTTTAAAGGCACGTGATTCTGTATAGCTCATGCAAAGCTGTCAACTAAAAGGCTTTGCTGATTACTATCGGATTCACGTTGACATCAAATGTCAGGATATGCGTTTCAGACAACTAGTGCCTACCCCTTTGGCCTTTGTGTTATATATTACTCCGATGTGGTTTTTTCAGTGCATTTGGATGTCATTCAGTTCCTGAAGAAGCTCCCGGCACACGGAGCGAAACGTCGGACATCATGCTGGACAACACGCGGTACAAAATACATCACTGCGTTACGTCTTTTCGACAGCTAACACCTTTCCGACAACATACTGAAATAAACAAAAATATTATCTAAATCTATATACATTTTAA
Organism: Geotria australis; assembly: GCA_036362915.1. Lineage (NCBI taxonomy): Eukaryota > Metazoa > Chordata > Hyperoartia > Petromyzontiformes > Geotriidae > Geotria > Geotria australis. The sequence continues at coordinate 8,749,635 of JAZEWU010000011.1, read as the reverse complement.
TTTGACGTATAATATAGTATGATATGCATTACACTGACACCTTAATAAAGCCAAAAGTGTGCCTATTTCTATCCACAGAAAACTAAAGTGACTTTTCAACAGATTGAAATTTAGGGAAACAATTCTGTGCACATATAGACCCACCTCTACATTCTCAAGGGAACCTCTGTCTTACCCCCATCTGTTCCTCTTCCAGCACTCTTTGCCATTAAAATGGACACATGCTAGTGCTCTCCAAAGGGCAGTAAAATTAAAGGTGGCCGATATATATTTTTTTCCCATGACGATTGGACTTTACAATTGGTGGTCCATAAAGGCAACTCTGTTTAAAAATGCTTCATCATGATTATTCGCAGCTCAGCCACGACTTTTTCGCCCACTTCTCATGGCAGGGTGGTGAGGATTGATTACAGTTGTATTATCTTAAATCAGCTCCGGATTATTCTAATGATGGCGCAGCGAGTAGCACTGCCGCCTCAGAGCAAGATGGGCCCATGTTTGATTCCCTGTTCCTGTGAATTTATGTGTGGAGTTTACATGTTCTCCCCGTGTCCGCGTGGGTTTTCGCCGGGCACTCCGGTTTCCTCCCGCAGTCCAAAGACATGCTGCTGTCTAGGTTAATTGGCCCGAATAAATTGCTTTGTGCCCTTCGATGGACTGGCGTCCTATCTTGGGTTTGCCCTGCCTAGCTCCCTGTGTCTGCCAGGATAAGCTCTGACTCACCGTGACCGTCTACAGGATTAACTGGGTACAGATAATGAATGATTGAACAGTCAAGTGGGCTTGGAAAAAACGCACCAATAGAAAGATAGCCAAATGATAAAAAATAATGGCACAGTAGCAACCAAGCTATGGAACGCATCTGAGAAGAGAACCACTGGGGAAATGGAGCCATGAAATCATCTTGTGTGCAGGTGGATGGTTGTATCGCAGGATCATGAGCGATAGCGGCCGATGGGAGAGGCCTTCATCAATACAGTGGATTAACCGTGGCTGATGACGAAAGTGATGAATTTAAAGATAGGGAAGGACACATTTAAATTCACATCTGCATGCAGGTGCACATACCAGCACCAGCTATAATAATGTAAAGCCAGGATTGGGTGCACATCCTGCATGCAATGGGGCTACGTTGACAGCTATGTTTAGGCTCATTGATTTATAGAAAACAATCCAGTACTTTTGGCGCCGAAAAAACACACCTGACACAAGTCACATGGAAGAGAAGTTGTTTTTAAATCTATAGAATCAGTTGTATGCGTGAAATTCAAACAAGCGTCTGTTTTTAATACATTTTTTGCACAAAAATGTGAATTCATAAACTGGCTTAAGGGGTGGTTCATTAAAAGAGAGCCTTCATTGTAGATGATGTAGTATTATATATTTTTCACTTGTGGAAAGGTAATCATCATCAGCATAGATCAATCTATCGCTAAAGGCTTCCCTGAGCCACCATCTATTACGATTATTGAGCAAACACTCCATCAAACACCTGCACACGAATGCTCTCATCGCTCCATGGAAGTTATCTCAGACGCGTCCATTCCTTTCTCCCACATCGCAATGTTTAACCTTTGTAAATGTTCAACTATTTTAACTAAGTTGTATTCATTATTTGTTACGACGCTTATTTGCAATGCTGTGCGTAAATGGTTAATTTTCGGTTTTGTTTGGTTAATTTGTAGTTTTCAAATTATGTATTTATTTATTGATTGATTTGGACGTGCGTGTTTGTTGTGTCGCAGGAATCCTGTAAACAGCTTGCAAGCTCACTGGGTAGTTTTCTGCTGAAATAATACACATCTATGTAAACATCTATCTATCTTGGCCATTTCATTATCATTCTTGACCATCGTCCATCATCCCTCCGATAGCGACCAGCTCTGCCAGAGCCCATTTACCAAAAGTGATATTCATTCATTCATTGCCAGAAACCGCTTAATCCTGTACAGGGTTGCGGTGGACTGGAGCCTATCCCGGCAGACAAGGCGCAAGGCAGGGAGATACCGAGGATGGGTCGCCAGTCCATCACAAAAAACATTTAGTCCGCAAACCAATTAACCTATGCAGCAGCATATCTTTGGACAGTGGGAGGAAACTGGAGTGCCGGGCGAAAACCCACACGGACACGAGGAGAACATGCAAACTCCACACAGAAAGGCACCCGAGCCAGTATACGAACCCGGGGGCAGCGCTAGTCGCCGCGCCACCTTGCCTCCCCCGAAGGTGATTCTGATGGTGTTATATTGGGTTCAGGGTTCCCATTGAATCACCACTAAATCACATCTAGACTTTCCCTTAAGCTCGCGGTAATCTAATTATAAATACAGATGGCACAATAATGACAGAGCCCTGCATTCACACAAAACCCACGACATGCCGCGCGACACGGGGCGCATTGTTTAACTCGACACCTTTTAAAAACGCGCCTTTCAAGGCATCCACAAATCAATCAGTAGCCTTATAATTTAACGCCGTTCAAAGTAATTGCAGTAACTCAACTCTGTTGCTACTGCAAATCTGCCTCTAAGTGCACCGCTCTCTATTTATTGCATGTGTTCGGGTCTTTGTCAAGGACAAGTTCAGATGCATTTTTTTCCTCTCCCGCAAACTTTACAAGTGGAATGTGATACACCCATGGCGGCATGATAAAAAAAAACCGAGTCACGAAACTTTTTTTTAAAAGTTGAAATAAAGTCCAGCGTATAATAAATAAAGAATTACTAATGTATTGCTCTGTGCCGGCATACACTGGGGCATTACACTACTCGAGCAACGTAGACGAGAGCTCCTCATGTCCATGACCCCGACAAACAAAGACAAAGATCCCCCGTTATAGCCTTAACAGACTGTTGGGGCAAGTGCCGTTAGCGAGCACCTATGAAGGTCGACACGGCACACGAGGGGGTGGTATGGCCACTATCACGCCCGGCCACTTTTGTGGCCGGGCGTGATACTGGACATTGACTGTTAAATGTCACAATTGTGTGTGCATATAGGCCTATGTTAATCTTTGCACGTGTGCATCAATGTGACCATTGTATATTCATGTCACCCAGTCTTAGCGAGTGCAACCTTCTCACCTTCAGCCCTCGGAATGACCGCGCGCGGAATCGTGTCGCTCTGCGTACAGGATGCTTCACCGAGCGACTGGAGGACCACGCTCAATGTGCCCTCGGCTACGGTTTGTAGCCTTTCGATGGCAGCATGCAAGCTGCAAAGCGCAATAATTATGTGTTCATTAAACAAGTTTTAAACTGGTAACTGCACCCTTTATTTGAACTATTCATTCTGGAAGAGAGACAAAAAAAAATTCTCTTCAGAGCTGTTCTTTCCCAAAAGAACAGAATCGAGCCGTGAAAACCTACATCAGTAAAAACAAATTTTTTCATCAGTTTTTGCTCCGAAATATTAGCGGTTAACATCGTTTTTTCGCTGCAATTTTCAGCTCGGTGTGAGTAGCACGGGTAAAATGTTATTTTAAATCCAAATATTAATCTAGGCAGTGTTCTACCCCAAAATAACTAAGACGGCGTCTTCAGCTTTTCCAGGTTTGCACGCGAGTAATCTCCATCGCGACTGAAGGTGCAAATGCAGAGGGCCTCTCTCCCCAGCGGTGGGGCCGAGCACCGTGCCACCATTCGGCATCGGAGCTCATAACCAGCCCGGCCGCTCGGGAGGACCACAAGTGGGAAGCGGCAATAAACAGACAAAAACCAATTTCATTTCGCCGAGTCAGCAGACACTCAGCAGCACGTTTTGAAATTACTGTGAACCTAATTAGAGCGCTACACCTCAGCAGGCACATCTCTGCATCACACACGTGTGGTATATTAAGGATGCACACCGCTGCTTACTGGAGGATCACTGTATGTCGTTTATGTTGTACTGTACACAATATTGCCTCCATCCCCAAGCTGTCTCCATTTCATAGTTTGCATATTTCACGATATATAAAAAAAAATTGCGTCTGCTATATATACGTGCCTGAGAAGTTAATGTCTGTTAATGACCGTGGTGGTGGTAAAGCAATTTCGGCACGTAGAATATGCCCTGTTTATAACGTATTTAATGTGCATATTCTATATCAAACTGTGCTGTACACGTATTTCCGCATTGCTATATTTCCACGGCACATACTGCACGCACACGGTATTCCTCTGTGCAGATACCGACACGGATAGTCAAATCAAATGCTTTATTTATGCTTAATGGATTAAGATGAACGAAAATGGTCATTTGTAACCTCTTTACACGAGTAATATATACACTGTGTAAAGATAAAAACACCATTACTCTACTCCACACTATTAGGAAACGCAAATGACGCAATATACCGGGAACACCAATAATGGAATCATCATAATAATTCTTGACTGCGCGGCGCTAGCGGGGTTTTCCAGCGCTTACAGGAATGTCCAGAGGCACGGGTTCTCTGTTATTTCTCACATAGCCCGGGCACACATCGGTCAGCATCACGTCAATGGTTATTAATGACCTTATTGCTGCCCCAACCTCTCCTACGTCATATCACAAAGACCGTCGTGTGCTGCGTAACTCATTGAGCGGTAAGTCACCTGCAGACAACCGTGCAGAGATTGCTCGGGGGAAGACAAATGGATCACGAGCATTTGGGGCGCCGACCCCACCAACACATGGCACGGTTCAGGCTGGGGTTACGGGACAACTTTGGGTAGCCTTGGCTTCCTGGAATTGTTTTGGATTCGCGCCGCCGCACGGACTATAGACGTGGCAGCAATCCGCTGCGCGCTCTGGGCTTGGGCGCAACAGTGGCACTTGGCGTCGATCCACGGCCTTCATTAAACATTTAGAGGAGAGATGCCCTTCAGCTGAATTTGAGCTTAAAGGTAGACCAAAATACCCACTAATATCACCCCCGGTAGATACGGGCATAGTGCAACGCGACCAAGCGCAGTACATCTTGGCACGTAATCAACCCCGGATAGGTTCGCCCATTGTTCACAAATAGTCCTGACATGCAACAAACAATACCGTGGAGTTACTGGCAGTTGGGATCATTTTCCTCTGTGAGAAAGCTTTCTTTCCAGATGGGTGACGGAGACAGAGCTGACAGGAAAGACCGCAGAAATTGAGGTCTGCTCCTATCAGTGACACCTGATTGAATTTTGATTTTCACAAGGCAAACGTGTCAAAGGGAATTCGTACAAAGACCCCTCTATTCTTCCACTCTATGCCCCGCGCTTAGCCGGCGGGCCTGTGTGTGGAGAGAGATGAAATGCTATAAACTTTACAATCCTTGCCAATCAGACAGCCAGAACAAACACACCCTTCCACAAAATTTCGACCGCAAACCTGGGCTGTTCCACGAGTTAAGATAATTAAATTAACAAATGCGTTGAAAAAAAAACTTCCCAGAATAGCTGAAAGCATCACGGAATGCTGCAAAATGATTGATTCGTGATGAATGTGTAGGAATAAACATGCTATACAGTCTATTTTAACAGGGCCATTTAGACAAACAGCAAGTTTACTGATCAAAACGAACCTTTCAAACGGCCATATTTCTTTATTAAAATGCTGGAAGTCTTAAACACATATTTAGACAATCATGTCGATGAATTAATTCCCATAATGAACTTAATGCTCCGGTGGCCTTTAGGACATTTCCCCTCAAATAGGACGACGGCCCAATAAACAAACGGGTCTGTAAATAATGTACCGTAAATGCTATAATCGCAAAGCATGACATTTAATCCCATAATCCAGTTAACAGGGGAAGGTGTAATTTTGTGCGGGGAAAGTCATTGTTATTTCATGATGTTTCACTCCCATTGTGAGGTTTCGCTTTCAAGGGGAAGAAATATTTATCCTCGCCGAATTCAAATGACGTCTGTGCTGATTTCGCACAGATACCGAGCACATTCAAACCAGAGCGTAACACACTACTGTGCATCTCACATGTGCACATCACAATGAAAACAGTTTTCATTAGGAGTTAAAATCTCCACGCGGGCTGCATATAAGCACAGTGTGAAATTCACAGAACAGTAATAATAACTTCACTGGCTTCAACAATGCTGCTATTATTAAAATGTTTTATTGGATTCATAAAATAATGGCATACATTATAAACCTTAGCTGAAATTCCAGTAGGGGACTCTTGTGAAAAGGAAAAACAGTGGCAACAATGTGCGCGAACGGGAATAATGCGTTTGACTCTGTGTGTGTGTGTGTGTGCAAGCGTATCATTCCCATTGTGTTAGTCCCACTATTCATATTACCTCAAGGTTACGATAATACCGCATATGGGCTAATAATAAGACCCGAGCTCCCTACCTCAGCCTTGTGGACCCTTTAACAGAGTAATTCACTTGTGATGAACATGCAGTGGCTGTTACGTATTACCGCTCAAAACTGTGCAGTGCTGCTGTGCTCTTCAGGCCTGCCAGTGGTTTGGCAGCAGGAGGCACCCTTGCAGTGAGACATCGCTGTGCGCAAGCCACTGGCAGCGTGTGCTCCTGAGCAACGGAGCAAATGTTTAGCATCTGCAATGGACCCCACCTCACCAATATAGACGTTTAAGAGATATACCATAGTGAGGTAAAGGTCCAACCCTGCAATGACTCATGCACACCACTGCTGGCTGAAGGGCCTCCACTAGAGGGAGCTCTAGAAGGCCTCTCTCGAGGGTGATATGCCTATGCCTCCTACTCGCCAGACACCGTAGGAGATTGCGGGAGTGCCCAAACATTACTTCACCACATGCAGCCTGCCGATCGACGAACTATCCTGCAGTGTAGTCGCGTTGTTATTAATATTGTTCATTAGAGCATCATGGTTGCTTTTTATGAGCACCTCAGGACGCCTGAAAATGGCTCCAACGTGGGAGGCGAAACGTCGTGAAGCAGCGAGAGAGAGAGCGTCAACACTGCTATCCCAAAAGAACAGCTTTGAAAAGCAACTATCATGCATCGAGCCATGATAACCTACATCAGTACAATAAGAGCATCTTTTTTTGGCACAGCATATTAATGAAGGGATTTCTGGATAGAAATTACATTGGATTACTTACATGTGCTTTTCTGCGTTGAACAAAAATACGTCTCTTAGACAGAGTATTCCGGAAAATAATATTGTATCTAGGAACCCAGACGTATTTCTTTAACAAGCGTATCTCCAATGTGGGAGGCGAAACGTTGTGAGACGAGCGGAGGAACGCTCAACACGGCTATCCTAAAAGAGCAGCTCTTGAGAGCAATGTCTCCATACATCAAGCCGTGAAACCCCACAAGAATATGCAAGTATCCTAGGTTCTGTAGCTCGCACGAGAAAACATATTTTTAAATGTGACATTTTGTTGTCAACGGAAAGTACACTGACTTTTTTTTAAGCTGTCATTCTTTTTCTTAAACTTTATACAGAGCTAACATTGACAATCTTGGAACATACATAACCAAACAACGACAATGGAATACAGTGGCTGGACAAAATTGCACATAAATTACCTGCCACGGGACTCTGGCTCCAGAAAGGCATCACAGGAATCGATCAGTCTGGAGACTGAACACTATGGCCATGCAAAAAATAACATAAAACACGCTGTGTGAAGGTAACTATAGACGCTATGCCGACAACCAAGTAATTTTTTTGGATTCCACCAGAATATTAAAATAACGATAATTTACAGCCCTATTATCAAGCCACTGTTGGATGAAGGTCTCCTGACCCCATGCCGGTCGTAGCTCGTTGTTTGACTATACATAAGCATGCTGGTCAGTGCGGGATCGTACACGGGGGTGCTCACAACCAGTTCAGTGGGGATCATGCAGTGCGCAAACCACTGCACCATCGGGGTATGAAATGTTAGTTTTGATTAAAACAACACCCAGCACAAGTAAAATGTTACCACCCATGATCTGAACTGAATGCACAATTCTATAACCCACCATAGTCAGTGTGGGCTGCTCAAGTAGGGGGGGGGGAGCAAAGGGGGGCCCAAGACCGGTTCAAAAGTCACCCGGCACTTTCGTTAGCCACGGCTGGGAATCAAAATCTGATCGCCGGATTCGTAGCGCGGTGCGATAACCAGTGCGACCAACCATCGCGTCCACTCCGTCGCAACATTGGGTGCCTGTAATGTCACAGAGGGCTGCGCGGCGTGGCACCCATAGGACACCTTGTGGCGAAGTCTCTCGCGGGAGCGCAGCCTCCGTGCCACTCATCTCAGCCTCACGCTCTGCCCGCCGCTCATGAATAATTCAGCAAAGGGCCAAGCTGTCGTCGGCAGCGAGGCAGACGGGTCGAAAGCTGATAATTACAGTCTGGAGCATCTGTCAACACAGCGGCTGGCCCAGGGAAGACTGGCAAGAAAACAAACGTGCTCCGTCCCAAGTTAAAAGAGCGTGGGCAATGCTCTGAAGGGTAAAAAAACAAGCCCTTGATTGGGCCCGGTGTCCGCATCAGAGGTAACTTTTATTTTCACAGACCTGAAAGTTTAAACCAGTGTCAAAACCGAAAAGGCACCTCTGGGCAAAGCTGTGCAAAATATGCTAAATGCATATATAATACTTGCTGCCATATTGCACGGTGTAATTGTCCAAAACACCCCTAGGCAGGTTTTTAATTACATATTTTTTCACTCCCCAAACAGATCTCACTGATTATTTAT
>JAZEWU010000011.1:8724598-8740937 GCA_036362915.1 Geotria australis | reverse complement strand
GCTGCCTCGAATATACTGAAAGGTCGTGAAACTGGCAATCTTAAGAGCGGCAAAAATCTGCCAGCGTCCCCTAATGACGTAGCTTTTTCTTTAGAATCTGACACCTTGCTCCAACCGTCCAGGCAAGTGCCTTGCCAAAATAGGGGGGAAAATCCTCTAGATTTAGAGGGGAAAACATTTAGAATCCGACACCTTTCATACTGTCAAGCCATGGGCCAGGGTCCCAGGGAAGTCTGCTATCTTGAGTATAGAGGCACAGGGTCTCCGTCCAATTTGTTCACTCCTGTCTATTTTTTATCCATATCGCTTGTAATTCTTTGACTTTTTTCAGATTAAGTTTTACCCTTTTAACCGCTCGAGGAAGCTAATTGTAACGTTCGCATTTAATGTACATGGATCGCAAGTTATCAAGGAATGAATGCGTTGTTATCGTCCAAATAAAGAGTACGTTTACTCTTTCTGCTGTAATAATTAACATACATCCATCCTTGTGTTTGCGTGTGTGTTTCGTCCTGTACGCTTCACGCTGTGAGTGACCGCGTAGCTTAGAACCCTCATTGCTCGGGGTGACGAAGCAATGGCCGGACAGCCACGCAAACGACACATCACTTCCTCCCGCACATTGCATGATGAATTGTCGTGTGGCAGGTGCAGGATCCAACTGCTTCAAATGCAATCTGTGTAGCAAGGATGTACGACACTCAAGTTATCTGATATTCTGTTAAGGATTGGCATGCATGCCATCAAATCAGTTTACGCAGCGTTAACTGTTCAATTTGCGTGGGCAGCCAGTAATTCCTACGGAAATGACCAACCGTGAACCATCTGCTGTAAAATACAAACACGGTGAGAACTTCCACGAGGTCAAACCTCCAAATTGGACAATTACGAAAGTAAACGCCTGCCTCTCTGTACTAGACCTTAGAGTGGAAGAGACTATTGAGTGTCCCTTTCTCTTGCTAATGATTGACACCACCTGCATAATGATTGAGAGCGTTTGGAACAATCTAATTTAATCGTGCATTGCAGAAAAGCAATATGAAAAAATAATAATGTGCATATTACCGCTCGTACAAGTGAACACTGACAAAAATATGCAACGAAATGCAAAAAAGTGTGCAAAGAATAACGATGATATGCATGCCTCGAACGGTAGTGAGAGCTATATAATAATAATAATAATATATTTATAACGCGCGCATATTCTCCAGGCGCATTGCGCCCGTTGATTCGGAGGCGCGCAGCCTGGTTCAGTGAGTTTGTTGTGAGTCGGTGAAGAGATATCTTTTTATATAAAGTGGAATTCATGAATCAAGGGACAGACACTAATTAGAGACATCAGGGATGGTGGTCCATGATGGCATTAGCAGCCAAAGTGAAGATCACAGCTGAGAGGGTGACCGCCGTGGAGATGGAACAAGATCAGCTCATGTATTTGCAACTAGCGTATTCAACTCATTACCATCCCACTGTTACACGTTTGCACTATTTGACTGTTAATAATCTATTGGAATGATCTGACGTTTTTGTCTTCTGCGATACCGTGTATTGCTGATTACCTATGATGATAGCTCAATATTTATGTTTGCACAAATTAAAGCTGTAAATGTCAAAATCATTGCATTACATTCTGATTTTAAATACTGGTAGTGTCGTTTAAGTCACACGTGTGTTGTATCGCAGGAATCCCGCTTCCGGAGCTTGCAAGCTCACAGGGTATTTTCTACTCTAATAATAAACATCTATCTTAACATCTATCAAGTACAGGATGCGTTGTGGCATGATTACACCGGGAATGATGACAACAGTATAGGAGGGAGTCCTCACCCAGCAGTGCATAGAACATAACTAACGCTCATTGGTAAGAAAATGGGAAACTGTAATTTAACATCGCGCTTCGAAGAATCGCAAAGAAGAGATTGGTAAGAAGCAATTCTTGTACGCGTCGGGCATCATTAACATACCACAGCTGTGACGACATGAATTGATATTGACTGGATGTTGAGTAGTATTACAGCATTATTACAAACACAAACTGACAGCGTTCAACTTTCATTAACCTCTTTATTTTGTCAGCCCAACGTGTGTTCAGGCGATTACCGTTCGTGGCCCCCGTGACTTTTCCAGCCGCGTGCAAATCGTCATGCTTGTAAATAGGTTGCGTTGATTGAGAAAAAAATAGTGACAGATTTACTGATGTAGGTTTTCACAGCTCCATTCATGATCGTTGCTCTTCAGAGCTGTTGTTTCAGGATAGCCGTGTTGAGCGACAGCGCTCACACGAGCACGCAATTGCAGGGCGACTGTACTTGTTACCGTATGCCACTGTATTAACTCTACGCTACTTTTGGGATGTTGATAGGAAAATCATGAGGTGACGCAAGTGAAATAACAGAGCATCACCGTGACATCATAGGGATGTCCGTTTGACCTCACAATACCCTATGGGCTCATCGCTCCTTCACTGGTACTGCACGTCCTGACCTCTCGCAACTACCCTGGGATTCAGACAGAAAACACGAAACGCAGCCCAATCATAGACGCCGCAGACTCTTAGACGACCGCTTAACGTGAACAATAAACACGACACGCTAATGACGTAGCTTTTTCTTTGCATAGAACTCAAAGTCAACGTCTGCCAAGGGAGTTTCAAGGATAACTAATAACTGTCACAGGCAAGGGTGGGATGTTCTTTCGTTATTTGCCCTCCTTTGGGCGACCATACCAAAATGGAGAAATAAAGAAAACGCAACGAAGTTCTCCTTCTCAACATTTGTTTTGGGAGGCGGACAGCCCCCGGGCTTCAGGGTAGGCAATGTTGCTGTGGCAATGTGCCCACTCGCGCTGCCAAAGGCCTCGGTGTATTTGCCAAAGGAGTAAAGTTTCTGGCATCTGTTGAGCTCTTTCTTGAGCCAAAAAGATCACTCACCGCCTTCATCACCTTCCAACCACGCAACGAAAACCTTTGCCACATTGCACTACCTGCAGATGCCTTTTAACGCGCAAAATCTCCTTGAAAAGAATAGATAAATGGTAGCTTATTTTTCATGGGGTTTTTTAAATAGTGTTTATGGGTGAAATGGTTAGCATACTCGACTTACAATCCAAAGGACCCCGATTGGATTCCATCTCTGGGTGCTGCAGTTTAAGCACTGGTGCACGTTCTGTAAATCCACCTCTGTCCATCAGCAGTATAAATGGGTTCTCAGCCCAGTTAATTGTTTGACAGGTCACGCGTGGTAGGGTGAAGTGTGGGTACTCCCATCACTTCCAAGTTGTTTCGCCAGTGTGTAAGAGAAGACCAAATACCCACTAGACTGGTATTCTAGAGTTCCCTCGAGTCCTTTCAGCAGTAGTGGCATACGTAATTTCAGGTGTGCATCTTTGTATACTTTATATGTAAGCACATCAGAAATTAAACTATATAAACTGTAACCATTATTGTTTGTTTTTGTACAATACTGCCATTGAAATTTACGTTTCATTTTTTCCTGTAAATTTCACTGTGAGTGCCTTGTATCGGTTTTCACATTATTTACATTCATTGCAAAGCTCGGCTTTAAAAAATACCATTAAAGCACTAAAACACAGAAAAACAACTTTTAAATACCTTTGTGCTCATTGTTTTTTTCACAGAATGCAACTGCGTTCCATTTAGAGTAAATCAACGTTCTGCTTGGACCAAGTTGCATTCGTTACCTTGGATTGAAGCGTGTTAAATAAGTGTTTTCACGGCCCACAAAACCAGACGATAAGTAAACGTCCAACAGGTGAATCACGATGGCATCTAATCCATTCCCAGGTCTGGTGAACTTGACTCTAAAGCACAACACTAGCATCACCCTCGATGACTTCACATCTTTGGAACGCTCTTTAAAGCCAGTGTGGATTGACAGTTACCTTCCCACCCTCTGCTTTCTTTTGTTTGACCTACAACACTTTCTGCACAAACTGCATTCGTGTCACGTTTTGATCGATGGCCTAGGAAAATGGATAAGTTTCAGGTATCAGAAGGTCACGCAAGCATCTGTGTGCATTATGCCCTCCCCGACTTGCTTTCGGTGTCGCAAATAAGAAGAAATGTTATCCGATAATTTTATCGTTGCCGCGGCTCATCAACATAAAATATTATTCGAGTCAGGAAATACAAAAGTGAAAAATGCTACTGGAAGATAAAGAATGCAATCATTAAGTTGGCATTCCGAATTGCGGATGTATTCTGTAAATACTTGAAGAAATGTTTCCTGCTAGCACGTGCATTTCAAGCAACCTGCTTCATAGTTATTTGGCCCAAAAAAACGGTCTAACATAACGTAGTGAGAATTTGGTTTGGAAATACCAGTGTAATTAAAATGAGAAATTAATAAAAAGGAAAATGCATTTCAAATATTACAGCCAAATAAGTGACAAAACCTATCACTTAAAAAATGCAAATGTAAGCTTTGTTTTCCCCGCTGTAAATGTTATCCACTACTGGAAGCACTTATTTACCCATTAACGTTGTTCTAAAGGTTACATCACACATACGTATAAAGGGCACGATATGCAAATGGACAAATTAATCTCACAAATGGATTAACTGCAGGGTTTAATTAAACCACATAATAGCACATTCAGGTTTGCGGCTTATGAAAACAATAGTAACACACGCCGAATCTACCTGTCAGCAATCGGAACTGAATTGGGTGGCTCCGATGTTGGACACGAGCTCACTTCACAAGCTGACCCTGCACGGTAAATGTCAAAGCAGGGACAGCTGTCTTTGGACAGGAGTCTGTGCCTCCTGTCCGATCTGTAAACATTCGGGTCTCATTACAGTGTTTGTGAGAGATGCCCAATGTATGCGTTTACCACTACCCTCATTAGCCGTTGTCAGCCTCCGAATAGACACCTTTTACAGGGCATCAAGTTTGCTGGGAAAAGGTGTCTTTTTGGTCATTGAAAATTCTTACACCTGTATTATTGCCCGAAAGGGTCAAAGCATTTTCTCTTTTTTCATCATGTGTATACTGGCAAAAATGTGTCCATAGTGAAGTAATTCTCTTTTTTCTGCGCCGTAAATATCTTCCAACGTCGAAATCATAATTCTCTAGTCCTTCAAGCGCAGACGTCAAAGTGTTCATACCGTATCGACGCATTGTCTGCATTTATTGTACGTGGATAAGGCATAAAACTAGTAGCATATTGACCAAAGGTAGGGTTGTACAATGAATACGCTCTGCACGTAGTGGATGGATATGCCGGACTGTCATTGTGAAGGGCTTAGGCTGCCCTCGTGACACAATGATTAGTGGCTCGTGTGACTCGCAAAGGGAAGTTAGAGAGGTTCAAACTGTGTTCAGGGGGCGGCACGGTGGCTGCCTCACAGCAAAAAGTACCCGGGTTTGAATCCCGGCTTGGGTGCCTTTCCGTGTGGAGTTTGCATGTTCTCCCCGTGGCCGCGTAGGTTTTCGCCGGGCACTGCGGTTTCCTTCCACAGTCCAAAGACATGCTGCTGCAAAGGTTAATTGGCCTGCTGACTAAATTGCCCACGGTGCCATGTGACGGAATGGAATCCTATCCTGGGTATAGCCCTATGTCTGCCGGGATAGGTTCTGGCTGACCGCAACCCTGTACAGCATTAGCCGGTTTCTGACAATGAATGAAAACTATCTGTTCAGGAGTCGACTCAGCCTTCCTTCCTCCGTCCGGGGTCCTTAATATGAGTAGCACTTCATCGTGAAGCTGAAAAGTGGCCAGGAGATGGCAGTGTTGAGAGTCACTCCCTGGCACATGTGAGATTTCTCTAGGTATTCCTGTTCTGTCAATTTTTATCCAAGCTGGAAGGAACCGATTAGCGTTGTAGCTCTTCTTAACAGTTGTCCCGCGGGGAGTACCCGGCAAAAACCCAGACGGACCGGGGGGAACATGCAAATTTTACACAGAAAGATACCCTAGTCGGGAGTCGAACCCGGGACCGTCTGTTATAAGGCCGCAGCGCTACTCACCGCACAGTCACCGTGCCTCCATTATTTAACTTCCACATGCGAAACTCACATTAATGGTATTGGCCAATTATTCCAATGCAAAATCTGTCTGAATAAATAGTCTTTAGACTCAGTAAGACCTTCTTGGGCACAAAATTGGCATTATATTGCAGCCAGGAAAAACCGAAATCATGGAAAATATTATGCACTTTAAAAAAGTGTTTTTTTTTTGCTGCACAAAAACATAAACGTCTCGATTTTAAATTCACAGCAGGAGTTCACGCTTAACCGGCATAACATCTCACCAAAATATTACTTTTTCACACTGGTACACACTGAGTTTATGTCAAACAAATATTAAAAAAATAGAGCAATGTATGCGTATAGCTTGAGTTTAAATTCGTAAAATGTATTTACAGCCCGTTGTCAATGCATTGCGAGATAAAGGCCTCCTGACACCGTGTTGGTCACGGAGGGTTGTTTGACCATAGTTCACCACGCTGGGCAGTGTGGACCACCGATGTCACCTGTGGCCGCGAAATAGAGAGGGGGACGAGGACCAGTAATAGTGACGTAGAATTGAACTCAAGTCATCCTCTTCATAGCAAAGTGCGCAAAGCAATACACCACTGCTACAGCTGGATAATATATTTAAACAAGTAAAGTCCATATTCAGATTGTATTAATTAATTATTGACACCCACTTAACCCTGTAGAGTCGTAGTGAGCCGGAGCTCACTACGACGAGAAGGAGACATGACATGAGCTCATGTGCAGTAGCTAAATGTAGTTGACAATTGAAAGAGCGTGAAAGATGATGACAGCTTCGGGACACCTTCATCCAGCAGTGGATCCATCATGTCAATGACGATGATGTAGACGTGTCATGTTATGTCTGTCACGGTGACAACATCAAATATATATATTTTTTTAAACGTGTAAGGCACCAACAGTTATATATGAAAACTGAAAACATCATGATGCATTCTTCAGCTCAGCGAATAATATAACAGAGCTTAAATTAGTGCGGGAAAATACACTTTCTTTTGAAGAGATTTATCACAACTCAGTGAGGGTAATAGATAGTTGTTTGTTATTACAACAGAAAAATACCTAGTGAGCTTGCAAGCTCTTAACAGGAATAAAACACGTGCCTTTTTTTCGAGGGATATATTTGAAGTCTCCGATTTACCAAGCACTGGTTCACCCATTAGACCATCTCATAAAAAATGCATTGAGCTTATTTTTCTGAGCGGCAACATTGAGTTTGAATTAATCTGACAAGACAGAGTTGAAAAGGTACCCGTCTATTTTATTTACGACCTCAAACTGAAGAAGTAAAGCCAATCAGTGCGTTTAATTGTAGAAGCGAATACATCCATGAAGCATTTATACATCTGCATACATTTTAATAAAGTAATCTACAACATTATTGTTTTGTTTAGGTGAAGTCCTTCATCGTATCCAAACAAAATTTCTTCACGATTCCTTGATTGGACTTGCCGGTTTGTTAATTATGGGGTTAGCAATGTGCACGTTACAATCTGTCAGAGTGCATTACAATCTTTATAACCTAATGATGTCCATCACCAGGCCATTAGGGCAAAACAAATCAATACACACATTAACAGCGCAGACGAATCTCCGCGTGACGGGCGATGATGAACACCACTTGCCTCGCAAACTTCCCACAGTACCTCTCTCAAGGACCCAACAAGGCCCCCACCCTTTCGGATAAATCATCCGCATGCCACCGGATACGAGGCTGTTTTGCGCCGAGTATCAAAACAGTCTGAAAGTATAACTGAAGCAGCAATGTGGAAGTCGATTGTAGAAAAAAAAAAGGAAAACCTGCACACATTTATTTATTTACGCCTGTAATTCAGCAAGCTGAAATGAAACGTGAAAATTTAACAGAGCCTTGTGCTTCTTGTCATCAAAGTGCAAGGTTCCCAACATAAGCGAAGAGGCGCATTCAGCACTCAAGTCAACAAAATACAGGCGCAATTATGTCTAATAGCAATTGACTGGCGGTAGTGACTCGATGAGATCAAAACTCAGGAGCCACTCCAAAAGGGGGCCTCGCTTCTCGCTTTTCAAAGCCGGGCCAGACCGATGCCAAAAATAACATTGCTGTTAAACTGGCCCACGCAGTCACCGTACAATAACGAGGAACTTCACTGAAGGGGAAACAGTAGCATATCCTTAACATGACCCTCTGCTAGTCCTACTGCAACCCAGAGTTATAAATATCACTCAGCTGTTCCGTACAGCATGCCGTTCCCAGTGGAATCACTGTCCACGGCTCCAATTTTAAACTGCATGGGAGCGACTTAACTATGAATTTCATTACCGATATTGACTGCGCAAAGCCAGCATCTTTGCCATTATTGAAAAAAACATCCTTGTAAAGTCACAATCTGCCATCGCGTGTTCGGGGTTACGTTTAGAGACGAAGGAAATCTGGTGCATGATGGCTTGTATGGCTCTAATTATCCATGCCTTAATGTGGATCGCCACTGCTACTGCTGGTGCTGCAAAAGGCAGCACCCCATTTGCCATGGGTGACTTCTGGGGCAGAGCGAAGAGAACGAGCTCACACAACGGCGGGTGCCCATCGAGGTCACCAGTGAAAGCCCAGAGCACCACACCTCGCACCGGACACATAAATCTCCACGAAATAAAAGTGGCCGCCACCTAGCAGCTGCAGCCCTTCCAATGCCACGTCTTTTCATCTGTCTCTCTTTATGTTTTCTTTTTTTGTTGAATCCAAATCCATTTTTTGTTGGTTCCCCCCCCCCCCAACCACAACCTCTTTCTTGTCTCACTCTGTTTTTCAGTAGCTAGTCACGTGCATGGGAGGGGGGGTTAGGCTGGGGCAGCCGTACAGCTGTCCTGGGCCACGTGCCCCCTGTAAATCTCTCAAGCAGATGGCGAGATGGCCCATTGTTCTGGGTTCCCCCTATTCCCAAGCGCACCAGCAGAACACCCCCCAATTCGGCCTTACATGCACACACACACGAGCGCAGGACTTCATTCCCCATTGTCTGACTCCGTACTGTGCACACCGCGACACACGCTGAGCTTCTTCTGCCCCAACAAAGCAATGCGAAGATGTTACTTCAATAGGTATTACTTCATTTCTGAGTGGCTGCTCAGTTTTAATAACACGGACCACTTCACCATTCCAATACCATTTAATTACGTTACAGATCTTGCTCCCTGTTGCCGCACATATTTAATTCTGCAAATTGACATAAATGAGATTAAAATATATACAAACGTATTTGTTCAACATGCTAATTGCTCTTTATGAGTACAAACTTTTGTATTAAAAACCTCATGTCATTAAAAACAAAATTGATTTGTTGCTTTCGTATGCTGCATATTAGGGCAATATGCTTTTCGGATATTGCAGATTTTCAATGACCAATTGATAGTGGCGTTAAAAAAGGAGGTTAAACTGGGATAGGTGCCTATGTAATGTTTCGTGACAACTGCTCACTGGTAAAATTAACTCCATAATGCCAAATGCGTGTCTGCATTACTGTATGTCTAAATCATTATTTCATTGCATTGTCACAACATTTGACGTTCAATGCAATCGAGCTAACCAATCGCTTTTCCTGAAATAATTCATTCACGACACAGCTTCGGATGTTTGGGAAAGAAAATTATGCTCCATCCCCGAAGCAGATGTCTGCATCGTAAATGAGCTGTCATCTACCTATTCCACACGTCTATAGTCGTGCCTTTTAAATATCTACAGGACAGTCGCTCACAGAGCCTTGATACACAACTGTCAAATTAAAATCGGGTTTTATTTTTGAGTTAAACTCGCGTTGTGTGCCGCATATATCACAGCAGCGGGACTATTGCACAAAACATGCTTGCTAGGCCACATACTGACACACGGCATCATTAAACACGCTAGCCACAGCGACTCGACTGCAAGGCTTTTAATCACTGCCATATTTCCGTTTAGGCTTACCGTAACAATCTTATTTGCTTTCACAGTCTATGCAAACTTTTGTGTAGCGCTGTTATCATTAGCTGTCAACACACACCAAAAGTGACTCAATTTAGCTGCTGCTCAAGGAGCGTACCACAGTTCGCTGCCAGCCGCAAGACATTTTTGTTTAAAGTTCCCCGCCGAGGTGATATATTTTATGATTGCATAGAAAAATGGATGCTTATTTTTAATCATTTTATTAAATTACACAGAGCTGTAAGGATGTTTACACAACAAAATTATATTAATAACAATATGATGGCTTTACTAAGACTGTACTGATAGACCCATGTTTTTATAAGTATGCATATTTTCATTTGTAACAAGTATTGTGCATATACCTGAAATGCATGTGCACATTACAATGACATACCGCATTCGTTTTTTTACAAATGTTAATGAAAGCTAAGAATGTTTTTAAATAATGTAATATTCATGATTATGAGTGCTGAAATGGAGAACTTAGAATGCACAGAGCCATACCCTCTAGACCCGCAGCAAAGGACTTCAGTGGCAACCGTCGTCTAAGAGTGGTGCAATAATTCTGTGCGCGAGTAAACACCTTCCACCTTCCTCCAACCCAATATAAACGCTCTTCCTGGTGTGCCTTATCTGTCCTTAGAAGCATCCACGCATGGAGCCCTGTTATATTGAACAAGCAATGTTTGAAACCCATTAGGTCAGTTTCCTTTTGGAAATGGACCCCAAGGCATCAATAAAGGGCCCGGCTCTCCCCAGGTTTTATTGCACCAACATCCGATAGAGCCCGATGTGTGCCTCTCCCTTTGCATAATTACTGACGCAGCCGGCGGAGCCACAGACGTGAAGGCGCCCACACTCGCCGTCAAATTTAATGCAAATCTTTGCAGAAATGCTCGCAGCTTAACGCTGCAGAGATATCATACCGAATGGATATATATACATACACACACACAGAACAGAAGGTAAAATAGCGAGCGAGTGACCGGACGCTAAACAGCGCGCCACATTTCACATCCACATCCATACTACCCTCGTATCTGTCCGACATCACCCCAATTCCCGCTCTCGAATCTCTGTCTCCCCTCCCGACCGCCGCATCCACCATCTCCTTCTCTTCTTGGCATGCTAGCAAAATCCACAAACACCCCTGCCGCTCATTCCCTGCTGCATCCAACCATGCGCGCTGCACTCATCACTCCCATCACACTCGGCAACGCACGCCGTCCGGCACCAACCGAGCACGCATTCTAGACGGGCGCTCATGCCTGTGAGTGAGAGCCAGCTGGGGAGCATTTATACAGGCTGGGGAAGAGACGGGGGGGGCGAGCTCCCCAGTGGCTGGCCAGGCGGAAAGGTAGCGACGGGCCATGCACCTGCCGTGCCATATGCCTGCCATGGCCCCTGGCACTATATCATACAAAAAAAACCATGTCCCCGAGTCACGTTTATAATTTGTTAGAATAAGTATCAATGTTTTACAATTTTAAAAAAAATGTGCGTAGCGCCATGTACACAAGCTTGATGCGTCAGTAGTGAGCGTGATTTTTTTGCTCGTGGCCCTAGGAAAAAAAATGCTATTCTATTTCATTCTTGCGTATGGAAATATGTTCGGGAGCTAAGCGCCAATGTTGAGGTCTGCTAGCCACGAGAGGGCAAAATGTTATCACACAGAGTGCGCAATAAAATTGGATAAAAAAATACAATATTTTGGTCCCGTTATGGGTATAAATACGTCCATTTGCAGTCCAGATTTAACCATTTTTCGATTCATGTTCTTTAATTCTGTATTCTGTAATCTTGTCACAAGCTCTGTATTTTTTTTACATGGACACACACAATGAAACATTTATTTTGCGTTATAAATGTTAAATTATTATTAATATATGTTTCCCTGCCGATAACGACACTTCCATAATGGTATCAATATATTTTTACGGTCATTCCTTTATTTCGCCAACAAAATTTGTGCTACGATCAGACAAGGCATTGCAGCTGATCAACAAGTCAATGTAAAATGACAAGACCCTCATAACTTAGCTAAATAACACCATTCGGTAGAGGAGGATGCGGTGGCACAGTGGTTCGCGCACCATGCTATAAATCCTGTGGCTTCAGTTAGTTTCCCAGTCACGGCTATCATCAATGGCAAGTTACCCAAGCAACCCATTTGACCGACATGACGTGGCAACGCCTTCATCCAGCAGTAGATTGACAAAGGGCTGTTACATTTACTATCGTTACTAATAACGACATCAACCTAGTTTAGAGACACCATCTTTACACATCAAACATATAGATTATAGAAGAACGTCATTACAGAAATTCTAGGAGTGAATATACATTTTCATAACATCTAAATCTCAATGTATTTAACCCACCTGTCAAATCGAAACCATAATATAACAATGCGTTCGTATAGTATTAATTTTAATAGCCTTATATATAAAATACAACGTGCAACTTTAATAGCAATAAATACAAATTAGGTGAATTGATATTTAAAATTCCGACAGCCTGACCAGTTGCCAGAAATACAATGTCAATCCATGCACGAGCTCGTACTCACGGAATACTATCCTGTGACACCTCCGGGCTGTGAAGACAGCGCTAAAAGATACAGCAAACGGCCGCTTATCACCGGCGCAAATGTAAATCACTGCGGTGCAGCCCGGCTCCAGCATCACACCGTATCGCCAAGCCACGGGCTGCATGGATATTGATTCTTCGTTGGAAAAAATAAGGCATGCTCAACACACCGACCCAGCAACACACCTGGCACATGGACTGAAAACCAATTAGCCGTCCTCATTCCCACCAACACCGAAGCCAATTTGTCACGGAATTGTGGAAGGCCACACCGTACTAACTAAATAGATAAATGCTAAACTAAATATATAAACAAATGCCCTATTACCAAGATGGCATTTAAACATTCTCCCTCACCATGCAGTCACCATGCAGTCAAAAAACTGCCTATTTGATGGAAATTGAAAAGCAATTACAGATAATTACAATTCATACACAAAGCAGAGGATACCTAAGTGCCTTAGACATTTTTTTTACTTCCATTTACTGGCATCGTAAGTAGGTTATAATGGTTTTCTTCTCTGCAATAGCGTCAGCTTAAGACTCACTTTTCAGCTTAACCAAGTGACTGCAAAGATGGAGCAGTGGCATAGTGGTGTACGCACAACACTATGAACCTAGGAAACTGCGCTCAATTCCCGGTTATGGCTAGCTTCGGTAATTTAATACATTTGTGCAATGCTGCATATACATGTTTTGTGTTTGGGGTAATTAATTATTATTATTATATTTTTATTGTTATTTATTTTTAATTATTTTCGTCAATTTGCATGTTTGTGGTGTCGCAGGAATCCCGTCAAGTGCTTGCAAGCTCACCGGGTATTTTTCTGCTGTAATAATAATAATAAACCAACCCGCAATGACCATTAACATGAAGGTTTTCATCACCAATGGTATAGTGGCGTGGTGAGTAGCGCTGCCACCTCACAGCAAGAAGGCCTCGGGTTCGAATCCCAGCCCGGGTGTCTTTCTGTGCGGAATTTGCATTTTCTCGCCGTGTCCGCGTGGGTTGTCGCCAGGCACACCGGTTTCCTCCCACAGTCCAAAAACATGCTGCTGCATAGGTTAATTGGCTTGCGGACAAAATTGCCCCCAGTGCTCTGTGATGGACTGGCGTCACATCCTGGGTATAGTCCTGCCTTGCGTCCTGTGTCTGCCAGGATAGGCTCCGGCTCACCGCGAACTTGTACAGGATTCAGCGGTTTCTGACAATGGCTATCCCGAAAGAGCAGCTTCGAAAAGCAGCTATCATGCATCGAGCCGTCAAAACCACCATCACCAACAAGTAATGAATATTTTCAAAGGCGGTGTTTTTTTGTTATGACTGTAATCCCTGATTGCTCCATTGACCTGGCACAGTAATGACAACAGTGCAGTTTCCCTTGCCCAATCAGCGGCCACAGACCTGCGGCTTCCTCAGCGAGCAGCCTTCGCGCCTAGCCCACATATTTATGCGAGACACTTTTCCCTAAAGTGCAATGTTTACAAATGTTTTGCCATCCGAATGCATTAACGTCACAGTCGCCTGACCGCAGACTCTAACACAGCCGTGGTTAGGCATGGCAAGTGTTATGGCATTAGCTTCAATTATCTAACGTCACCACACGGGACAATGACTACATATGGCTGCACCGCTTGCAAGGAGACAAATCCCCCGCATTCCTCATCTGATTTATGCAACTCCACTTGAGCACACACTCGACTTCGGGGTCACCCAAGGAAGCCGCCGTTATTCCTTGGCGCAGCAATGTAACGTCACGACGCGCCGGTGTTAATTTCTGACACGGCTTCCGTTTTCACCGCACGCAAAAAAATGACGCGAAAGATTTGCCAGAGAAATCCGCCAAAGGAGAATGTCCCGTGGCAAATGTCAATTCCCCGCTACCTGACAGGACAAAGCGGCATTGTAAAGCCATCCGCAAAGTGGCTGAATTGTACGTGATGAATTTAATGAAGGGCGACACGGTGGCGCCGCGAGTAGCGCTGCCGCCTGACAGCAAGAAGGTTAAAATCCCGCCTCGGGTGCCTTTCTGTGTGGAGTTTGCATGTTCTCCCCGTGTCCGTGTGGGTTTTCGCCGGGCACCACGATTTCCTCCGACAGTCCACCGACATGCTGCTGCATAGGTTAATTGGCCTGCGGACTAAATTTCTCGCGGTGCCCTGTGATGGACTGGCGTCCCATCCTGGATATAGCACTGCCTTGCGCCCTGTGTCTACCGGGATAGGCTCCGGCTCACCGCAACCCTGTACAGGATTAAGCGGTTTCTGACAATGGATGGATGGAATTTAATGAAAAATTTAAACGTAAAAAATATTAACCCAGGCGTACCATGTGGACGGTAGGTAGGCACAGCGTGGAGAAGATTTTGGAAGAGGTCAGGCCCCTATAAACTCAGCCTACACCCCTCTCAGCCAGCTCCAAATAATTATCTTCTCATTGGCTCGGACATTAATTTTATTGTTCTCGCATGTTTTGTTGGTCACAGTAATGTGGTTTAACCATTTTTCCTATAACTATTCCAGAGGCAGCTGCGCCAAGAGGCGCACACAGCAGCACTCGTGACCTTCAGCATAATTCTCCAGCCTCCACGGTCCGTCGAGCATTAAAGGAGCTTTCTCACGGAATGCTAATTGTTCCAGACGATGACTAAGAGAGCGTAGTAACTAGACCAGCGTAGGTAAGGTTTCTGCTCGCACGCACGTACGTGCAATAAACAGCGGCAGGCACACGCACGCACACACACACACGATCCTCCGTACGCCAAGTGTGAAAGCGAGGCGACCGAGCTCCGCCGATCATCAATCGTGGGGCCCATCACCCCGTGAGACGCAGCGCCGTGTGTCTCCAGATGTAATGAGGTTGTTGTCCCGCCCTCGCAATCGATCTGCCTCCCCTCCATCCACCCATTTTCCACCGTGCCCCCCCCCCCTCCAGACTCCTCTACCTCAAACGCCTCCACATGGCTCAGCCACTATTGACCAGCCCAGGCCTGGCTAAAGGACCTTAGATTTAATAGCGCAATGCAATTACAGTCGTTACCAGACGTCAGTGTTGGAATGATGTCCGCAGATACTATTTTAAGCCACGAGGATGCATCGGGTTTAATCCACGCCACGCACAGTCTCGTAACGTGTATCTTTGTTGTTAATATTCACCGTTTAAATTGGTAAAATCGTTGTGAACGGTTGAGTGTTCATTAGGCTGGTTCGATACCCAGCCGCGGCGAGCATGAGGAGCAATTCATGTTTGACTCAGTCCAGAATCAAAACTGTACCAATAATTTCCATGATCATCGTGGCATGGGGATGTCTTCACCCAATGGCGGAATATCAATATTCTACAAACGCTGTCCTGAAGCCATCTCGTGGCCAGAAGACCTCGACATGGGCATTTAATTCTTGAACATATTAGAATTGCTTTCCAAAGCTGTTCTTTTGCGATAGCCATGTCGAGCGTTCCCTCTCTCCCCTTCGTGACGTTTCGCCTCCTACGTTGGAGGCATCTTCAGTCATTCTGAAAAACGAGAGGGGGCAACACTCGACATGGCAATCCCGAAAAAACAGCTTAAACTCCTCCACTAAGGGCAACTGCTCTCCCCTCACCTGAAGAGGGCAACCCACTCTTTTCCGTGAGAGGACCATGGCAAAAATGGCAAAACTTTCTAATGAAGTAAAATAATATTAACATTACAAATTGGTCACTGTGAAGTACTTTATAATAGAATAAGCCCATCCTTCATGGACGTCAACCCCCGGCCCAACGACTGAAGTCAAGAAGAAGCTTCCTCAGCCA
>JAZEWU010000011.1:8681224-8692044 GCA_036362915.1 Geotria australis | reverse complement strand
GGCGCCGGCTTCTTCTTCTTTGCGATTCTTCGAAGCACTATGGTCAGCTTCTGGACATCGTTGTCTTTCAGCTCGGCCTCGAAGTGTTTGGTAGAATTCGCTAACCGCGTGGCTTGACTCTCACCCTTTGCAGGTTACCTCGCGTCTCTCAGTCGTTCTGTCTTTGAATGAATTCCTTCGAAATTGAATGAACATAGTCCACGCGTTATAAGTTGTATTCATCATTATTATAAGATAAAATAGATTAACGCACTGTATGGAAAATTGTAGTATAAATTTATTTTAGTTTTTGAAAGTTCCATGAGCGCTAATTTTCTCTTGATTGAATCTACACTTCAACAGTGATTGCAAATTGTACCTCCAAGCTACAGTTTCTACTTTGCTCATCTGAATCATATTCGCCTAAAACTGCCAACAAAAATTCAAAATAACCGCCTGCGGTTTGCTTAGCAATTTTCCACAAACTTTCTCATCAAACCGCACATGATTAACATGTCGTGTTAACACGAATTGCATTTACCCAAGTAAGCACGGTTAAGATTGCTGCTGGATAATGTAGAGGAGAGTGCATAAAAGGCACAGTGGTAATACATCTTGTGTTTACATTCAACAATCAACACACAATACGTACACTCATTTGATTTATTTATATTTTTTCCAGATTAACGTTTGTTAGGAAGTAAAGCCTTCTGAATTGCTTCCAAAATATCATGCCCTGAAATGGTGTGAGAACATATTATAGCGCTGCACCTTTACCTTCATTAATTCATTGTCAGAAACCGCTTAATCTTGTACAGGGTTGCGGTGAGCTGGAGCCTATCTCAATTCGCATGTTTGTTGCGTCGCAGGAATCCCTTAAAGAGCTAGCAAGCTCACTGGGTAGTTATCTGCTTTAATAATAAACATCTATCTATCTCGGCAGACAAAGGGTGCAAGGCAGGGCTGTACCCAGGAACAGACGCCAGTCCATCACAGGGCACCGGGGAAATTTAGTCAGCAGGCCAATTAACCTATGCAACAGCATGTCTTTGGACTGTGGGAGGAAACCGGAGTGCCCGGCGAAAACCCACGCGGACACGGTGAGAACATGCAAACTCCACACGGAAAGGCACCCGAGCCGAATTTGAACCCGGGTCTTCTTGCTGTTAGGCGCCAGCGTGCCGCCCACCTTTACCTTCAACATTCGTATAATAATGAAGCAAACGTGTATTTTTATGTACTGCATGTATCTCCGCACTGAGAATGCCGGGGTCGAATCCTTCATAAGCGCAACTGGAATCTGTACAACACAAAAGCTATAACGTCTTATTTCAGCTTTACTTCGCAAGTATTGATTATCCTTTTGAAACTTCAGAGAGCCGACAGCAATATTACCAAAAGCAAATCAGGAAGAAACCCAGGTCAAAGCAGTCATGTCAGCAGAATACAGCATCAACAAGAAAAGTCAGAATAACGTGTTACACACTTGCAAAACGATCACCCCTAGGGCGGATACTCTTCTAGGTCATAGCATGGGAAGATTACACAATCAAAATGGAAAATAATGGATCTAGTACAGTACAATATTGATATAGACATTTCCATATATCACAATAACCATAGATAGGGCTCTCGGTCATTAGTCGTTTAAAGTATCCATGCCAGAGCCTCTCCAGGTTTTTACGACTCGATGCATGATAATTGCTTTTCAAAGCCGTTCTTTCGGGATAGCCGTGTCGAGAAGGGAGCGCTCGACACGGCTATCTCGAAAGAACGGCTTTGAAAAGCAATTGTCATACCAGAGCCTGTTTATTTACATCTTTTCCCAAGCGACTTCCCCAATTTCGCCCCTGTAATCTAATCACCCCATCTCCTTTGCATTAACATACATTGTTGCTTAATGAGAAGGGTGTGGATATTTCCAAACAATGAGCTGTAGAAATCCATCCATCCATCCATTTTCAGAAACCGCTTAATCCTATACAGGGTCGCGGTGAGCCGGAGCCTATCCCGGCAGACACAGAGCGCAAGGCAGGAGAACACCAAGGATGGGACGCCAGTCCATCGCAGGGTGCCCGGCGAAAACCCACGCGGACACGGGGAGAATATGCAAACTCCACACAGAAAGGCACCCCGAGCCGAGATTCGAACCCGGGACCTTCTTGATGTGAGGCAGAAGCGCTATCCACTACGCCACCGTACCGCCCTAGCTGTAGAAATCAGTTATTTAAAGACAATTAAAATAATCTGCTCTCAAAATGAATGCACCTCGGACCATCTGGTAGAATTCTCACACACTCCACCTTCTCTAGCTATATAAATGCTATTATCTGTTGAGCTTCTAGACATCATTGTCTTTCAGCTCCTTGGCCAGTCGAGTCGAGATGACAAAGGCTACTAGCGATGAACGCCACCTCCTTCATGGACGTCAACCCCCGGCCCAACGACTGAAGTCAAGAAGAAGCTTCCTCAGCCATGTGCAGCCCCTAACAACATCTCGAGGGGAAACCAGACTCCAGCTCTGGACGGAAAAGCTTGAGAGTGACCCTCCTGCAACTGGCATGGGAATCCCACCTGCTGAAGACTTCCCTCCTGGCTCAGATGCACCATGGATTCAGTGGAAGACACTCAACCGCCTGAGAACTAAAACGGGACGATCAAAAGATGCTTTGGTCAGATGGGGCTACAAGACCGGCCCAACCACCTGTGAATGTGGAGAAGCAGACCATACTATGGAACACTGCCTTGTCTGTGCTCTACTACCCAACCTCTGCAGCTCAAAAGACCTTGCGGAGTTCAATGAAAATGCAAGGGGCTGTGTAAGAAAATGGGAAACTGTAATTTAACATCGCGCTTCGAAGAATCGCAAAGAAGAAGAATGCTATTATTATTATCTCAATTCAGTGAAAATTCCTATCCTGTGTATTAAGGCATACCCACTCAGTGTGAAAACTGCTGCTCTAGAGGGGTAGCCTTTCCAGAGAAGCAATATTATGCATTTGGCTTGCATTGTGTTCGTAGAATCGCAGTTGCATTTCTTTATTTTGGAATTTGAAACAGATTGGAATGAAGCAGTGCTATTCTTGTTTTTGCTTGAGCATTACTTAGGGGTGGATTTAAGACATCAGGGTGGATTTTAAAAAAATCCGTGTGATGCCCGAACAGGGGAAATATTACAAAGTAAAAAAATAAATCAAAATTTGATAAAAAAAAATCCACGAAAAACAATTCTGCGCGTGAACAAATTCCACACACATGCAATTACACTGGGTGATGATTTAGGCTTCACATCCGTGCCCAAGTTGAATTTGCCATAATTATTGTGGAAATTGCATCAAATCGCCTTTTTTCTCCACAGGCAAGAGATTTACAAATAAATCTATGATCGAAATATGGAAAGAAAATAGTATGACTTTGCAAAGAGCAGTAAACGTAAAAAAGTGGCAGTCTTCTCAAAGTTTCCAACTACAATTCTTTAATCAATCAAAATAGAAAGATCCCAAATACTATGCATACTGGATATAATGATGGTATTATTAGCATTAACGGTGGCTTAATGATCGAGTGAGGGACGTACAATGACTGTTGGGAGTTTAACTCATGGTTGTGGGGTAGGGCTCAGCCCATCATCCTGCGCTCACGCACAACCTTCGCGAAACGCCGATTCTCGGTCGCGGCACCCACAACCTGGAACAGCCTGCCACACCTATTGCGTCAAACACAGTTCCCCCACAGCCTTCAAAAAACGTTTTAAAAGTCACCTCTTCACCGACTCACAACAAACCGACCGAGCAGGGCTCCGCGCCTCCGAATCAACGGGTGCAACTCGCCCGGAGAAAATGTGCGCGTTACAAAAGTAGATTATTATTATTATTATTTTGTGGGGGGATCAACAGTGGATGTTCTATTTATAGAATCACCCTTATTATAGTAATGAGGAATTTTCACCAATGACTTCAGGCCTAAAAAGAAGATGAGCACTGTCTCAATGCTAATTTGAGCAAAATATTACTTTCAATATTTTTTTACAAGTGAGAAATACCAATCACAAAACTTTGCACATTCCGTATAATGAGGGTGTTATTAATAATAATAATAATAATTCAATTTATATAGCGCCTTTCACCCGAGGGTCACAAAGCGCTGCTGGACGGCGCTAACACAGGAAGTGCATCTCTAGAGTGAAGGAGCTAACCATGACAGGTTTAACAATCGTTTGAGATTGCTTGACTGCCAAGGGCAATAATGCTGTCACCCCTGTGACCAAGGTTCGCTAGGTCACACACCATCTGAGCCCTTCCTCTGCGTACTGAGCACAGCATCATATCCCATGATCTCTTTCAATGGACAGACAAGATGAGAGATGGTAACAATACATATCTTCCAGCCGTGAAATTGTCCAAAGCAAACTAAGATCTCCTTATGCAAAAGTAATTTTGCAGTATAATAGGAATAGCATTTTTTTTTAGACAACAGAACATGGTAAATGTCATTGATGCCTTATTAAAACGGGACATAAAGCCAGAAGAGATGTAAAAAATTAATAAAGAACTGCATAAAATTGTAATTACTGGTTCATGCACCTGCTAGCAGATCGGCTTCTAACGGAGAGTGCACAAGAGATTCCCGTCTATAGCCCACTAGACAGTTCCTCTAGAGCAGTGGTAATGAACCTTTACTGCAGCCTGCACCCCTTTGGTTCTCAAAATATGTTCTCGCACTCCTTACAGATAAATATATTTATCCATCCATCCATTGTCAGAAACCGCTTAATCCTGTACAAGGTCTCGGTGAGCCGGAGCCTATCCCAGTAGGCAGGGCTATACCCAGGATGAGACGCCCGTCCATCATAGCCAAGCTGAAAGACGACGATGTCCAGAAGCTAGCCATCGTGCTTCGAAGAATCGCAAAGAAGAAGATCATATACTACGGACATATGTAATACAATAAATACAAAAAATCTGGCATGTCTCGCACCCCAGGTTAAGAACCTCTGCTTGAGAGGATATTTTTGGCCGACTTCCACGCTGGCCAAACATCTTGGAAAATGTGGGAATACTTACACTTTACCTCACCACACACGACTTGTGAACAGAAGCTATGCATTAGTTGGACTTAGAGCAGCAGAACATATTTTCTCACAAGTTACAACACGTGTAATGAGTATTGACTCACATGCCAACTAGTCCTTTCTGGGTTGCCCCTTTCCAGTTTCTGGGTGCCATAGCTTTCACAGAGGCTGCAATTAGTTAGTTGCACGGAAATTTTAGTTTAAAAAAATATTTTTTTTTAATTGTTGGCTCATATCTCATGTCAGTCAGTCCAACAACCATTCTAGACGAATTACATCATTGCCTCCGCCGATCGCTATCCATCACAAACCATAGCCATATACTATTTTAATGACCATGTTGCTTATCACAAGTATGCTTAGAGAAGTCATTTAATAATAATAACATTTAGGTGGGGCTTATATAATTTTACAAGTCGTGTAGTAGCCCTGGGTTTTTTTCCACGTGCAACACATTGAGACTTCACGCTGATTATTTTAATACACTGAGTATGCATGACACTGAATGTTAATTTGCCGGGGTGACAAATTAAACACCAAATCCAACGCATTATTGAGGTCAGTGTATAAACTAAAGGCATTGCAATGTTCGCGTATTATGTATTACGTTACAATTGTTTCTTAACCTGTGTAGCCAGTGGATTACCAAGTAGCTTTGAAAATGCCCACAGGGCTCTTAAAACAACTATGTGTTTGTAGGGGATTAAAGCTGGCAGAATTGTTTGCACTAAAGCTGTGTGTAATACTGAACACGTCCAGGACTTTATTTCTATTCTGTCCAGCATTGCTTGCCGTAATAAAACTCCACGTGACGCAGAGACCGTAAGCTCGAGATAGCTGAAAAGGAGCGGCACAGCATCATAGTTAATGACATTCAGTATCGAGTTTCACATGTGAACACATTTTACAAAACTGATATAAATGTTATTAACATTCAGGACATACAATTTGACACCAGGACCAGTAATATGATCACCGTTATGACTACGGTGTATTACGTAGAAAGTTAATCCCTAGTCAACATCGGCTGGCTTATCCTTCAACACCTATATATATCAATTTAAGCAACATGTAAAATATACATTTAATACATGTTTAATTAGTGTATCTTATCTGCTACATTAAAAACACAGACATTGACTAAAGCTGGGAAGTGTCCAGAGAAGCATGCTTGCAATTACACTGAGACGAAAAAAGGAACACATGGAGCAGAGAACATACGCACATTGGTGACATAATATTGACTGTTAAGACTCATGTGACAATTTGGTATTTGTTACTTCAAAAGGTAATGTTGCTCTTTATTAAAATTACGTTTAAAGAATGCTATGACTTCCTTTGATGAACACTGCATGGAGGCAGCCAGGCATACATTTACTTGGGATGCAATGGGCAAGGCCCGAGGTCTTGCCAGCAAGCCGCTTTGAGGTTTAAAAATCTAAGACATTTTCCCGGTCAAATCAAAGTTTTGAGGCGGTTCCTTGCAATGTTGCAGTTCCGTGACGGCTAGGGGACATGCCAGGCTATCTTGCTGGGCTTGAACGTGCTCATGCTTCCAATTACTGTCATCGCTGTCGAAACACGTCACTCTTCAAAACAACTGCAACTGCAATGAGCAGCCATTACCAATTCACAGTTTTGGTGGGCGACGTAAAGGAGGCGGCATGTAATTGCACGGTGCACATGCCATTTTATGCACCGTAAATGTTTGCTGTCAACATGGATTTTTGAACAGAAGTGTCACACCGTGTGTAATTATACGATGCAACCAACGTATGCGGATAATGCAAGATGCGCTGCGGGTTAAAGATTTCGTGCCACCAAAAGACGACTGCAGATTAGAAAATGCATTTCGATAAATTCGTCATCAGTTCGTTTATTTATAAAATGTAAACGTTGAAAAATAATATTTTATGGCCAACATCTCAAGGTTATTCTAGTATTTGTGTCTAACTGACAGGAAGTAAATATATGTTTTCGTGTGAGCATAACCAGTACTGGAAGTCACAAAGCTTCTTGCCTTGAAAATTTAAATGATGAATTAAAAAAATGCTACGAATATGTTTTTCTCTAGCTTAAACCTATGTGCAAAATAACATAAATTGATAACTTTAACCAGCTGCACTGGTTGTAAACAATAATACATGTGTGTATAATTACGTGCACAATATTTATTGTAGGTGATTTATGCATGATTGATAAACTCAATCTTCAGTCCCTGTTAAAATTAGTAAAGCCTGATCATTTGTTAGTGTCTGATAGGGCCCAGTGTCAATCTGGTTTTTT
Source organism: Geotria australis (assembly GCA_036362915.1). Taxonomy (NCBI): domain Eukaryota; kingdom Metazoa; phylum Chordata; class Hyperoartia; order Petromyzontiformes; family Geotriidae; genus Geotria; species Geotria australis. Next base: position 8,684,708 of record JAZEWU010000011.1, on the reverse strand, counting down.
TTATCCATTAGCCGTATATATGTAACTCTAATTACTGACAGAAAATTGCATGGAATTCGATGTCCCACTGGGTACTTAAGTGAATGCCAATGAATGCGCGTCCTCAATTGCAAATTTAAATTACATGCATTACAAAGAGGCAAGCAATGGTCATGGGAAATGCACAAAAAACGCAGATAAAAAGAAATAATTTAAGTTCATAGACAGACAGTGCATCTTGGCCAAACAGCTCGTTCTTGTACCATTATATAAAAAGAATAGATAACAACAATAATACGGATTGAATACAGAAAAATTCGGAACAAAAGCATTTTAATCAAAAATTAAATTCGCAAATATCAAATAACAATACTACATATGTATTATACATATTTAATTGCAAGGTGATGTTGCTAGCAATTATTTTAAACTATGAATAATTGTGTTTTTTTGTTACAAATATCCTTGACAACATGAGTGATAATGAGGTTTAACCAGAATGTATTTTAAACATGTTGTGCATTCCTTTCTCCTCTAAAACATTTTAATTGCCATATATTAACAAAGGCTCATGGTCACACTCCACAGACACTGTGCATTTCATTTGAGAAAACTGTTATTTTTTCCATTGTTTAACAACCATACAACTAAAGCCTGATCAAGCTTGGCATCTGGCAATGTTTTGTTTATTTCAGCATTTAAAGTTTCAACATTTCTTTCCTTAAACATTTTTTCCCTTGCCATAATTTGATGCTACAAATGGGACAATGTAGTAGGGAAAATCTCATATTGTATTCTACCTAAAGCAGATTTTATTTCATCATTGTACGATGATGGCAAGCACTCGAGTTACTATCTTCGCTGAAACAAATAAGAAAAAGCTATTATTACCTATAGATTCTGCTCCTTATATATCCAATTCCAACAAATGCTCACAGCAAAATATATACATCCAACAAAGTTCCACCAATAAGAAAGAAATACCAAATATGAAATAAATCTATAATTGCATGTATGTTTTTAGAATATGCAAAACCGAACTGGTCGCAGACAGGCTTGCAGCGTTGCATCCCACTCCCAAGGTCTGTTGACCTCTTCAGAGAGCACTCACCCACAGAATGATACATCTTGCCAATTACTGCATATAGCAAGCGTATATGTGGTTTGGTCTGCAATCGCCTTTTAAAACCATTGTAAATGCTGTCATGCTGCTGCAATTGTGGCCACATATAGTCTTTAAAGAGTATGTTTTCTCCACAAAAACCCAACAGCGAGAGATAACGAGGATTTGTAGTGACTATGCGCCACAAAGAAGCTCCGGGGCTTGGTGATGCCTATCACAACAATAATATACACCAATAATGTAATTTCACACTGTATACAGCGCCTTGGCATTGCTTACTTCAGCAGAAATGTTACAAACAATAATACAAGCCAAAGCATCTCCGATACGCGCAATGTAACTTTTTTGTTGTTGACAAAATTGTATTCGTGCTCAATTGTTGGTTGTAAAACCCTTTGTTGGTTCTTTGAGTCCTATTGCAGGAGCCGACAACGGCGACGATGTTCGTGGCGGTGATGTTTTGTAAATTCCACGGGCGCAGAAAGACACCCGAGCCGGGTTTCGAACCCGGGTCCTCAGACCAAGAGGGTCCCGGGTTCGAACCCGGGACCTCACAGCAAGAAGGTTCCGGGTTCGAATCCCGTCTCGGGTGCCTTTCTGTGTGTAGTTTGCATGTCCTCCCCGTGCCCGCGTGGGTTTTGGCTAGGCACCCCGGTTTCCTCCCACATTCCAAAGACATGCTGCTGCATAGGTTAATTGGCTTGCGGACTAAATTTCCCCCGGTGCTCTGTGATGGACTGCCGTCCCATGCTTGGTATAGCCCTGCCTTGCGCCCTGTGTCTGCCAGAATAGGCTCCGTCTCACTGCAACCCTGTACAGGATTAAGCGTTTTCTGTCAATGAATGAATGAATAATGGCCTACTCAAAAGGAGAAAGACATCCATGTGAATCTTCAGCATATTTGCTGGACATGAAAATTACGATTAACATTCGCGTCAGGGCTCGGCGGCGCTTTGTGAATCAGCAGTCATGCGGTGGGCGGTGGGGATCAGCTTTTTGAAACTGACGAGAGAGCAGCCCCGGCCCCCTCCTGAGCCTGCCCCGTGGGTTTGATTAATGCTGGATTTACTTCGCCGGGGCGTGCGGGTGTGACGGAAACATCGGGAGGGATTAAGAGGTAAACGACGAACAAAAGCGTCGTCTGCGCCCACCATGAGCCCCAGTGCCGGGTTTGTGTGGTGCCCGTCGTGGGGAAGGCAGATGGAGAGATGGTTCGGTTCGCCGGTGACCAGCCCTCGCTGACCGGTTGCAGTCATTACTGCCGGAGCTCCATCTGCCAGTGGCTTTTTCTCTCACTCACGGTCTCTCTCAGGCCCACATTTTTCAAAGGTCCAAGGCAGGGAACAGATTTCCTGAAGTGCTTTCTTCAATCAGATTAACGCACTTCTGAGCTTCTGCGTGCTGGTTTTCATCGTGACGATACGGACGGATTTTCTGACAGGAGCATTCGGCTATATTTGCGTGCTATATGTATTCCAAGTGTTTATATCAATTTTATGCTGGATTCAGATGCCCCACACTGCTAAGAAGACATTCAAAGACATTCAAGAGTTGAATTCCACTTTCAAAGATTTGATTCCTCACCCAAAACCAACCTATTATCAACAATCCCCTCTCTTTTGTGCTTCCGCAACCACAAACTCCAAATAATCGCATTCCCCAGTGCCATCTGTAGCTTAACTTTCTCATATCGCTGTTTCAATCTAAAGCGATGTTCAGTCTTGGAAAAAATACTCCCCCTATGCCACCTAGAAATAGTCTAGGCTTCCCTCTCTCATTTCCCAGATACAATGTTTATCCTGTAGTGAGCGTTAGTGACCGCAAAACCTGAACCTGGGCTTATCCTAAAGAATAAACCACCGCATAACTGCAGCATGGTCATTACATGCATGTAACTATAGTCTATATGGCATCCTCAACAATACAATATCATCACTTTTATAATCCTCATAATCAGCCATCCTCATGGACCAACAACAAGAAGTCCCCGGGTTCGATTCCTGGCTCGGGTGCCTTTCCGTGTGGAGTTTGCATGTTTTCCCCTTGTCTGCGTGGGCTTCCTGCCATGCATGAGGTGTTTTCTTGTGCTCTTGTCAATGAGGTGACTTTGCTAAATCCATCACCTTGTAAACGGATCTTGTGATGCTGCTCAGTAAGTTTATTGCGTTTTCATATAACTCAGAAAATCAAGTCCATAATGAGCACTCGATCCACTGGAGCATTAAATATATCGTGCAGTGTCCATTTGCTGTGATAATGAATCATTTACATATAATGTAAACAATATAGAAGGTTTTATATTTTTCTAGCAATGAGACAAGTGTTAAGATCTTAAAAACACCAAATGGACACCTTTTTCTCTGGGTTCTCTGGCTTCCTCCC
>JAZEWU010000011.1:8610200-8638206 GCA_036362915.1 Geotria australis | reverse complement strand
CAGTATCCTTTCATCTTGAGTGAGGCCCGCCTCTTGATCTTTTAACGCATTCTCTGTGTGTGTCACAGAGACACTCAGACTTGTGGAGAGGCGTTGTTGTGATACGTACAGAAACAATAAAAAAATGTCTGAGATCCATTGATTGTGGGTTGGTATAAGTGCACCATGTGACAGCAGCTGTAAATGGTGTTTTCGCATTTAAACAATTTCCATGAACTGTACAGAAGACAGGAGAACCACCACAGTTGTGTTAGAATAATTACACACATAACACCGGATATATATATTTTTAAATCAATGATGCGGAAGTCTGCACTGTTTGGGGCCGTGTTTGCTAATTTAAAAAGGTCACAGAACACTACCATTTACCCACAGCTGAATAAACACCCTCTGCACTGCAAACAGAAGACTTCAAACAGTTGCCTCATTGTGGACAAGAACTGCAGAACAGGTTGCGACAGTCAGTGCCCTTGTGTAGTTTAGATTTTTTTTTCCACCTTAGGTCAACACCCATTTACAAAAGTGTACTTGTTATACTGCATTGTAATGTATTTATATACATTCATGGTGATAAATGGCACTGCCTATTGACAGAGTCAAACCATGACAGATGCGGACACTTGAAACATGTCAAATTGACAAATCTCCGGAGTTCGACTGTGGTCACCCCGAACCATGGAACATCTAACGACTCAACGGCCGATTCACAAATTTCAAAGAGCCATCATCACAACGATGCACTCCGCTATTCCTGACGCAATTATCTGTCTCAACCACATCAATGTGAAATGTAAGTCATTGCTCTACCGTGACATCAGCCATACAAAAAAAGAAGTCGTTTCAGAGTCAATAGAGCATCTATGGATTTGAAAACGCTGGCACACAATACAGTTTTCCTTCAGGTCAAACGTGAGAGAGCAAAATAGCAGGTGGTCCTTGTTGAGAAAAGATGAGAAGCATTCATAAGCTTGTTTACCCAGTAAAGTCTCACCGAGTCTCACGATTGCTTTACTGGAGGGCCCTGCCAACGTGTTTGCAGCAGGGGGCAATGCTGTTGTGTTTAATCCCACTTTAGTAATTTGCAATTACATTTTCAGCTTTGGGATGTTCGGCGAATACCAGTTATAGTGTATGTTTTCTACAGTATATAACGAAGGACTGGATAACGATAATCAACACACAGGCATCCCTGCCAACATACCAAACAGGCTGGTTGATTTGAATGAAAAGCATGCTCATGATAGCCATAAACTTCAATGTTTTTGAATTTGCTGCCTGGGCTGATCAAAGCAGTGCAATTGCTGTATGAAGATATATTGGAGAAGCATTGGCCTCAGTGCCCAGCAGCCAATATTTCAACCAGCTACAGGATGCTCGAGTAGTGATAAGGACTTGATTGCCTCTGAGACGGCAGATAACCCTATTTCATCTTTCCAGGAAGACCCTTGTCTCATCTTTACGAATTTAAATGTAGATCCCAAATCTCCACTGTACTGAACAAGTGTGAAGCATTAATATGACAACAGTAACCTCGCCTAACAGAAGAGTCTGAAGTACACCAATGAAGATGAATTGAAGTTATAGCGAGAAACCGAATGAGAAGTTGCAAGTTGAAATTACCGGTATCATTATTATGATTATTATTTAAAATGCTTCTGTTATTCACTGTTCAAGATCGACTGAAGCTTTTTGATTTGAAATTTCGATATGATTTGAAAATAATAGGTAAAAAGATGAAAATTGCTTTCCAAAGCTGTTCTTTCGGTTTATCTGTGTCGAGCGCTCTCTCCTTCGTGATATTTCGCCTTCCCACGTTGGAGACATCCTCAGGTGCTCGACATTACTATCCCGAAAGAATAGCTTTGGAAAGCAATTCTCATGCATCAAGCCATGAAAACCTACATCGGTACACAGGTAGAAAAGTATTTGCCAACATTTTAACCGGATAAAACTGCTGTTCTATTATTCTAATTTAATAATGAATTATACCGTTATGGGCACCCAGTACATTAGCATTGGAACAAACATAACTTTCAAGGCTGACGCGTCTGTATAAAAAGTAATGACTAAGTACACCTCAACGTCATCATCATCATTGTCAGAAACCGCTGAATCCTGCACAGGGTTGCGGTGATCCGGAGCTTATCCAGGCAGACACAGGGTGTAAGGCAGGGCTATACCCAGGATGGGACGACAGTCCATCACAGGGGGCAATTTAGTCCACAGGCCAATTAACCTATGCAGCATGTCTTTGGAATGTGGGAGGAAACCGGAGTGCCCGGCGAAAACCCACGCGGACACGGGGAGAACATGCAAATTCCACACAGAAAGGCACCCGAACCGGGATTCGAACCGGGGTAAATGCCGTGAGGTGGCAGCGCCACCGCGCCGCCCTACACCTCAACGTCTTCAAATTAAAAACAAACATCTTATGTGCATACCAATAGGGGACTTTAACAGCATATAAAATACTCTTCGAAGAAATACTTCAGGTGCCTGTGTTCCACACTGCAGTGGGGATTTTAATGAGTAATGTAAATGCCTTAGGCCCCACAGAGAGCCAATCTCAGGACAGCCTAATGAGATACGATGGAGTGACAGCCACATAAATGTACATGCCCGAGAGGACGACAGCCACAGAGCTGGAGCGATGAGATGAGCTGGTGTAGGAGCTAGAGCGATTCTGGCATCGTGAGAGTGTGAGGGATGGTGATGGCTTCAGGAGACCTTTTTTCGAGCCATGGATGATAGCTCATGGCTGATGACGTCGATTATGACTGAGAAAATCGGGCAGGATTTTGTTTAATCGAACAGGTTGCTTAAACATCATTACCCAGGCTAACCCACACGTAGCGTGAACCCCATTCATAAGTTTTAAGAAATACTTTTCCGGGAATTTTGCGAGTAGGAATTATGAAGCAATAGTTGTGTCGCAAGAATCCCGCATCCAGAGCTTGCAAGTTCACTGGGTATTGTCTGCTGTAATAATACACAGCTATCTATGAAGAAATCCATCCATGCACCCATTGTCAGAGACCGCTTAATCCTATACAGGGTCGCGGTGAACCAGAGCCTATCCCGGCAGAGACAGGGCGCAAGGCAGGGTTATACTCAGAATGGGACGCCAGTCCACCACAGGCCAATTATTAACCTATGCAGCAGAATACCTTTGGACTGTCCCCGGCGAAAACCCTCCCAAAGACATGCTGCAATGTGTTTTCCAATTGCCTGGAAATGGGGGGAGGCGATATTCCACACTGAACTCAACTTCCACTGGTGTTATTACACGGTGACGTCACGACACAAGCCCAATCCACAGACGGAGCCGACCAATCAGGGTGTGATCCGTCGGACACACACGCACACGCTAAGTGTCCGTGAACGTGTCAGTAGCTTCTTGTACAGAACCCCTGAATGTGCCAAAGCCACCGATGCATTTGAAAAGCACAGGGACGACGATAATACCGATAATTTGCTTCTAAGCACAAGGCGAACAGAAGACTGTCTAAATGGTGTGGGCTCCCAAGAGAAGAAAGGGGAAGATGACACAAGGAGTCAAGAAACTCCTCAACGGGTATCCGAGGGTCCTGGACCTCAGAGAGGAGGAGAAATACGATATTTTCTTGAAAGGTCTAGTCCTGCGAGACGCTCATCCGGCGGACTTAAACCCGAGAGCAAAGGGAGGAAGATAAAGATGATGAAAATGCACACTTTTCAGTGCATTGCTCTACTACAATATTCCACGTGTCTTTTAAAGTGCGCACATTAAAAATGCAACGTGTTTTTGTGATACAGCATTCCCTCGCCAACCGCGAGGGTTACGTTGGTAAGACCGTGGTGAGGTATCATGGCTGGTTACACACCGGGTGGGTAAAACTATGCATCGTCTGCATTTGATAAACGTGAGAAATATGTACAATATAGCATAGAGAGCCCTGTAAGAACAAAAATGCATGCATGCAATATCAATAACGTGGGGCGGCACTGTGGCGCGGTGAGTAGCGCTGCCGCCTCACATCAAGACAGATAGATGTTTATTATTACAGAAAGAAAATACCCAGTGAGCTTGCAAGCTCTTTACGGGACTCCTGCGATACAACAAACATGCGAATTGCTGACAGTTTGCATATTCTCCCCGTGTCCGCGTGGGTTTTAATAATAATAATCTACTTTTGTAACGCGCGCATTTTCTCCGGGCGCCTAGATAATCGAAAGCATGGTTGGCAAACCCGTGGATGGCAAGGGACTGCTGTATTCCACATTCAGTAGCACACATATCCCAAGGATTTAAATAACAGTATATTTCTTCTGGGCAGTGAAATATTCACATGCAGTTGAAGAAGCTTTGGATTTCTAAACTCTGTCAATGCAGCACATGACTACAGTTTTTAAGCCACAAACTTAAGGCTGTGCGGAAACCTTCTGCTTAACCATTTCAACGGTCAAATGTGGTCTTTTATGAAACTCAAAGCAGTGTCAAAAAACAGCACAGGTCCGTTACATTTGTCCCGTGTCTTCACACATTGCTATCGTAAACGTGATAACGTAATACCGTCTGGCTGCGACCACAGTGCATGTGGCCTGTATGTTCAAAGTGGCCAACTGTGACCAGCTGCAAGGATTACCACTACAAATAGCCAGCGTATCAGACAGCAAAGAAAGAGGTTAAAGTGGAAATGAGGGATACTGTAAAGAAATAAAAAAAACACTACAAAAAAACAAAAAGGAGCCCGTCCTTATCACTGACTTGCAGGACTGTAATTTTACTGCATTACCGGCAAACCCGTATGGATGTAATGGTCTCACAACCAGTCATATATGCCACCTAAAGAGTCACGATTTAAACAGCTTCTATGCATTTTGTGAGCAGACCCCTTTAATTGCGGCTCACAGAGATAACATTTTAACGCAAAAAGACAGCTGCGAAAAAAACCCTGAACAATTATCTTTACATATAGCGCCATTAATGTATCCGCTCTCGAACGGATTGCGCGCACAGGCCACCGCGTCTTTAACAGCGCGCTACACACAGCGTGTTTTCCACTTACGAGCAATAACAAAGTTTTAATTGGCTGTTTTTGAACAAGACGAAAACGACATGCCGATTTTGTGGCCGCCACACTGGACGGCAGGAAGAGTAAGCAGGTGGCAAGCCCGTTCTTCCTCTCTGCCATTTAGCCACTTTTACTGCCTTTCTGTCCCCTGAGGGCCTCCATAAACTGCCTTCAGTCCCCCAATAGCCGTGTCAGCAGTCGAAACACCGGCCGTGTCATTTGTCCTACTGAGTGCTCAAATGGCATCTGTAAATGGCAATCGAGGCGTCAGCCCTTGGCGGGCCCTGCCGAAAAAGCACGAGCAATTTTACGGGTCCCGAGTCTACTCCGTCTCACCGCGATTTAAATCTCATCAATGTTTGTGAATACGTTTTTTGAACGCGTGCCACCAAAGAATATTTGCTTTGCATCTCTCAAATTTCAAAACCATTTTCTGACATTTATGGAACAAAAATAATTTGGCTTACCTTGCAAGGCCTTCGAGAATGTAAAGTGCAGAGGGACCTTTAATATACGCCCAGTAGAGCAGCGTCGTAAGCTGAATGTCAGATCCCACACCACCTAAAATGAGTATTCCAGTACAGGAGGACCACGTAGACAAAGGGTCGCACTGCTGGGAAACCGGTTTGGCAAATGCGAGCTAAGGCAAATCCGCAAACCGGTTAGGGGACAAATCGGCAATTGGGAAAAACGAGTTCGGTGAGATTCTCCTGCATTATACGGCTCGACGCCTGATAATTGCTGTCCAGAGATGTTCTTTCAGGGTAGCTCCATCAAGCACTTCCCCCTCTCTCCTTCGCGACGTTTTGTAAGGATCACGGCAATAAGGGTCATGTCATGTCATTATCATAAACCGCTTCATCCTGTACAGACTCGCGGTGAGCCGGAGCCTATCCCGGCAGACACAGGGCGCAAGGCAGGGCTATACCCATGATGGGACGCCAGTCCATCACAGAGCAATGAGGGTAAGGACGGCAGTGAACTGCCTTTGTCATCTGGCAACATATAGCACACTACACTCATTTTTCACCACACTTATCATATAGCACACCACACTGAGTCCGCCTGAGGATGCCTCCAAAGTGAGAGGTGAAACGTCGCGAAGGACAGGGGGCGCGCTCGACACGGCTATGCCGAAAGAACAGTTCTCCTGTATTTGTATTCATGGGTGTGTATTTTCATTGTATTGTATTGTGAAAAATGTACAATCATGTTCGCGTAAACCAAACCTGTGTGGAGCGGTCGTGCAATTGTTCTCGCAATGCACCATGAACCCAGCGACCTGAGCTCAATTCCTGGACACGAGTAACATCAGTGATACCTAGACTGATCCTGGGTATCCAACTGCTTCATAAACCCACACTGACCAACATGGTGATATATGGTCAAACATTCCCAATGGAGAGGTCTGCATCCAGAGGTCTATTATTGCTCTACTCTGTCAAGGCCCTCTGCTAACCACAACATAGCCCTCTAGAAGCCCATAATACCTGTGTTCATGCTGGTCGCCCATCCGAGCACAAACATGCTTAACCCCCAATATCTGATAAGATCAGGCATGTTCCAAGTGATTCGGTTATAGGCATCAAATCGGGGGTGTAAAAATATTGTATTTGTATCTATTGCATGTAATTGGTTCACGTGCCCCCAAGCAGCCAGTAGAGGCACTACCATTCATCACAGTATAACAAAATAAATGGATTTATTCAATAGAATCACAACGCTGAATCGTGACAATTAATTGACATGCTGGAGGGTGAATAACTACACATAAGGTGTCTAGCATTTGCTATCCAAGCCTTGAGATAGTTTATTGCCAAATAGATTCGTGTTCCCCTATTTTTGTCCTTCTTCCCTAGGGAGCAGACGCTAAAGTCCTATCAATGGGCCAATTTCACCTTTTTCAAATGCCCTTTAAATTCATAAAGTCGGCAGGCAAAGTGATTTTATTGCCGGAAAAAAGTGGCTATTTCAAAATCTAATACCGGTGGTGTTTTTTTCTCCCTTGTCTGAGCTGCAACCCAAACAATGCGGGACTCTGTGCCTCCAGTCACCCACTGATAACATTCACATTTGTTCTGTACTTTAATCAAAACCAAGCTCCAGGGTCTGCGCTACAATTATACCCATTGTCGACTTGAAACACAAGCCCGTGATTTTAATTAAGGGTGAATGTACACATTTTTATTTCATAACCAGAAAATTATCATTGATCGTAATCCAACAGAACCTTCATTTACGCAGCTGTTTTGTCTATTGCTATCCTTTCTATATCATGTAACGGAACTTAATTTTTCTCTGCTTTCATCCCAGCTCACGCTTAAAATTAGATTTCGCTTTCAAAATAAAACTGTCACATCCACCTACTGTAAGACATTAAGCTCTGACGGCAAGATAATTAGTACTACAGCTCTCAGCTTGTCCAGAAGGAGTGGTAAATTCAGGCAATAAAGACAGCAAGAATATAACAGGCCTGAGATGTTGTTTACGCACCGTGTAAAATCGGACAGGCATGCAGCCTGCACGAGGTTGTCATGAGTTCATTTGTCAATAAATAAAAGTGGAAAACTGTGTAGCTAATACTGTCAGGGAAATAAGAAAGACTAACGTAAATAATTCCCTGAAAAAATATCATAATTGATGTCCCCTTAGTTTGTACTGATGTAGGTTTTTCACGACTCGATTCATGATGGTTGCTTTGCAAAGCTGTTCTTTCGGGATAGTCGTGTCGAGCGCTCTCCCTTGCGACGTTTCGCCTCCCACGTTGGAAGCATCCTCAACGCCTGAGGATACTGTCCCCTTAATTTGCAAACAATTTGACAAACCGCAGTGGACAGAGCGCTGCGCTATGAACCTGGCCACCTGAGTTCAATTCTCGGTCACGGATGTAACATTAGTGGGAAGCGATATCAAAAACGCTCCTGCTATGCGCCAGTCGATCAACCTGCGCTGACCCGCGTGGCGAAGTATGATTTTTTCTTTTAAAGCCAATAACTCACACTGTGTGGGGAGCCCTTCATCCACTGGTAACTTGAGAATGGCTGGAATTAGCGTATTAATCATTGACAAACTGTTAATAACGGTCATCGCCTTTCAAGAAAGGTTCGGCGTATTCCACCAAGATGCCCCAGGTAAGGAGTTAAACACATTTCCATAATCCCCCTGTGTAGGAGCTCATTGCTTTGCGTAACTACCCCTTTAATGCACAACCAATATTGGGCGGCCCTGAGCGCACGGCGATGGTCAGGTGATAAAGAGATGCTCTATTGGCAATCACGGCACAACTCAATTACCCGGTGGCTCGCTTTGGCGCCTCGTTACACGGGCAGGCGGCCAAGAGCCGACCCGAAATGCAATCCATTCCGTCGGCTTGGTGTGGGGGGGGGGTGGCGAGAGGAGGGCTTTAAACGTGTCGCCGTCTTGTGTCGCAACCCCGGCAATTATCCGCGAACCGCGCCTCGTCGGAAATGTGCCGTGTGGAGTCCTTCATCACGTCCGCGGTGAAAACCTCTGGAACGGATCCAAAAAGCTGCAACCGGCGTGTCGAAAAAAAAAGACTGCCTGCTGTACGCGAGCTAGCAACCGCAGATAAATAAATAAACGCACCATTAAAATTCATTATCGCCACCGTTATGTCGAAATGCATTCGGGGGTTTATCAGACGGCACAAAACTAAGTGAAAGCGCCGTGAGACCGGCAATTGATGAGGGCTCCCTTTGTGTGCCCATCGGAAAGGCGTCTTAAACAGACGAGACACGCTCTCTCAAGGAGTTCTGCGGTAGATAGATAGATAGATGTTTATTATTACAGCAGAAAAAAACACCCAGTGAGCTTGCAAGCTCTTTACGGGATTCCTGCGATACAGCAAACGTGCGAATTGACAAAAAAATCAAATAAACCGTCACTATGCGTCGGACACATTTGTGAAGAAGAAGAAGAAGAAACCACAGCGCGCGATATTGCGCGCACATTTGTTTGACCTCTGAAGGCCCTTGCCGGCCACCAATTGCAGTCCTTACCAATAACACCGTTGCGCCCGGTCGCAGCGATCCCATCTCGCCAGATAATGTATCCCCTAGGCAAGCTGTTACATAATACCCCCAACAGCCCGCCCCGAGAGAGGGCTCGAGATAGGTGAAGCTATCCGTGCTGAACTCTAGACACCGAGATGGTAGATCTAAGATCGCTTGCTAGATGGCCGCCGAGAGCTTCGGACCACGTGGACGTCATCGGCTTATGTGAGCTCGATCTCAGCCTCCACTCTGCTGCACCCAGCCTCTCAAATGGCAACTAAGTGCTCCTGTTTTGGGGGGGCTCGCGTACATGTCGTGAGGCGTGTTCGTGTTGAGGGCAAATGGAAAAACTGTTGCGTAACGTAGCTCGACGCTGGCCCCAGGACGGAGCTGCGAGCAAAGGGAAGCCGCGTCACAATTGCACAACGAGAGAAAATAAAAGAGGAAAAAGCCAAAGCGATTGCGATTTAACTCTTCGATGGGTCTTCGGATTGCACTGCTGTGCCGTTCTTTGGCACCGTTTTCCGACGTTTCACTCCACGTTTCAAAAATTCAGTTCTGGAAGAAGCTCCTCAGCACCTTGTGGTGAAACATCGGCAATAATAATAATAACAACACGATTTATAACGAGCACAAGTTTTTGAGCTGGTCGAGACGAGTGTCATCATACCTAACAACACGCGGCACAACACAAAACACAAGTGAGAGGTACACAGCACAACCGCGAAAACCTACCCAGGGGCCAGGCAGAGATTCAAAGCTCATGTCCGCCTCGTGTTCATCTAACAATGCAGAGCATGGCCATTCCTCTAACAACAGTACAGGGGCTGCGGTTGTATTCAACACTCGGCATTAATACGTGCGCCTTGCTGCAATATTTAGAAGGTGAGCCTTTTGCGCCTCACGTGGAATTTTAAGGAGGCGCTAATTCCTGAAAGCTGCCACGACCTTTTAACGCATAGCACGCACTAGTGCCCATACTCAAAAACCCTGCACGCACTTATCCACGTTGGCTGGAACATGTAATTTAGTGTCATCGCGATTGGAAACTAAATGAGATGCTGCAATTACATATATTTAATTAGCAGCTCTTATCAGTCTGTGGTTCACAAGAGGTGTTTTTATATACAGCGGTTAGACCACGGACTTGCACAATTAATATTTTAATAGCCATCTCCTTAACCGAGACTGCATTAAGAGAACCGTGGAGTATTACATGTATTAGTTTAATGTTTTCCGTTGCTTCATTCGGCCTCGCGTTGAAAACAAATTGCACCGCAGGTGAATGTAAACAAGCAATCTCTCGCATATATCCTCAGGGCTGGCATTTCTGTGGGGGTTTCAAATCATCCACAGCTTGCTGTGCATGCCTGGCAGGATAGTAGAGGCTTACGTCTCGAGGGATAGGGGTTCCTCTGAGTCTGCAAGAGGCGCCGTGCTGATTTCAAAACACCGCCAAACCAGCGCTATGCACGAATGCAAACATAGGTCGATTCGCTACGTTGCCCAACATGTAGGATTAATAATGTAAGAAATTTATACAAATAGTGAACAACACGTGCACGCACGCGCACACACACGTGCAAACCAAATAAATAACATGATTATAAATAAACATGAACTGATGATGCAGAATACACTTTGATAAAAAGTGACTGGAGAAGGCTATATTTTGATATGTTGTTGATGTAAAAAAAACACATCACTTGAGTAGAGCGGTCTCAACGCATTACACTCTTGTCACAAACGTGTAAGCTCTGCTGCCTGATAAACACACATAATGTGTCACTCATTCAAAACTGCCCGAATAAAAAACAATCTTGAAATATAACTGTGACCAAATCGCCCACAATGTGCCCCGACATCACCAAAAGCTTAGATAGTGCTTGGATAGGTGATCACTTTGCATACGACGTGTGTTGTATGCTGCTGTGGGGACTAGCTTGTCAGCAGAGGGAAGTGCGGAAAAATCAGTTGTTGTATTGTACAATGCTCCAAAGTCTATGCTCTCCCACCTTCACCAACCCTCACCGAACCACTTTGGTGAAGCATGGTCAAATCATGCTCTACACAGCACGTCCTTAACCCAGCATGGGATCGACAAAGGGAATATCCACAATGTAACTATGGAGATTGCAACAAGGCAATGGACGCGACTGCTCGGTTGAACCTGACCTCGACGGGCCAGAGGATGTAACGTACCGAGTCAAGGCGTGCCTCTCTTGTCCAAACTTCAGTTTTCCACAAAAATCACAACCGACAGCGCTAATGTCGCCCCCTGAATAAATCTGAATATATTGCGCCGCGGCCAGATGGCGCCGCAAATTATCCCGACTGGACGATTCAAAGCCGTCCAATTAATCCAAATTAAAGTTAGCCTGCAACCGACACATGAAGATGCAAAACTAATTAGAGCGGAGCACTGTCCACTAATGCAGGTAATAACCTGCAGGGGAGGCGGTTGGCAGCGTACTAACCCACAGCATGGGATGCAGCAGAGGCCCTCCGAAATGAGCAAGCAGCGTCGCAGCCACGTGCCCTTTGGAGAAATGGAAATGTCATGTTTATAATATATTCTACCTGTGTACACGTTCCTAACCCCCCCCCCAACACCCAACACATCGGCTGAGTAAATTTTAATATCCAGGCATACATATTCAATATACGACGCCGCATTTTAGACGTATTTATATTTCATAAGGAGAATATGAAAAGAATAATTATTCCCAAAAAAAACTGCTTTCTGTAGGCAATGTATAACGTTCCTGATTTTAAAATACTATATTTTTTGTTTTTAATTATGGATGGGTTTTGGCGGTTTTGTCAGCTGTCGTGGTGTATTGGTTAGGACGCTGGAACTCGCCGGTTCGAACTTCCGGCAAGGCAGGCACGGTTTGTAAATCCTCCTTGTAAATACAAACAACGTTTATTGTATCACAGGAATCTCGCTTCCAGAGCTTGCAAGCTCACAGGGTATTTTCTGATGTAATAATCAACATAAATGCTATTATTATTATTATCTATTATCTCTGTCCACCCAGCCCTATAAATGGGTACATGGCATTTACTCGATTGGCAGGTTGTGGGTCGTGGGATAACGTGAGGGTACTCCCACCTTTTCTAATACATCTGGTCAGTGTGGAAGAGTAGGTCAAAATACTATTCCGAGGGCTTCTCAGGATATTCCACATGTGGAGGCCCCTCTGTCAGCAGTTGCATTAGCAGGCAACTGCAGGGCTAAGTCTTTACCTGCTACTGCCTTCATAAATGTCAAATACATGCCGCTGCATGTGTTTCCTGGATTACTTTTAAGAGCTGAAGAGTCGGTTTCACGAGATAAAAAAACACACTTTAACAAGAACACTTGTTAAAGTGTGTGATCCGAAGAAACAGCCAGTTTAAACAACGTCTCTACACAAGGCGGAGATGAAGAGTTGAGATATGACAATGGGCGCTTAAAAACGAATACACGTGCGGTTACTTTCTGATCATTAACCTGAGTCAATAATTAAAACTGACAAAAAATATATATCATGATTTAGGTTTCACGACGTTATTCCTGAGAATTGCTTTCAAAAGCGCTTCTTTCAGGAAAGCTGTGTCCAGCGCTCCCCCTCTCTCCTTCGCGATGTTTCGCCTCCCCCGTTGGAGGCATCCTCGGGTCATATGCGCCTGAGTGACAATAATCATGCTGTGCTATAAGGTTGCCGGATGTTCGCTGCCTTGCTTTTATTCCTGTGATCCTTTATCAAAAAATCTGATAGAAAATGTACAGTGATTTAAAATCTTTAACGTAAGCTGGGAAGCTATATATGAAGTACTGTACTGGAGATAACTAAAATTCTACGTTTGATCGTTAGAGATATCAAGAATTATGTCAGCTCTCTCTCTCTGATAGAAAATGTTACCACTATTTAGACACGTGGAAATCTCTTGTTCTTCACCTCACCTCCCCATATCTAACTTTGTCCAAAACACTTTACTGAGTTCGATTCTGTCTCCAGTCCAAGAATGTTTGACTCCCCAGACAGGGTGCCCGTGTTGTACAAATCGAGAGAGCGTCCTGTTCACACCCAGTGATTCTAAGCATCCCCCTGTGCCCTCACCTCCTCCAGCCGGTGCCACGGCCGGTAGAAAGGGAGGCCGTGAGATGAAGATGTTTCTTCAACATGTCTCACCACACTCGTACTGGATTGTATATATCATGGCAGAAGCCATTATATATATTATCCATGATATATACAATCCAGTACTGTATATGCTATGAAGACGGGTCATTGCCCAAAACATCCTACAGTTTTATATATATAAGTCAATTTTATTTGACAAATATGTTTTATATTTGTTGTTAATTTTGCTCGTACATCACTTCCAACATAGCAACGCCAAGTAACTAAAAAAATCAGTCAATAAAATGGACACGGACAAGCCAAAATGGAGGTTTAAAAAATATGATTGACTTGATTCTTATGGAAAAAATATCCCACATTACCAGGAACCTCTGTATCCTCAACAAATGGGAAGTGATGCCAGGCTGACGCGATGCCAGTTACACAAAACAGAGGACAAAACTAATTGCAGGACAAAACAAGACAGTTAAAATAAAAATTTGAGTTCTGGAGGTAGGGGAATTTAGACTGTCCATGCAGGTCATGGGGGTTATTCAACCATACTTCACTACACTGCGACTCCACGATATTATTTCAGTGGGAGAGCCAGTAAATTACAGGTTGTGGGAATATTCACATCTGTTCTTCCACCTGGGCTGGTTATACCACACGGGGCCATGAATACCATTTTTATACCTCATTACTGCTGGCTATGCCCTTATAATGTCCTTAACCGAATACTTCTGTTGCAGAATTCATGAATTATTCAGAAAAAAATATAGACATCTGAATATGTATAATAATGACAAATAAGTTGTTATTTAACCTATCCCCAAAGTGACTGCTCAAACAGAAATGCTGAAAAATGATGTCACAAGTTCACAAAGCTCTTGGCAGGAAACACTGTTCGTCGTTCATTCTGCGCTGAATTTCACTATGACCCAATAAATAATTCATAATCACAACGAGGGCATTGCCTGAAAATATAATTGATGGGCGGTGCTGCAGTTGGGGGGGATGGGGTGGTTGGGATATGGGTACATTATATTCCACGGAAAGTGCATGCTCTGGGCAGGGAAGACGGACATGCTATTCCCCTGTCAGTTCCCCGCGGAACATCTCCGTAATGAGGACGCACGTGGAACGTGCTGTGCTGTGGGCAGAATTAGTTGACTTTTCCGCAAAGAAGTCACACTGCTCGGTGCACTATGGCTAACCGCTACCGCGCGGAGCACGCACGCAATGGTTTTCCCATGGACGGTCGTGAAAACGAACACGCAACAACCTACGAACAAAATCACCCTGGAAAAGGTGTCCAATACCGTCAAGACCTCGTAAGGTAAGCGCAGTTGAGCCCGAATAACGCGTGGATGGGCGACCACCACGCACAAAAAACAAGTGTTGTCGGCATTACGGGCAGCGGAGGGCAGTGTGGTGAAGTATGGTGAGACGACCCTCAGGAGCCGCGATGGTGTGGCGGGCCCTCATTCGGCAATGGTACATATGCACGCCCGTCACACACAGCAACGGAATGGCCGTCGTGCTGCTCTGTGAATGTTATTGCCACGCTCTCAATGTCGACACAAGGTGACGTTGTCCGTGCGAAGGCAACCGTACGCTTCGTCCCCGCGGTTTAAGCGGCAGTACTTGAAAATCGTAATTTTGCACGCTGAAACTTGACGTAGGCAAACACGGGCCTGTCCTCCGTGCGTGGGTCGGAATGACTCGACCCATCGACATTAAAGCACCTCGGTATTAGCGCAGCCTGCTGCAGACGATCGAGTGAAGCGCTACAACCTTAGTTTCGAGCAGTTATTGTACAAAAGGAGTCAGGAAAAAGTGATTTAGTAGAGAATTGAGGTTTACACGGTTGAAAATTGCCTCCTAGATTTTTGTCAAGTCAGGACAACACAGCACTAGTCTCGCCCCCTTACTTGCACAGTCTGCATCTCTGCTGTCTTGACGAGGAATGTCTTTTGATGTTTTCTCTTTTTTCCTCCAATTCCCCATCCTTTTCATCACTGAGCTACGAGACTCGTGGGTTTGCTTGTCAGTTGCTGCAGAAAAGCTCCATTGGCTCATTCAGATGTGTGATGCGAAGAAACATTTCTGCGTTCGGGGAATAATTTAGATCAATTCAAAGCAGGGGCGGCAGTGACCTTTGGCTTTTGCATGACATGAAAGAACCCTGAATCGCATTTAATAGAGGCATGGAAAGAGAAAAAATGTTTACTTGCAATTGTGCTCCAGTAAATCCATTTGTCCAATACACTCCACCGTGTCTGCATCTGAAAGCCTGTACGTTCGAGCAGCATGGCCGGCTATTGAAAGATCGCTATGAAATAAACACATGGGCGATAATTTATCAAAACTAACGGGATCCCTAAATATTAGGTTTAGGTTTATTTTGCTACACTAATTATCCGGTTTAGCTCGTTTCCCAAATATTTTACACGGGAGATCCGTGGGGCTGTGAGCACAACAACAACAAAAGACAAAAAGATCAATATTGCAGAGAACGAGTACAGGGTCCTTGAGGGATACTGCACAACTAACAATCATTCAACATGAACAAAACAAAAGTTACATACGGTGAGTTTTCGACACAAATGAAAATAGTTATGAGTTTTCTGATGTAGGTTTTCACTGCTCGATGCATGGGGGTTATCAGCATCAAAATTATAAACAAACGAGACAACGCAACACAGGACGGACTGTACTTGATGACAAAATCAACGCACCGATGTGTCTAAACAAGAAGCTTTTCTATCAGTCCATGTTACCATATGAAAACATGGAAACCTGCGCAAATGAGAGACATTTAAACTGACCATTGAGGAAAAAAAGTGGATTTGGCCAGCAAACCTCATTATAAGGTACGATGGCCAATGGACGAGACTGGTGATGGAATGGCAGTCAAAGGAGGGCACGTGCTAGCGAGAACCATCGTGTGGACGGAGCAACGAGATCAGCTCCTACGCAGATGATGGGATGGATTGTGGCACCGCAAGAAGAACGCTAGTGAAGGCGATATCAACAACGAGGCCTTCATCCAGCAGCTATCGTATATATATTCACAGCACGTATAATGGTTCCGTATAAAATAAACTACAATGTGTATATATCCGCCATCCTCTCATCGATAATACTGGGACGCTGTCGTGAAATGTCGGTGCGGCTTGTGCGCGCTGTAACGACAGACAGGAAAACAATAAATCGTGGTGCCGGGGAGACTTTGCGGCCAAATAATCGGCGCATCGCAGGGCTGCAGCTCGTTGAGCTGAAGCTCAAAAACGATGACAGGGGAATTTCTCCTGGGACTCCATCAGCAGCCGGCTCTCTGCAATGGTGTCGCTTTTGGCAGTCACGTGGTGCCTAAGGAGATGAAGCACAAAGGGTGGTTGCTGGCAGAGTTGCTAGGGACAGTCCTGACAATGAACAGAAACAAAACTAACAGAACAATACAGGAGCCAGGGGGACCGGGCAGCCGCGTGGGGGTGAAAATAAGAATGCAAAAACATGACGGGGTGGCATGGTGGCACGGCGAGTACCGCTGCCGCCGCCTCACAGCAAGACTCACCCGGGTTCAAATCTCGGCTCGGATGCCTTTCTGTGTGGGGTTTGCATGTTCTCCCCGTGTCCGGGTGGGTTTTCGCCGAGCACTCCGGTTTTCTCCCACAGTCCAAAGACATGCTGCTGCATAGGTTAATTGGCCAACGGACTAGGTTACCCTATATCTGCGGGGATAGGCTCAGGCCCACAGCGACCCTGTATAGGATCAAGCGGTTTGTGACAATGGATGGAATGGAATGGAAAAACATGACACTGTGTCGAGGGTTCTGCAAGGGTGTCCTCACAGAGCCACGGTTTGAGATTGCATTGTGCACCAACGGCTCAAGGACGGATAGAGCCAAAGTGCAGACACTAACATGCGACTCTTTTTAAAAGACACCACCCTGCCTCCTGGGATTTTCACATTTAGAAAAAAAAATGCTCAAGGTAGACCTTGGGGGACACGATGGCACGCAATCTGTGTGAATGTAAAAAATAAATTAGATTGTGCCGCTAGAAGCAGCCAATTTATGCAATTAGTTCACACGGCAGTTTACTGAAAAAAAAAACGAGCTGGATAGAATGAATGACAGTGGTCTATACAATGCAAAGTCTGGGAATTTCGGAAATAAAAAGGTCTCTGCAGATTTCAATGTTAAACGAATGTTTTTTTTGCGTGTCATTAATTGAAAGCAGAATCCCTGGTAATTTCATGAATAGCAATTTAGAGCCCAAATCCAATCCACCAACAGATGAAAGCAAGACTCATTTCGTCCGGGTCTGTCCTGATCAGTGACCCACCTGACAGATCCCATCCAGTAAACCTCTCGCTATTGCTGTATAGATAAATATTCACAAGCTTACTCGAGCCCAGCAGCGACCCCAGTAGAAATTCAGTGAGGAATAAAGCCGTGGATCAGGGCCTCCCCCGCCAAGTCATCCGTGGTGGGGGGGGTGCGTTGACCATACTTGACAGCGTTAATCAGTGCGGGTTGGTGAAGGTGGATTGGGGGGCAGTGCGGGAGGGCAGAGCTAACTCACTTCAAATATTAATACTTGCTACTGATATTTTCCGTGGCCGCGATCCTAATTCAAGTCACCAGGTTCATAGCGCAGTGTGCTAAAACCAGTGTGCCACCACTGTAAACAAAACACAGATGAGGTCTGTGTTATACATAATGCGTTGCGAGCTGTATGTTGCAATGCATTTTATTCAGGTACCACTCGGTGTCAGAAAAATTACAGACCTTTGCTGAGCGTATAATACCTGGAAAATGGTAAACCTACCACAAAGCCCAAAGTTTGTCCCAAAGTGCCCTGATAAAAAAAATCTTTAAATGGGAACACATTTTGAACAGTTGAGTGAGCCTGAACATTCCCTTCACTATGCCTATACGCAGTACAAAGCTGAAGTTAAGTGTGTTTATTTCCCTAACTTAATATCTAAGCATCACGCACTATTGGAAATGTTAAACTTGACGATACGTATATTGCCATAACATTTTTAGTACAATGATCTACGAAGACTTTTTAATACATTTCTTAAAATATGGTCTTATCAAAACCGCAATCGAAATACTTTTCAGTTGAAACCCACATTATACATTGTGCAGATATGTAATTAGGTCGCAGCCAAATTGTGTTTTAAAATGTCAAACGTATTTCCCCATGCAATTTTTGGGATAAATTGTGTGCGAGTCATTACATTTAGGGTCATTCATTAGCACAATTCCCAGAGTGCAGTAATGTTGACATACTTTATAAATGCCCTTAATAACAATAATATTTCGACTCATATGCTGGGCTAAAATAGTCGTGTGTGTTATATTTAATCTAGATTTTGCGCTAAATGTAATTATTAGCGTTTGTTGGGTATTTGTGTTATGAGTAAACCAAATAAACTCCATACAGTGTCCACAACACGACCTCACTTGGCGTCTAGTTAAGCGACGCAAGCCGATGTTCACGATAAATTTGGCCAAAACGCTGGTGCATAGAGACTGGGCTGTTCCAAAGGACAACCTCTGGATTTTTAGGTCATCAACAAATATTCTCAGAACAGCATGTACTCCCAAATTATTAGTAATGCACTGCCTAAAAGAAACCTTTTAACGCTACATTAGTACGTGCGTAATTTTGGATGGAAAGAAAAGTTACACTTACTGTACAGTACAATATTTTTGGGAAAAGGCCTTTTGTGGTTATTCATAGTAGATTTTATTGGGTTCAACCAAGCAATGATCTGATCACATTTTTAGCCATATAAACCCTCTACCCCCTGACACAGCCAAAAAAATTACATTTCCACATGCACAAGCGCTTAAGCTGCAAATTACAAGGCGGCAGGGTGGTGCAGTGGTAACATCTGCGCTTCACAAAAAGAAAGTCCCGCCCGATGCAGTTCGATTCACGCTTCGGGCACCTTTCTGTGTGGAGTTTGTGTGTTCTCCGCCTGTTCTGCGTGGGTTTCCTCAGGGTTCTCCGGTTTTCTTCCACAACTAGAAAACACTCATTCATTCATTGGCCGATAACATCATAGGAGGCATGGTCTGGCGGGTTGGAACCGGCTGACCACCTGGCTGACTTCCTCCCCCTCTCTGCGGTTTGCTTGCACCTTCGTATCCGTGTCTCATCTATGACCAGGCGTGTAGTTTGCACACATTAAACATTGTATTATTTGTATTACTTCGGCTCACCGATAAGTTGAAGCCCAATTCCCACAGCCAAATTTGGCAATCAGATACTATTATGTAGAGGGTTACACAACAAAAATGTAAACAGATCATATGTAGCATAACCCACACATCAATTGTCACTTGTAATATTGGCTACGATAACCAACGTGATAATTTAGAGCATCTATAAAGTTTGTTTACTGTGTATATGTTAACTCCTAAACAGAAGGTTAAGATAATGTAAAACGGTTAACATGCACGTGTATTTTATCCGATTTTGAGTACATCGTGTGTTTTAGAGTATGACAACAGCCAAGCAGTGATGTCAGTGTAGAATGAATGACAGCTGAATGTGTCCATATATACCAGTGAGTGAGGAAACCCGGTAATTAATTGCTTCGAGAATTCTCTTCCAAAGCAGCTGCTTTGAATGAAGCGTTGTACGATTCTCAAAAGGTGCTCGCATCATGCACTGGGATTTTATAGCGGCAGAGCGGATATGCAATGTCGGAGCTATTAAGCCAAATGTAGCCGAATAGTTGGGTCAAAGGAAAGGTCTTTTTTCCATTATGTTGACCTCGTTTGCGTTTTATAAATGTCATAACCTTCCGACTGATGCCTCATTCACTGAAGTCGGTGGAGCGGTCGAGGACAGACTACGTACACTCTTTAACATACCGCATAATTCCGCGCTGACAGTGGTGCACAATCACAAACAGCAAGCGCTCCTCACCACGACGACCAGTAACACCGCTGTATCTCCACCACGAAGAAGGGCCATTTCCTGAAACATCGCACATTTTTGTACTGCCTTAATTCCTTTTAGTGCCGCGATATTAATACGTGTGTTGAGTATTTTTGTTTGTTTGTATACGTACGTACACACGTAGATTAGCTGCTTATTAGGAAGATGTGGGAGGCTTTGTGTACTGTGCCCCCATCAACACATCAAGAAACATTCAAATTCAAAGGGTGTAATAAACCTTCAGCACGGCCCATTTTTCACCCCCCTCCTCTAAACTGTCTCGCAAGAGAATCAAAAACGGCAATACGTTTCTTGTTATGGGACCTCGTGTAAGTGTATGCAAATACAGCATTCCCCTGTTTGCCCGTACGGCTACAACACATGAATCTCATTCAGACGTAGCGTTGCTTTGTTTATCAAGCAGGGGAGCTCTGCGTGTACGTACATTTTTTGTCGCGACATCACGGTTGGAACGCTGAAGCAGAAGGGAAATCTGTTTATTCCAGTGGGACAGGCTTGTCAAGTCTGATGCCAGGACCTTTAGCAAGCCTGTGTCTCATCAGCATCAATTTAAATACATGATTTATCCAAGGCCGTCGCGTACACCAATCATCTTCTCCCAGGTTCGGCAGATCGAAGCGACCGCGATTATTTTATTTCTTTTTTTCTCGCCGACCAAAAAAAATACATAACCGTTCATTGTGCCTAATATAGTAAGTACCTCGCTCCGACGCTTGCAAAATTCAAAAATAGGCAAACATTTGTTTATAAGACGGAGATTGGTATGTGGCCTTCCAAATAGAAAGGTCACTTCAACAAACACAATTCATTTTTCCATTTCTCCGCTTGGTGGCTTTAGTGTTTGAATGAGGCTGCGTAGGCGGCTCTCCATCGCCGTGTAATTCAAGTCGCACGGTCCATTCACCTTGCAGGGCACATTCACGCGTTAGTCCTTCATATGTTGCACAAGAAATTATAATAAATGAACTATTTTCTGGTCATTAGGTATTAGGCATAACATTTCTTGAGTGACTGTTTAGTAGCACTGAGCGTGCAAGACGGACTCGCTCATTCCCCTGTAAATTCGGGTCACCACACATCCCGATTAAACTTACCACCACAATGCTGGCTGCGGCACTAATTGCATGTTTTCTCAAAGCAACATTATTTATATTGTATGTTCTGACCTTACTCTTCATCGGCATTACAGCCGTTTTATTAGAGTACCATACAGAATATGTTTTAATTTCTGTAGCAGCAGCAACAGCAGTAGCAGTCATGATCTATCCACTGCTAGATACAGGCCTCCATCCCATGCCATTCCCATCGCTCACGGTCAAGCGATGCAACAATGCATCTGGCTCCCGCACACGCGCTGAACTGATCACTCCATCTCCTCTGTAGATGTCATCTTGCTTCAGACAGCCCAAAAAATTTTCCAGTTATATTACAGTATAGTATTGATCAATGGATAATTTGTACTGATGTAGGTTTTCACGGCTCGATTCATGACGGTTGCTCTTCAAAGCTGTTCTTTTGGGATAGCCGTGTCAAGCTCTCTCGCTCTCTCGAACGCCTGAAGATGCTTCCAGTGACACGGCTATCCTGAAAGAACAGCTTAAAGAGCAACCATCAATGAATAACTTGATTTGAATGAGGCGCGAATGCTATAAAACACTTTCTCTTTTAAAAAGAGAAAAATTGAATGTAATAACGTTTCTGTAAAGCGTTGTAAAGGAGACAGACATGGAAGTCCACATGAACCCGGCACAGAAGTGTCGATAAAATACAAATATGAGCGCGTCCATGGGGCATTTCAAGCAAGACGATGCTCTTGTTGCTGCGGTGCTTTCTTCACATCATTCGGGACACAAAGCAGATGCTTCGGCGGTGTCACTACAGGCCATTGGAAACGTACGAGGAAGGGGCATTGAACATTAAATGCCGGCGCACAGCAACAGAAAGGATGATAAGCTCAGAAGCCACGAAGTCAAACACAGAAGTGTCCCTTAAACCCATACATGACAACTTGTGAGTTAAGCGAGGGCAGGATCCAATTACAGCTAAGCGTCTAGGCTTGCTTGAGGGAGCCGATATATGCTTGTCCAATGTCCAGAACTCTTGATTTATTGCTGGTTTCCTCAGTCTGACCTCTAACACACGAGAGGCGTAATTCAGAGAAAAGAGAGATTCGTGTGTATTGAACTGCCTCGTTGGGCCTTCAGTGCTGGGTGCCCGGCTGGGTTTGGCTGAAACTCGGGAACAAATCAGCTTCCCAAATATTTACACAGCCTCCACACATTTGATTCCGGGTAGACATAATTTCTCAACACATTATTCGAGCATACACGCACAGCTAATGGAATCGCTGTTTGTTTAAGCTTTCCCGTTAAATGACAAATATGATCGGCAGAGATGGAAAGATCACTGGACGAATGAGGAATTAAGCTGTGTTAGCCACTGCGCCGGGTTCAATACGCACGGGTGATTAAGTGATGCCTTGAATACGGTCTAAAAAATAATCTCCAAATACATTTTTGTATGATTCTTAAGTCAAAATTATTGCATCAAGTAAATTACGGCATGTCATGTGACTGGTAAAACTAACAAGCTTCCAAATTTAATTTCAGTGGCTAAAATTGGATTACATACCACGATATCAGAAAAATGAATGCTAATTTGTGACTGATTATGAAGTTGGACTAAAATATCTTCATGCAGTACAGTAAATGCGTATCACATTTAAACTCACTGCTGGATGTGCGAATGTTGATTGTCTACGTGTCTTTTTAACATGTGGGACAATGCAGTGAAGCAATTTTGAAGCGGTTCATCGTATTCCTTCAATAAACGAAACAAACCTTTATTTTTAATAACACTTAAACATATTTATCACACAAGTAGACATAAACGAATAGACAGAATGATAGATTTCAATCTTGAACAGTTAAGGAAACATTTCATGGATGTTTTCTTTTAAATACATCCATACATATAACATATAAATAATCAACATTTTGACTGATCAGACTATGGCACTGACCTTAACCTAGAACACCAGATCAGTCACACGAGGGATACAGCACTGTGTGTCGGCCCAGCTCGCGGTACTCGTGTAAAGTATCGCTTCTCGCAGCGGTGACCGTATGAAATGTTTAGTTTAATCTGCAGCACCACCCAAGCTCCTCCAGGACATTAGTATTCACCCCGGCACACAAAGGCGGCCGCGCAGGCAGCCACGGCACACGGCGCGCAGCACAAGTACAAAGCGTGCGAATACAGAGACACACAAGAGCAGTACATTATAGGCAATAAACAGAAGTATAATAGATGATGTATTGAAAAGGTCAAATGTGTCCCGTTCTTAAGCATTGGCTCACTCTTGCCAAGAAACATTCCAGTCTATGTGTTTAGACTGCCCCCTGATGTTTAGACTTGGCTCGTGTTTAGACTGCGCACATTTGTCTGGGCCATAGAAATTTACAAGCTTTTCACTTCGCAGCGTCTCTCAAAGTTCAACAACAGTTCAGTGTGGGCCCCCTCTGGATCACACTGCGCCTGTGTAACCATACATTAGCGGGGGAGATATGCATATTACATCGTGAAACATTTTTAAAAAGACACACTGGCGCTAATTAACTGTGTTTTTTTTAATTAGGCGAGATTGAAGCGCGACTAACCCCAGTGATTTTCCAGCAAGAGGCACGGTTTTCACGAGGGAGATTACTCATTATTTCCTATAATCACGTTTCTAACATTAATTTACTAACATTAGCATAATCGAAAATGTGAGTGCGTAAAGTGCTGCTGACATTTGAAAGCATATTGTTGTGAAAGTAATGTTGAATATAAAATAATGCAATCAGTATGCAAAAATGCGTAAAAAATATATTTAAATAAAATGTCTTTCATTTCCAGTATCGTGCAAGTGCCAGTGGCTGTTGCTGGTGTTCAGTATCTCACTGTGATTTACTCTTTAATGGTGTTGTTTACGTTCTCTGAGACTTTAAGCCACTGTACATTTCCGTGTCTCGCTGGCTCCCTTGCATTACATTAAAAAGATCACATGAATACATTCTATGAAATATTTACCCATCATGGGGTGCTGACGTGTCGAGTAAACTTGATGTTTGGGACAATATCCACATTGTGATGTTAAAAATACAAACCAGACTCCCTGCTAACAAGGTTAAAAACGCTAAGGGTGCATAGTGGGGCCTCGGTTTCAGTGAGCTTTAGTGAGTCCCTCTAAAGATTATTTTGGCCTTTTCTTCCATGCTGCCCAGATGTCCAACCAAGTGAATGACGTGTGTATTGATGTATACTGACGGGTGGAACAGAGGCTAAGCAACTTTCACCATTATTTCAAATGCAGCTCCAGGAGTTGGAATCGACAGAGTAACCTCTGTATTGCCAGTCCAGTATGCTAACAAGACACAGGCAATTAAAACGAGGACCCCATTTCTACAAATAGGTAAATAAAAACTGTTTAAAATTGGAATGATGTAATAAAGAAACACACTTCTGCACCACAACAAACGGCAGGTTTTGAGCAGACACTGCTAGGTTTTCTTATGGTCTCCATCACCTTTCCATTATCTGTGCAAGTTTTTTGGCACAGATAAGCATCAAAGGCCTGAAATAAATTTCCCCGTCAAGGTCACGATATGGGTCGTGAATTCAAAAGGAGCCGCGTCGATTGTTTCCCCACTGTAACGTGTCACACACCATCGACCACGCAAGCCTACAAAGGTGACAGCATCACACCTGGCTCACTCCGACTTTTGTTTCGCTCCGACTCAATTGGAGAGAGCTGTTTCCTTTTGTAGAGACAGACACTCGCGAACAACAAGGGAGAAAAAGGGAAAAGTTTTCTCTTCTGGAAACACAGTTTGAATGTTTACAGTGTGTATACCTTGACGGCTTCCAAAGGACCGTATATCATTCAGCAATATCTTTTTTGTTTACCTTGACTTCAGATGCGTTGACTGGCTAGCCTAGGGGCTGCTGTTGACGCGAAGGGTTATGTATGAAAAAGAATGGGGTTCCAACCATGCGAACACAATTTTAATATGCTTCTCTGAAATCCGTATTGCTTTTCGTCGTGTATATATATACACATGCCGCATACATGTACCCAGAGACACAAGCAAAATTAGCAACGGTGCAATGAAGAGAGAGAGAATGACTGATACTTGTCATTACAAGTGCCTTAATGCTGCGATAAGTGGCGGCTTTCAGCCAGACACACAGACCATAAGTATTGTCCGACACATAGCGTTTGAAGCGTCACGTGCTGCTAATGCAGCCCCTTTACATCCATGGAGGGTCTCAGGAGCTCAGACAAAACAAACCTGCTGCTAAGATGTGAGAGTAATTTCAAGTGCGTCAGGGGATAAATGGCTCTCAGGGGATCGGCAGAAACCATGCTAAAAGTCTCTCTCCATGACATAGGAATAATAATACAATATAATGGTAGATGTAACGGAGTCTTAACTTTTCTTTATCTTAAAACATCAGTGAACCTCGATTCTCGTAGATATAGAGTGCTATTCGTATTATCAGTTTTTTATCTATGAAAATGACTCTTATCTTCATACGCCCACCCGTGAATGTGGATAATAGGACGAGACGGTGGCACGATGAGTAGCGTTGCCGCCTCACAGCACGAAGGATCCTAGTTCGTATCCCGGCTCGGGTGCCTTTCTGTGTGGAGTTTGTATGTTCTCCCATCTCAGTTATTAAGTGTGGATGGACGGGGATGGGAATAATTTGCCACCGCTTCTGGGTCATTCCTCTTAACCGTGAACAAAATGCTGATTATACAACTTTTGTTAATAATAATCCATCCACTGGTAATAGATCGACTGGGGTTATGGATGCGACTGGGGTCGTGGATGATTGGAGTTGTAACATGGCGGCCGCAGATAACACAGTCCATAGACACAAGCCACTTGTTGGTGCCACTTGAAATTGCGAAACTTGAGTTGTAAAATCTTTAATTCCTAAATCAAAGCCAATAACACAATAACTTGAATTAATATGTAATGTACTATAGATGATCACATAATTGACTTTGATAATCCATACATACAACTTGGTATTTCTAAATATTTGCCACCACTCAGACCAAAAGTCACTGTCCATTGATGAGTTTCGCTGTGTTTTTCAACTGTGTTTTCCCCATCGTGTCAGGACACCAAGACGTTTTCACTACGAACCCTCACAGTGAGTAACGTGCCACCTAGCGTCAACAAACTTCCAGTCAAATCTTCCACAATAGGTCACACTTTTTGTCCATCCATCCATTGTCAGAAACTGCTTAATCCTGCACAGGGTTGCAGTGAGATGGAGCCTATCCCGGCAGACACAGGGCGCAAGGCAGGGCTTTACCTAGGATGGGACGCCAGTCCATCACAAGGCACCGAGGGCAATTTAATCCATCCATCCATTTTCAGAAACTGCTTAATCCTGTACAGGGTCGCGGCGAGCCGGAGCCTATCCCGGCAGACACAGGACGCAAGGCAGGGGAACACCGAGGATGGGACGCCAGTCCATCGCAGGGTGCCTGGGGAAATTTAATCAGTACGCCAATCTACATTTACCGTTTTCATTCGCAGAGCTAAAATATGCCAGATAAATTGTGAAGAAAAAAACAATTGAAGGCTTGTTGGATTGTCATCAGTGACAAGGACAAGACCATCAACACACGATGGTTGAAAACCTGATGTAGTCATGGGCAGTTGCCCAAATCTCTTGCTCGATGTTTCAACTGTAAGTCCGCTGTGATAACCATTACACCGCGGCTGCATCTCCTGGTTTCAAATTGGTTACAAAATCCAATTCAAATAGCCGAGCGTATAACGAGCTCATCACCCTTGCTCGTTAAGGTGCTTTTGGTTGACATTCAAAGCCATGGCATTTAAAAATAATATGAAATTTATAGATCAAATTCCGTGCACTATTAGAGAAAAGAAGCCCTTTCACTGCAATGAGATTCTGACAGCAATGGTACTGTTAATCCAAATTCAAGACTCGAGTCATAATAGGCAATAGACATATAAGGACAGAACCTTCCCCAAAGGCCAGTACTTGCGGCCTTACTCTCTCTGTCTCCCATCTGTATTATGACAAAGAGAATGATTGGTTCGAAATTTCTCCACAGTACTGATTAGCTGAAATGCGTTGATTCAACCTCGCCCTTTTTTCTTTAATACTATCATAGCATCTTGCTGAGAGGTGACTGTGAGACTTGCTGAGCTAATTCTCACGTCACAGAAGTGAGCCAGCACCTCTGAAACATTGAGCTTCATTACAAAATTAACGTCGCCTACCCTGGCCAACATGAAATAAATGTGTTGTTTATATAGTACAGTGTATGAATGTTGCCATGGTTGTAAAAGTTCTGACTCTAAACCGACAATCTTGAGCTCGCCACTTCTATCTCCCGGCAAGGCAATTTATTAAAAGCGCATTTCGTTAAATTCATCACCTCGGTCCATCCCACAGTTATGTAAACTGGTACATTTCAGCTAATCGATCGGAAGATTGTGTGTAGCGGGGTAAAGTGTGAGTAGTCCCACCGCTTCTAACACACCGAGCCAGCATGAAAGAGCGGGTAAAATATCCTCTAGAGGGCTTCTCTGGAACTTCATTTAGTGAAGGCCCCTCCACCAGCAGTGTTGGGAGCAGGCAATTGCACGGCTGCATCTTCATTTTTATTTTTATTACCATTATTATTTATTTACAACGTCCCTAGGAAACCTAAAGTGATTAAACAACTCCAGGACACGGCATGTCTAGAAGAAGGGATATTATCTATTTAGAAAATGCCAAGCACACACAACTTGGTAGGTAC
>JAZEWU010000011.1:8593647-8604630 GCA_036362915.1 Geotria australis | reverse complement strand
TTAACAGAGGCACTGCCAGTGTTTCACACGTAGATCTGCGATACTAGCATCATTTGAATTACATTTCCTGACAAATTCATGAACTTTATTTTCCGTGTAGACTGTGATGTTGCTTTGACTCCGCGCCGTCAATTATTTTTGAAAAATAACCGTGCCTCTGTCTTGTTAGTTCGTCACATCGGTTCAATGCACACAAGTCTACAAAGCAATGCTACGCTTTCAATTGCACGTGGCACACAATTCTGCACACTTCACGTGTTTTATGAAGGACACAGAACTGTGATCACGCTACAAAACAGGCGCATCAGCAGGACAATCCCGGGCAGATGAAAAATACTGCAGCGGTGTCAAATATCATGCAGACGCAATTTCTTTTTAATGTTTCCTTGCGCATCCACACACTGCTGCACTAAAACCACAAGTCATATTTCAAGAAGAAGAAAAAAATAGATTGCAGGAGATGGCCTAAATAGAAAAAATTGATTTGAGCAACGGTGGAGTCCGACATATTGATCCCATATTGATGGATGGCGAGGGTGCTGCATTGCTTCCTATATATCTCCCGTGTTTATTTTCCCTTTTTTGACGTAGTGTGACCTGCGAGTCTCAAAAATGATTCTCCGTTTCTTTTAAAAAAAACAATTTTACAAATTGCCCCCATGTTTCATGAGATACGGGTATGATTGCGTTGACGTGAAAGAGGGTTTGGGTGTTTTTGTTATACCGTATGTAGCAACCAAAACAAAACCATTTGGTAAATATACACTCTATTCATAAACGTTCACTTGTTACAGCCTATCTGCATTTATGAGGTTGCTTGGGTTATGAATCACCAGAACGCAACAATGACAGTGCAATTACCCACTGATGTCATCCCAATATTCTGTAGGCAGTAAATTGGTACAGTACATGTATTCATTACCATTAGACTTGATATACGTACGTAAATATAATGCTCAATATACTCCAAATGAAGATTTGCTTTTTACACTTTGCAAAAAAAACATGTATTTGCTTCAAAACCTATTTAGGACCCTTGATCTATTCCGCAGTAAAGTCGGAAAAAAGGTGGGGATGCCTTAGAAAATTGTGTCGTAAGTTCAAGGTTTGCCAGTGGAAAATACATTCTGTATCCCAAGCGTCAAGTGGTAAGTGTGGCAGGCAACCTTTAGAAAACATAGTGAGCCCAGAGCTCTTACAGGGATAAAGGAACCCAGACCCTCGCAACAGTAAAACACTGGGCCAGTCGACAGTGTAACAGAACTAAATGTTATCCATAATATATCTCTTTTATGGGTTGGGTCAAATCGCCTCCACCCGACAGAGTCAATTAGGAAGGTTTGTCACGTGAACAAAACGTGCCAATTCTTTAGTACTTCAGCACACCGATACGTTGGAGAGCAAAGCCACATTTACAATGAAACACGACCTGGGTTTTACTGAAGTAGTAAATAATTGGCACGTTTTGTTCACGTGACAAACCTTATCAATCGACTGTCAGGTGGAGGGGGGTTTAGGACACTTATTTTTTACGTGACCCAACCCATAACAGGGATATATTATGGACAACATTGATCACGAAAGCCTTCATGATATAAGACAAAAAGGTGATTTGAACGGCAGTTAAATTGACTTTTTCTGAACTTGCTTTCAATTACATTCCACGTCTTATTTTAATAAAATTAGAGCGGTAATGTTTGGCTCCTGCAAATTCACAGCTTGGGAACCCTGGCTTCTGAACATATGGGTAAAAGTCTCCTTCTCTAGAGCTCGCCGAGACGAATGCAACCACACCAACCGCGTGTCTCTACGATTAATAACGTAACTAGCGTGGGAGCAAGGGCTGCCTTGGCCCCTGGGCTGCGTGTATTGCAATGTTTATTATACTCTGCCTCGCCGATGTGCTACTACTTGCAGGTTTTACGGACTAAGACGTTGGTCATTTCCATAGTGCTGCGTACTGTGAGCGTGCATTTCACTCGCGTGGCCCTCTCTCTGACATGAGCATGCTGATTTGGTGTTGTTTCCGTGTTTGTGCATATGAAATATTTCCAAAAATAAAGATAAAACTGGACTAAAGTGTGTACCCTGGATTACAAGGATTTTGCAAAAGATGTCACGAGATGATTTATATTTGTGTAACGTTAACAATGCATTTAGCTTTGCGATAAATATAAAGATCTATGTGTGATGATGCGGCCAAATCATACATTCTGTGCCCCAGACTAAATATGAACAAGGTGCCGTGACTAATCACAGACATAGCCAAACAATGACCTCCTTGTTGCAGAGACGTCAAGCTGGCTACAACAGTCATTTGACAGAAATGTAATCTGCGATGTCAGGTTCATGAAGACGTGCTGCATTTAGTAAACTATAATAACTTTTAATATGCAGCCCTTTTGAAATCCAATTCTGGACAAATGCCTCTGCATGCCTTGTTGGTCATGAGGGTTATTTGACAATACTTCACCGGCACCAGTCCAGATATCACTTACCGATGCATTCAGCCATGGCTGGGAATACGACCGAGGTCGTTGGGTACACAGATAATTGTCAAATCATACTTTGCTGTGTATTCGGGTTCTACCGAGTGTTGTTTGGAATTAATGTCCAATATTTCGCCTCACGTGAGGAACTAAAAGGTTGGACACCAACTTAAAAACACATGAGAGCTATACAGCACAAACACGAAAACCTACACAGTAGCATTAGCAATAGCATGTCAATGTAAATGTGTGGCATACATTGTTAATAATTCATTTGCTTACAAGATAACAGTTCCGAGTGTTTGTTTAATAAACAAATCTAAATGTTGTCAACACAGCTCCATTGTGCTGTTTTTACAACAGGAAGTGTGAAATATATTTGCTTAAAGCACGTCAAGAGAAACTAATGTTTACATTCACGGAAAGATGAACCTGCCTCACTTGATGGTGGAACCAATTTATAACGATGATAGTTTTATGGAGGCTTTGCGGTAATTTACAAATAATTTAGTTACCGTCGAGATTGAAATGAGCCAGAAATGCTATTGGTGTAATTTATTTAAGGTGATGGATAATGCCATTGTCTGCATAATATATCTATTCAGATGACGAACAAACATGATTGGTATGAAACGGGTTATAAAATACATTTCACCAAGGCTGTAAAGCACGCGTTGCCCATCGCCTGCCTTCCCAAGCAATCCATGTGGAAACAGCCTCTTCCTCACGACTTGACGGGGCAGACACCGACTCGCCAATGATGGATAGATCCTGGTCAGAGGACTGGCCTGGGGTGATTAAATCCCAGGCTCTGTGATTGATTTCAGAGCCAGCATCAGAAAGAGCAGCCTACACAGGAATAATTAAAACACCTAATCATCCCCAGGCACACTCTGGTGTGACATTCCCCAGAAGACTGGTCAGAGAGCCACACACAGCAGGACCCTTGGTGTTTAAGCGGGGGGGGGGAAACACGAGACTTCACAAAGACGCTTTAACCTCAGTGATGGCTCGAATACATTTGTCGTTTGCTCCCCGTTCCGTGAGGACCTCGTAAGGGCTCACCAGAAGACCCGGGCAAAGACACGCCGAGTGACGTAGATGCCTCCACAGGCACGGTGAGTGATTATCGGTCTGCTGCCATGTAAAAGGCTCATTAAAAACACTGATGGAGCTAGAGCGATCAATGGCGGTCCGTGAGCATCGTGTCTGCGTGCCACCGTCTCCATATTTCACTCAGGGTGACAGCACATTACTAAGACCACTTTGGAGACGAAAATCATCTTGACTTTTGATTAATGCTGACAGAACCCGTGTCACGAAATACGTCGATGTTCTGTAAATATATAGCAAAAGTAATGTAAAATTATTCGTGGGATTGTATTACTAAAGGTGCTCTGTAATCATTGTCAAAAAATGCAATTTTCAAGTAATCCCTCTAGATATTCGAATTCCTTTCAGATATTAAATACAGCATTACATTTAATTGTCAACAAAACAAGGAGAATGTTAAACAATGTAAAACATTTTTTAATGAAAACTGGCTCTCGCAGGCACGAGGAGTGCATGCAAAATTATGCACACTGTAATTTATGTTAATGAGCAGAGTAATCAATCTCATTGTCACGGGTATGATAACAGTATGAGTCTGAGCCAAGACGTGAAAGCACCTCAAGCCACAGTGTCCTCTTGTGTATTTTCGCAGTCCACATTGTGTAAACATGCCATTAAGCAAACTTTCCCTATCTACCCATAAGCCCGGTGGCTAATTATGATAATTCGTGTTGTACAAGGCAATATTGTAATCAGAATCTAATCCACTTTCAATCTCGTTCCAACCATCCCTTGGGAATTGCAGTGGTGTTATAAAGGAAAACAAAGGTTTGATGCTGACCAAAATTACAGTCGGAATTTTAATTAAATCAGCCAAACACTCCAGTCTTATGAATATTAAATAGGCTGTAATATTTTAAAAAGTGTTTTTATGTATGTCAAATGAGAGGTATGTATAATTACTCAAGTGGAAGAAAGGCTGTAAGTCTTGCTGTTAACACATTGGCATTCATTTATAATACTCGTAAATCCAGAGGTGCTTCATTAAAAGTATGCACCGAAAACATATGGCATGGGATATTTTAGTGCTGTGCAAACTAAAAGAGACTTTTACAAATATAGTAGCTTATGTCCGCGACATTGCTATAAGATATGTAATCATATTTGTGGGAATAATTCCAATATAACAGGACGATCTAAAAAGTAGAAAAAAACGAAATCGCTAATTAGGGACCAACCCTCACAAAACTGCGATGGCTTTATTGTCTATAACGGATTTTTAAGTGTGATACATTTATTACTTTATGATGCAAATGTCGTAATTAGGGCAGGAGTGTCAACGTTGTTTACACTGAGGCCTGAGT
Organism: Geotria australis; assembly: GCA_036362915.1. Taxonomy (NCBI): domain Eukaryota; kingdom Metazoa; phylum Chordata; class Hyperoartia; order Petromyzontiformes; family Geotriidae; genus Geotria; species Geotria australis. The sequence continues at coordinate 8,599,724 of JAZEWU010000011.1, read as the reverse complement.
GGAATAACTGTGAGAGCCACAGGCCATAAAATAAACAACTAGAGATGGGAGAAACATGTACAGTACTCCTAATTGCTGCAGGGATATACGAGAGATAAGAGAGATTATTCAAGAGTAAGAAGATAGGATAGATGTGAAGGAAAAAAATGTCTAAAGATATAAGAAAAACAGAATATTCAGGACCAACAATGGGCGGTACAACATTGAAAGACATTGGAAATGTAAATTTGAAAGCTGAGGAAACCCACTGTTAACAGGAAGTTGGAATGACAAGGAAACGCAGATTAAATGTGTTCGTGGGCCCGATCTGGCCCCACAGGTTGTAGTTTGGACAGCCCTGAATGAGAGGCAGGAGATAAAATGAACAAGTGTGTCTAACAGCACTGGGCAATTAGGTATCAATGACATTTCAAACAATGGCCTCATCTTTCCTGTGCGGTCCAGGCAGGGGCACCTTGGCTGTCAGAGGAAAATAGCGCCACAGCAAACATCACCGGCGCATAAAAGAAGTTGACATTTACACGGTGAGAGGCCGAGCTGCGGTCAGTAATTATGCTATGTCACAGAAATATACCTTGCAAAAATAAATAAATGCTTACTGCATGCATACGTAGGAATAAGAAACGTGTTGGGCTGAAAAACACAAAAAAAAATTCTCCACAGAGCAGGTTATTTTATATCTTTAAAGTATGTATTGTTAAAACATGTTTTGCAGTGTATTAAAAATATAGTTTCATTGGCATTCCTAGTATCTTAGATAATTACATTCTCGGGGAAGAGAAAGAAAAAACGAGCAATTAGAAATCTGAAATGGCACACGAGCATCAGTCATAATAGGATAAATAGCTAAACGTAATAATGGGTTAAATGGGTAATGACAGGAAATAGTAGTTTATATAGTTAATTGTGGTAATAGGTAAAACGGGCAAAAATGGAATAATAGATTAAATGGGTTAATTGGCTTGCCTTAGGATATGGTTCTATTATCAACCTCCTGCATGTTCTTCATAGTTTACAATGGACCTGCTCCTCTAAACAACAGAGCATCACCCACTTGTGAACTCGCCATCTCCGTTCTCATCTCACATCAACACTGGCGACACGATCGCTCTGAATGTATGCTTCTGTGTTTGCGTCTTTCTCTGGTTGTACCCTTGGAGTGTGCTGTGCATTGTATGTTTACTCATTCATTCATTGTCAGAAACCGCTTAATCCTGTACAGGGTTGCGGTGAGCCGGAGCCTATCCCGACAGACACAGGGCGCAAGGCAGGGCTATACCCCGTATGGGACGCCAATTCATCATAGGGCACCGGGGGCAATTTTGTTCGGAGGTCAATTAACCTATGCAGTAGCATCTCTTTGGACTGTGGGGAGAAACCTGACTGTCCGGCAAAAACCCACGCGGACACGGGGAGAACATGCAAACTCCACAGAGAAAGGCACCCGAGCCGGGATCCGAACCCGGGTGCGTCTTGCTGTGAGGTGGCAGCGCTACTCAACGCTCCACCGTGCCATCCCCCATTATATGTTTAATAAAATATTACTTCATAAAAAGAGGTCACAGTCACAACACCATTTCAATGATCTGAGGGAGCAGACCCTGTGTGCCTAATCAATCATCGCTACAATAATCATCGTTTCCAGTTCAACCTAAGTTAACGTGAGGTTTCTGATGGGTTTGAAGCCACGTGAGGGAGGCATGCAGCAGACATACACGTGTGTCAGCAGTCATTGCCGCTCTCACCTACCACCTTGTGAAAACTTGACAATGATGATTTATTACCAGCTTATGAAAGCCCGTACGCTACGCAAGGCTGACACTTGTTACATAATCAATTTTCACTCGTTGTTCTGGGTCTAAAATGTTTTTCTCAAGGTCACTTTAAGACAGATTTATCCCAATAAATGTGTCTTACCTCAGATTATATATTCTTGTTATAGTTCACTGCCTTGTCTGACCCCATGGCATTCTGTTTGCTATTCTAGACGCACGCTTCAATCCAACCATGCCAATTTTTTCTACATTATTACCCAAAGCGGTATCTGTTATGGCTTCTTATTAAGTTCATAATTTGATATGTGATCCTGTCATTTCACTTTAGGAATCCCACAAATACAACATCTTTGATATGCGTTTGCTGTTACGGAAGAACTGCTGACTGGGCAATGTTGAAATTACCATGCTTTTAACGCCTGTCCAATAACGGTTAAAATATGTCTCTGCCACTGCCATAGCTCAAATCCTTTGATAATCTATTGAAAATACCAAGTCAACTCATTTGAATTACTGGTTATACGAAATGAGATATTTAATCTTGAAAAAAAACATGAAGCGTAAATTTAAAACCATTGACTGTGCTGCCACCTGCTGAAAAATAATCTATTCACAAATGTCATCCAATACCGTATGCGAGTTTCATTTGGCGTATAGGAATTAAGCACCGTTGTCCATCCTGGGATTTATCTGGTAATGGTGGCTCATTCAAAACGATGGAGGCAAGATTAACAACATGCCTCGGGTCAACTACATTAATATAATTGATTAATTAGGCAGCACACATTGGGGTCAATCTTGGATCATGTTTGTCAATATTGGCCGCACCATGAACTTGGGAAAATATATATATTATACTGTATAGCATTTACTAATACACGTATATTTATCACTTGTGATTTGTGTTAATGACCAGATATCCATCAAAAAAACACATCACTAACCTTTTATACACTGTGTTCTTCATTCACACCACTGGAAGTGTCCACATAAAATGTCAAATATGTTAATATCATAGATTAATTATCCAGTGCACAAGAGGGTCAGTCCGAGATAATAAATGTTTGTCTATCCTGACCGCTCTTTGAACTTCGGTTGAGCTGAGGTTTGTAAAATATTTATTTTCAAAGCTAGAGGACGTGATGTGATGGTTAGCAGCACTCTGGACTTCCAGTGGTCGCTTGTTCGATTCGATCTCCCGGTGTGGCAGTTGAACGGGCACGCTTAAATGGGTACAATACATATACATAGGTAAACCACATGTCACGCTTGGTGAGATAATGTATGGGATTTTCAACCTCATCCAAGACGACTAGCCAGATTAAAGAGTAGGCCAAGTACCCTCTCTCTAATGGAGGCCTTTCCACCAGCTACTTGAGCAATTCACATTTTACTCTATGAATAATACTTTGAGAGTTTCATTTGCAGTAATGTCCGTTATTCACCCCAGTCTGCAATACCCATTGAGGTGGTTCGTATTGTGCAACATTATTTCATTTACCAAAACAATTTAAATCTCATCCTAACACTAATTCACAACACAATACAGTACTGCCAGTAAAAAAAACACCAAAGCACCCTCTCAATATGCATACCAAACTATATACAGTGCAGCATATGTTTATGACGATGTAATAATACAAAAAAATACATTACCAGGCAATGTATATAACCGTATCAGCAGGAGGCCCTATCTTCTAGTTCTGCACTGTGCAATATTTTTCTGAAAAATGTACAACCTTTCTTATTGAAGACAGATGGGAAAAGGGCATTTGCGTTCCATATGTTTTCAGGCTCATAGTGTACGTATTTATAAAACACTCTTGCAATTTACTCATCCTTGGTATAGCCCTGCCTTGCGCCCTGTGTCTCCTGGGATAGGCTCCAGTTCACCGCAACCCTGCACAGGATTAAGCGGTTTCTGACAATGAATGAATGAACAGCACACTACGGTATTTGCATCGCAGCACGGTCCAACATTTTGAAAGTGACCTCTATTGCCATAGTCTCCAGTCGCTTCGCATAGTATGATGCACCGCAAACATGTGTTCGCTGTCATTAAAGACACAAACCTGGCCTCAGACCTACCGGATAAAATGATGCCACCCAACCTCGGCATTTAAAATACAGGGGGGAAGTTACACCTTATAAAGCGCAGAATACGGTGTTCAGACACCAGTGGCAGCCTCGATAACCCCCATTTGTGTGCGAAAAAACGCAATACAACTGCGGTGTGCATTTTTTCCACTCTAGTCGTTGTTTGGCACTATAAATTAGAAACGTAGCAAACAGAATGTGTGCACTTGGTGAGGGAACAGGGTGGTCCTGACCTCCCAAGTCAACAGCACATGCATTTCAGATCCTCAGCAAGATCGCGCTCCACATGGAACTGAGGCTTATCCATTAGTGTCGGCTTAAACCTGTTAAAACAAGCAAGAGCCTTTTGGACAGGAATACTGGGGCTGGTTGACACAGCTGCTGTGGTCTGTCTCCCCCGACTGCCTTGAGATGGGATTGCATCACAAGCGGGAGCGTCTGTACGCAACCGAAATGTGACTAAGAAAAAAACCCAACAACCAACAAGAGTTTAAACTGCTTATTATATCACCACTGGTATCATCAGACATCTATCCATTGCTACACGAGAGCCTTCTCGCATTATCAGCAAAGTTCGCGGTCCTGCCATCAACAATATGTGACTGTCCACCGACTAAGTTCAGCGGATGTCTATGAAATGTACACATGGCCACCGGGGAAGCTATCGCGTGGCTGGGCGATTACGCACACGTTCAATGAATGAATCAACGGTCCTGCGATACCACACTCCATCTTCACAATCAAGGGATCAGCTAGTTTCGCACAAGTCCTGTGGATTTTTGTCCTCCCGAGCATATTCGTTCCCATGGGTGTCGTTCCGTCACAAGCCTTGCCCATATGCTATAATTTCTGTCTTGTGACGTGACCTTCCCAAATGTCTTTAATTTGTATTAATTTTCTAAATCCAAGTGTTCCTCTAAACGTTTATCAGTCATCTTTCAGCACGCGTCTTTTCACGTCTCTTTGCATACTTCTCGGCTGTTGTTCCAAATTAGTATTAGAGCTCATATTTCTATGTCATGGCAGGCAAAGTCCACCCATCGATTGAATACATTATTATTTCGACACATTGCTTTTTAGTTTAATTATACAAAAAATAAATTTCAAAAGCCCTCTATCCTGCTCTGGCTCAGAACCTAATTTCATTTTCATCCTGTTTCTTGAATAATTGCCCTGACGAGATATACTTTATTGTTTTTACTAGCTGTGTCCCTCAAATATGTGTTTGTTTCAGCAAACTTTTTGTGTTGCTTTCTTGATAATAAGCGAGAAACGGCTGCATGATCAAAAAAAGGGCATTCCATGTCAGGCTTGTTAATGCTGCCTGCTCATGGAGGAATGCATCTGTCTACATTGCCACCCTTCAGTGTCGACACCTGTTTATATATACATAGGCAAATAAGGCCTCCCTGATCTCAGTCGCAACAACCAAAGACTTTTACACGTTATATGGAACTCATTTTCTCCATCCATCCATTTTCTAAACCGCTTGTCCTGGTGAGTGAGGGTCGCGGTGGCAACTAATTTTCTTACAAACCAATTCCCTTTGTTTGAACAGTATCATTAATATGCACAGTAAAATAGGACTTAGATTATTTGTGGCAATGTATATTACTGTAAGTTGAGTAACTTACAGCCTGCCACAACCTATTGCGTCAAACACAGTCCCCCACAGCCTTCAAAAAAACTCTTTTAAAGTCACCTCTTCACCGACTCACAACAAACCGACTGGAGCAGGGCAACGCGCCCGGAGAAAATGTGCGCGTTACAAAAGTAGATTATTATTATTTCCGAAACGGATGTTTTATTTTACCAGCCAATGCTGTCCTGTGATTTAACAGCTATGTACTGCTCGACGTATAAGAACTGCTCTCAATAGCTGTTCTTTCGGGATAGCCGTGTCGAGTTTTCCTTCTCTCTCCTTCGCGACGTTTTTTCTCCCACTTTGGAGGCATCATCAGGCATTTCGCCTCCCATATTGGAGGCATCATCTGGCGTGTTTGATGTACTGCTATTTCACAATTACATTCAATAATACATTGTTTCACTTTTCCGGGTACAGTTTCTGTTACTGACTGGAATTCGTGTCATGCAGAATCATCATTTTACTGTACCTCCTCGCTGGCATTGCCCCTGCTGATATCCGACGGGAAGTGGCCAGTCGAGTCGAGATGACAAAGGCTACTGGCGATGAACGCCACCTCC
>JAZEWU010000011.1:8569685-8592138 GCA_036362915.1 Geotria australis | reverse complement strand
CGATGTCCAGAAGCTGCCCATCGTGCTTTGAAGAATCGCAAAGAAGAAGTCACTAGGCCGACTCGGCATTACATGAGTACCTAAGGGTCGGGGAAGCATTCGGCGGGACGCCGTGTCGGACACCCAACCTTAATAGGTGCTAGCTGTGCCAGCCACACGGTAAAACTTGGCTAAGAGTTTCTCTTATTGATTATAAAGCTATGCTGCGAGTCCTTGACACGAGTAGCTGGTACAATGTGAGTTACACTCAGGAGCCAGGCGTAAGTACTTGGACTCGTTACCAGTTTATAGTACGTATGCCCGGCTTTAATAGTCACTCGCTAATATCACCACTAACAGCTAGAGCGTTGTTACGCTTAACAATAATATACATCTGTGTATTTGTAACGGAATTACAGACTAAGTTTGGTAAGCTACTGCATACATATAAATGACTCGTATTTGCGTTCCAATGGGAGGCGGAGTTCCCACGTAGGCGCCTCCAGCAAAAACGCGCGATTCCCGCTGTTATTGCTTTTCACAAAATTTGTTTAAGTTATATTGAAGTTATTGCCACGTATTTTATAGTGCTGCTTTTAATTCGCGTGTAATAATGTATGACACTTAATTTTTAAAAAGGGAACGGTATTCACGCGCTTTTAAATTTGAATGGAAATTTGGCGCTATCCTTCCTCCGAGTTCCTCCACGCCCTTAGTGTTTATGATAACATGACTCTTAATTAGAGCCTATTAACGCTGACGCTTATCAGCTATACCGGGTGTTCTCTCAAATGAATGGGTATAGTTTGGTAAACTAACACGGCTAACTGATGGTTAATTGCTAAGCGGTGACCTGAAACCATACAGAGGGGCGGATTCATCCAGGTGAGATAAAGCCTATACGTTGTTCCATCCATCCATTGTCAGAAACCGCTTAATCCGGAGCCTATCCCGGCAGACGCAGGGCGCAATGCAGGGCTATACCCTGGATAGGACGCCAGTCCATCACAGGGTACGTTGTTACTATAGTTATTTTTTCTGGTGTGTTTATGGTTGCATTTATAATGTGTATGTGTGTTATTTGTTAATAAGTGAGCAGGAATGAGCTCTGGGGAGAATGAAAATACTGGGAGCGAGGCGACCCCACAATGGTGCATCGAACAGAAGGTTAGTACGCCCACAGTACATGTACTCTACAGTTTGTACTATACACGTCACAGTACATTATACAAACAGTAAAGTTTACATTAATCACTGCGTCCTACAGAATACAGACCACAGCCATTTCTACACTCTACAGAGAATTCCAATGCCTGCGCTAAGGGTTGTCACGGGAACAATTCATCCATCCTTTATCAGAAACCGCTTAATCCTGTACAGCAGGGGTGTCCAAACTGCGGCCCGCCATCCATTTTTAATTGGCACGTATCAACGTCTAAAAATATAATGGTCTATGGCCCACACATAATATTTGCGCTTAACTGTATTGTGAGTGGCCCAGTCCTTCGTATATTTTTCTGTATGTGGCCCTCAGGAAAAAAAGTTTGGACACCCCTGCTGTACAGGGTCGCGGTGATCCGGAGCCTATCCCGGCAGACACAGGGCGCAAGGCAGGGCTATACCCATGACGGGACGCCAGTCCATTACAGGGCACCGGGTGCAATTTAGTCCACAGGCCAATTAACCTATGCAGCAGGATGGCTTTGGACTGTGGGAATAAACCGGAGTGCCTGGCGAAAACCCACGCGCACACGGGGAGAACATGCAAACTCCACACAGAAATGCCCCCGGGCCGGGATCCGAACCCGGATATTCTTGCTGTGAGGCGGCAGTGCTACTCACGGGAGGGAAGGGAGGGTGGGGTGCCGTTTTTGTGGGGTGTGCCAGCCTATGCACAGGAGTCAGGATATAAAGCAATCACATTAATCACGTTAATTCGCAACGCGTGTGGAATTATTTTAATTACGCACGTGATGCAATTGCGTTACATTAACCTCCAATGTGGGTTAATTACTTAACAATGATGCGTCACAACCCCCCAAAAACCGCACCCTTTATATATAGGCCCCGTGGAAGGCAAGTTGGGGTTCGCCAGAGCCTTGTTCCTGTTGAAGCTGATTGCAACTATCAGCGGAACGTCGTACCTTCATTGTAAATGTTGTGGGCTCGCTCTCCAACATGCCGGTGTGCTGACGTAACGAATTGGCACGTTTTTGTTCACGTGACAACCTTTTACTGAGTGACCTCACTCATAAAAAGAGCTCGACTATGGATAACATTGGTCACGAAAGCCTTCGTGTTAAATTTACTGTATTCTATAGTTTAGAGTCTAAACTACAGTCCATACAGACCTATGGTCTGCACATAAACATTATCAAGCATCATTCCTCAAAGGGTATGTTGCAAAAACTGGACGGGGCATTTCCCCATATGAATGAAGCCCGGAAGGTCTCGTGTGTCATCACCACAGCTTCCCAGGATGCTGCAGATGATGCTGCTAATTGGACGCACTACTAGAATGTATGTAGTGTGCTTATATGAAATGTATTTTCTGCACTGCCACCTGCAGGAATATGGTTTGATTGATATTTGGTTAATACGTACAGTATTTGGATGGGGGAATTAATCCCTAATTCATACTGTATATGTAAGTGATGAGAAAATACATAATTCACTCGTCAATTTCTCAAAAGCACTGAGTGTGGCACTCCTGTGTTAAATCCGAATTATTGTACACTTACATCTAGAGTATTGTACTACACAAGTGTGCTTAAAATATGACGCGTTTTTCCCAGGAAAATTGGCCAAGCGACGTGATCAGGAAAATCCCAAAGACTCCAAACAAGCATGAGTTGACGTTGCAGTTAGTTAACTGTCAAGGGAGTGGCAACATGGACAGAATGGCTACCAAGCCGCCATGCGGTGAAGATGAGCCTTGGGTCACACCCAAGCGAAAGAGGAGTACTTCTCCGTGGTCCACAAAGGCTGGGACTGACCCCTTGACCCCCACAGCCAATTTAAAGATGCTCATTAGTGCGGCCAGTCCAGAAATCAGGAATCGGGAAAAGCGAAAGGTTCTCTTTCGGTGCCTCGAGAATGCGTTGGAGGACGAAAGTTCAGAGGTTTGTATTGTGTTCATATCTTCATAATTGTGATTTGTTGCATTAACCTCAGTTGTCCACAGTTATTCTAAACCACAATTATAGAGACCTTAATGAGTGTAGGGTCGCATTTACTACATGTGGGCCACGGCTTTTACGATATAAAAACATTTTTGGCACAAGTAATCACCTCTTTCTAATCTATGCTGACATTTTGATTGCAGCACATCTAAGCATACGTGTTGTTGTGAAGGTTTTTATCTTTTTCTATTGTGGCTTTTAGGATACATTTTTTGGAGAGGAGTTTGAGCGCTCATCTGGCAGCCGAAAAGAAAAAAGCCTGGGTCTGCTTTGCCTCAAATTCCTTGCCCGTTATCCAAATTACCCTGCATCTACCTCTCACTACACCATTTCCCTGGATGAGGTCGCTGCTGAGCTCAGTGAGTGCACCCTACACAGTCCCGTTTTGCTTACTTATTTTGTTTCAAATATGTACTGTACATGCATATTGTGATTAGCTCTAACCGTATTTTAATAACAGTTCATCAGTTTTTTACATGTATAGAAATGAACTTATTGTGTTATCGCAGTGATACAATATCTATGTTGTTGTTTTTTAATGTCAATTGTTTCCAGGATGTGTCTTCCAATAACATATATAACATTTTAATCGTACTCGCTACTAATTCAATTAATAATTAAGGAATGTCTAATTAAGTTTTGTAGCCTACTATTATTAACATTAATTTCATAAACCTCATTTTTAACAGGTGTGGAACGACGGCGGATATATGATATCGTGAATGTACTGGAGAGCTTGAATCTAGTTAGTCGCACTGCCAAAAACCGCTACGCCTGGCATGGGCGGCACAAGCTGCCCGACACGCTCGCCGTGCTGCGCCAAACCGCCCAACAACAGGACTACGCCTCCCTGGCAAATCGCTTTCGAGATGGCGCCCCGGAAACCTGGATGGACATTGACTCCGATGCACGCAGCCAAATGGAGCTCAAGCGTCCACTCAAGTCCGAGTTCAGCTCACTGCAGCAGGATAAGCGTCCCAAGCCTAGTACGGACGACGTTTTTCTGTTTTTAGTCATTTGATGAGATCGACTGTTGCAACAAACGGATTTCAGCATGTTTCAATTGAGATGCCAGCATTTAATTGCACGTCAAGGTCATCCTTCATGTGTCTCAAATGAGTTGATTTCATCTCTTAAGATTGCCAGTTTTACGACCTTTCAGTATATTCGAAGTAGCCTTAATCATTTATTTTCTGTTGCTTTGGTTTTTGTTGTGTTTTTTCTTTCGTTGACATGCCGTCCTCTTCGCGGCCCTTGTGCAGCGCTTTGTGACCCTCGGGTGAAAGGCGCTATATAAATTTAAATTATTATCTCCCAGTTAAATAATGGATATAATAAATATTTAAATAACGTTTTAATATTTTTGTGCATGTGGTTGAATATTTGGATTTCTCCCCCCATTTTTGAAAGGACTTTTTCTCTGATTATGAATTTCTTATGGGCAAGTATTGGTCAACTAGCAGAATGCTTCATTTTATGTACTTTTCCAGTCTATAAATGAACCCATTTAATTTAAAGACTTTGGAAACTGAACTCTGACAGGTGGTGGGCGGAAGGACAAGTCTCTGCGAGAAATGAGCAAGAAGTTTGTGATGCTGTTCCTGGTGGTAAAGAACAATGTGGTGTCACTGGAAATGGCTGCCAAAGTCTTGCAGGGAGGAAGCCCGTTTGATGTTCGAGATAACTGCAAGCTCAAGAGTAAGGCTCGAGTTTTGTTTTATTTTTTCATTTAGTATAATTTTCAGGTTTTTATTTTATTTTATCTGTATTGTTTTCTCGTGTAACAATGTAGCCTCACCAATGAGATAATGCGGATTTTGTAGTTATCTTGTATCGCATGAATGAACAACTTTATTTACTAATGAATTAAACAAATTAATTTAAAGTATTGCACATAAACCATGTTGAGTTCAAATTGTATTACATTTGTGGAAAGTGTCTCTCACGATTAAATATTTTTGCAGGTACTTAAATTTTATTCAAACGTTTAATATCCTCAGCTAAAGTCCGACGGCTGTACGACATAGCGAATGTGCTGACCAGTCTGAACCTCATCAAGAAGGTGCAGGTGATGGAGGATCGAGGGCGCAAGCCTGCCTTCCAGTGGATAGGCCCTGAAAACCTGCCCGAGCTCAATGGTGAGTGCCCTCAACCCAGTTGGCACTCCAACTCTTAATGTGTGAACGACCACTATGAAAGTTGGCCAATTGCCTCCCAATGGTGGGGTATTGGAATATAATTTTACAGGCGGATAGCCTTTCTGACACCAGCATCCTTTAGTTGGAAGGTTTTTTTGTCTGGAACCTCTCCCCGGACCTGTTCACCTAGTGACACCCCACCAGAAGTGCTGGACTCCAGGTGTCATAGCTCGGGTTCATTGAAATGTGCAAATCCCTCCACCACATACAGTTGCGATCAATGGGGGGGTTATCATCCATTCTGCTTCTTACTGATGAGTGTGAAAGATGACAGTGCAAGGAAGTTCAGAAGAATGAAGGATTTTGTTTTCATTTATAACAGTCACAGCTTGTTTGTATGCAAAAAATAATCTATTGCGTTTTGCACATTGTCTGTTTTTCACTAGCTAAAAAGGCTTATTCTGTGTTGGTTTGTGCTCTTTTTATCAGAATTTTCTGTCAATGCCGTGCCAGTCCAACTTGTGACTGCGACTGCATGTGAAGCAGTTGGAGAGGTCTTGAGCAAGAAGGTGCCCAGCCCCAAGACGGCGCGTCGTGTGCCACGTGATGGGTTTGTGCGCCACTCCTCTTTTCAAACCTGCCGAAGTGTTGCCGAGGCTGAACACCGGAGGATCAGCTCGGCGCCATGCAGCCCCATCAAACGTAATATCGGTGAGTGGGAACTGACAGATGAGAGTGTAGCAGGATACTAATTACTTTTATTATTCAGAAACACCTCACAGAATTTCAATTAGTAAGTCATCCGACCTTTTTGAATTCTAAAATATCACTCAGTATAGCATAATACGTGTCACTTTGTATTGTTCTTGCAGATCCTTGCTGTCTTGAGCTAAGCGATCTAAGCAGAATGGACCAGCTGGCAACTATTTGCAAGTTACACCTGGAAGCACAGTAAGTATAATGACCGTTTAAATAATGCAACACTTTAAAGATACGTTTTAAGTGCAATGGCAACATTTTATAAACTACTGTATCCTTCATTTATTTAAAATAGATATCGACAACAAGCAAAATATTTGCCGATCGTTTGGCAAAGCAGCAGTAAATTCCATCACTGGCATATTAGAAGCACTCAAGGTTTTCCCTTTGATGACTTAAATTCCTTACAACACTTAGTTGTGCTCATTCCAATAAACACTCAAGCGTCTGTAAACCATTGGTGCTAAACGCTTGTTTGGCGGTGCTGACACGTGCAGACCCGGCGAGGGAGTGGCAAGCCAGAACTTGAAGAAGCATGCAGAGCCGCTGACAGAGGCCCAGCCACCCACAGGGAAAGTGGGGCATGCTGCATCTGTATCTCAAGCTCAGGTGTGTGCACATAATTTACATAATGTACAAACAAAAATACTTTACCTCTTTGTCTTTGAAATGTATATTCCTTTGCACAGCATATTCTAGAGCTATTTCTTTGTAGCTTGTAAGTTCGTGTACGACTTAAATTGATTCCTAAGTTTATAGTGAAAAACTTTTCCTTTAATCTCGTTGCTCATGTCAGGGTGGCACAGAGAGTAGCGCTGCCACCTGACAGCAAGATGGGCCTGGGTTCGATTCGTTGTTTGGGTGCCTTTCCATGTGGAGCTTGCATGTTCTCCCTGAGTCTGTGTTTTTTTGCTCGCTACTCCGGTTTCCTCCTACAGTCCAAAAGACATGCTGCCTAGGTTAACTGATCTGACTAAATTGCCCGCATTGTCCTAAGATGGGCTAAGTCCTGCCTTGCACCCTTTGTCTGACAGAATATGCGTCAGCTTTACATGACCCTCTAGAGGATGAAGTAGGTATTGGGTATGAATGAATGAACGCTTATGTATTACAGCATTGCAAGGATATTTTTTATGTTTTCTTCGGAATGAACATTCAAAGTATTGGTATTTTTCCTTTGCAGGTGGTGTGCAGTATGAACTCAATGGTTGGACGAGTACCCGAGCAAAACAGCTCCTCTTCTCCTCCAGCATGTGAATCTCACAAGAGGCCTGCATGTGGTTTGAGGGCACAGACCACATCGCAACCGAAGGTCAAGCAGCCATCCCTTAACCAACAAGCACCCAGCACAGCAAAAATACAGGCTTCATGTGAAAACAACATGGTCTTCATAAATGTGAGGTTCCTTAACCCCTGTTGAAATAATGGTACTGCTTTCACACAACAGTTGTTCTTGAACCTTAAAATAAGACTTGAATACATTACTATAATGTAATAATATCCTTCGTTTATTCATGACAGTGAGAATAAGTCATGGGACAGTTTTCAGTATGGTCCCATCTTGAAATGTTTGCTGATATGTTTGGCTTGTGGAAGGGAAACCAGAGTGCCCTGAAAATTCACACGAGGGTAACACTCAAATCTCCATACGGAAGAGATCAATCCCCTTAGTATACAGCCATCTTGTGGCTTTATTTAACACGAAGGCTTTCATGACCAATGTTATCCATAGTCTAGCTCTTTTTATGAGTTTGGTCACGTATATAAGTGTCATAAACCCGCTTTTAACGAGCCCACAACACCTATAATGAAGGTACGACGTTTCGCTGATATTTGTAACCAGCTTCGTCAGGAACAATTTTTCAGTTATGTGGGATCGGGAGTTTTGCAACTTGTGAAACACCCATCCTTGCCTCCAAAGTGCTAAATCAGTCATGTTCCATCATGTGTGCTTGCTTATAACCAGTTTGGTTTGTAACTTTAGTTAAAATAGCCCTCTTCATAACTTCTGCATATCCAATCTAGTAATTGAAGTAATAGGAAAGAACATGCCTGTTAATGTGAAGATAATTACATAACATATTGGTCGCTCAAATAGTCCAAATGCAAGCAGATCCTCGTGTTAAGTGTTTTTTCCGTTGTGTGTCAAGGGATTCCAGTCAGTGGGATACGTGAACTCCCTACCCTTCACCTCGGTGTCCAGCATCAACTGCCCTCGGGAATCTGGCCAGGGCAAAGTTAATGGCTTAAAGGTCATACCCAACCAGTACTATTACATTTCTCCACCTGCAGGTACTTGAACATATTTGTGGAATATCTTACAACTGTTGCTGCAGACAAATAAATTAAACATTTTATTTGGCTTTCACTGTCATCTTTAGGATGATGACACAAATCTGTATTGGACCTTCACTAAGGATTGTACAACCAAAATTATAATGCGACTTTATAACCAACAAAACAATGGCCTCGAAACCCCACATTGATACAAAATATGTTACTTTTACGAGCCCAGACTTTACTATAGCTCAGAGCCTTTGCACTTTGCCCATGATTACACCATAGTAAAACAGTTAAAAACTGTTTGTCATACATGTATCTTTGCATCTAGCTCAATTTGAACTTCAAACCTTCTCAACTAATTTCATTTTAAAAATAGAATGATGGTGGGGATGTTGAATACAAATAAATCTTGTTTGTCATCTACATGGAAACATTTGACAGCTACTGCCTCTCCTAAACTGCTATCATATACAAAACAACCTTTCAAACCACTTTGGATTTCAGAAATTGACAAAAATGGCATTGGTTACTCTGCCATTTGATCATAATTGTATTCATTATCATTACCTCACATTTAACTGCTTTTGGCATATATCCTTGTCTGCATATTACTATAGTAGTCACCCTATATGTGTTTAGTGATTATGAAACTTATTTTTTTATTGTGCTATATTATCAGTCTAAAACGAATTTGCCTGAGCCGACTTGCTCTATGGTAAATGTTTTTTGTAATAATATTGAATTATATGTGACGTGGCTCTTGCTACTATTTGTATCTGCGTCATTTTTGTACTTTATTGTAGTTTTGATTTAGTCGTTTTGGTGACTCAGGGCTCTTGCAAATGAGATTTGCCCAGTCCCTGAAGACTCACCTGGTTAAAGAAAATAAACTGTCAACTTGAACGCTCGATATAGCACATTAATAAATGTGGATTATAACGTTTTTTTATGAAAACATTTCCGGCTAGGCAATCTGCCAGTGTTCATAAACTATCGTTAATTTTAATGTGTGTATCTTTTTTGAACATTGCACAGGATCTCATCCTTTGCTGGCGTTCTGCTCGCCGACACTCACCGGGATACGAATGCAGCAAGGCATCCAGATATCCCCGTCTACGTGTTCTCCCTTGACACTCATTAAGGGGCCATTGTCACCTCAGTCCTCCAGTGAGGAGATGCTCAAGACACTTTCACCGGCACTGCAGGCACAGGGCCAGCCCTTTACCATTATCATGCACTCGGTAAGTCTCCTCAGATAATGTTTAAACTCTTAATTAAAAAAAAACAACTCATTAATGATTTGGCCGATAACATCATAATATATAGGAAGCAGTGTGTGGCAATATGGCGCCGGCAAAACCGCCTGGCTGCCGCCTCCGCCTCTCTGCGCTTTCCTTGCTCTACTACCCAACATCTGCAGCTCAAAAGACCTTGCAGAGTTCAATTAAAATGCAAGGGGCTGTGTAAGAAAATGGGAAACTGTAATTTAACATCGCGCTTCGAAGAATCGCAAAGAAGAAGAAGTACCTTTGACAGTGAACGAATATGTGCGCGTTATAAATGTAAAATTGTTATTATTAATTTCGTGTTAGATTGTGCCTCGTGTAAATTGTAGGCTTTAACTAAGAAATTATGTAAGAAATAGCAGTGCACTACTCCGTGAAATCAGCGACTCAAGTTCAGTTTCTGGCCATGGCTAATGATCAGTGGCAAATGATATATAAACTGGTCCTGGGCTCCCCCACTCCACTTTCATCATCCCCCCCCCTACTGACCAGTGTGGTGGACCTTCATCCACAAGTGGACCAAGAAAAGATTGTACATTTTGTTAAGAAACAGTCCAAGCAATCCAATTAATTAGAACCGTCATGGATTAAATGTGTATCAAATATTGTGGTTAATGAGCAGTGTCTGAGTCGAGGGCAGGTCACCGTCACATTCTTGCCCCTCCCTGCTTGGACAACTGTTGAAAAGAGTTACGTAACGGTTCCATCCATCTTGGATAAATACTGACTGATTCTTGAGTGGTGACTCCAGTGACAAAGGATGTTTGTATGTTGTTTGTGCAGCCCCAGGCCGGCACACCGAAGAACACCCATGTCCCGAATGTGTTGGTGGATCACCTGTTCCGGACCCCTGGAGAGCTGCGTCTGGGCCTTGCGCCTGCTGTCCCAGTGCGAACGGGGTTGGGTGGCCCCCTGTCCTCCCGTGGCGAGCCCTCACCCATCCCTCAGCGACGTCTCAACCTAGACGACAGTTAATAGCGATAGCTATTCTCAGTGATTTTACATTGGTGCTAAGGTTATATAGGTGGAAAAAGACAAGATGTCATATACAATAATCTAACTTTATGCCATTTATTATAGAAGCTATAATTGGTGTGCCTTGCATTACTAAGGTGGCAAATATTTATTTTTCCACTGGTACCGTTCCCCCTACGCAAAAATTAACTGCTGTTGCATCCATACTGATAATCTAAACTTGACCCTGACATTCTTTTAAACATCCACCCCTTAGTATATTCAAAGTAGCCTTAATCATTTATTTTCTGTTGCTTTGGTTTTTATTGTTTTGTCTTTCGTTGTTGACATGCCGTCCTCTTCGCGGCCCTTGTGCAGCGCTTTGTGACCCTCGGGTGAAAGGCGCTATATAAATTGAATTATTATTATTATTATCTCACCACTCTGCCGCCCTAACTGACAACTCAAAGGGCTGTGTAAGAAAATGGGAGAAGAAGAAGTAGGAAAGAGGTATTGTTTTCATGTTTGAGTATACATTACAATTTCAGGCAGCTGTTGCATTTTTCCGTTGAGTTTAATCCCAGAATAAGGACCACTATCCATATTAAAACCAAACTAAGAGTGACATCTGCAGAATTTTTTACTCACTGAGCACTAATCAAGCTCTGCTATAAGATATGTAAAGAGTCGGCATTAATACGTTTGCTAATCGGAATAACTTCATCTTAGAACCTTTAGCAATGCAAAAACAACACTTACAAACTTAGTTGAGCTTTAACTGTCGAGTATTGTTGCATGAGTTTTTTTGTGTTGTGGTTGGTTGTTGGAGCCTTGGGATTTGGTGTCTGCTTATGAACGTTAGCTCTGCTGTAGTATTTTTTTTTATCCATTTTAAGAAAGCAAATTAGAATGTTGATATAGTCTGTACAAAGCCATTTAAACATTTTATTTTTAACAGCATACACTTTCATGTTTATTGATGAGATGCCTATTTATTTAATCTTCACTTTTATTACACATTTAACCTTTTAAAGCTTGTATGTAAAAAAAACAGGATACTGTACTTGATCTATGCAATGCACTAAATTGTATGCTGTACATTAGAAATTAATTAGATACATATGTACAGAGCCATATACTGTAATTACTTGAAAAGCAAATGCCAAACATCTTGGCCGTGGTGAATCAACTTTAGTGCCTTGTTTTTTGTGTGATTGATGCAATTGTGATATTAGGTTACTTTTAAGTAACTAAGTTATTAAAACAACATTTTAGTTAAAGGATCATCATTACTTAGTCTGATCAAAAATTGTGTTGCTTTAGAATATTAACAGCATTTCCTAACAGGTTTGTCCGTTGGATATGTACAGTTCAACTTGTAATTTTGATGGGAAATAATACATCAAGAAATAACTTGATAACCCTAATGCAGCGGTGCTCATGGTTGTGTAAGGATTTAAAATGCAGTGCTATACATGAAATATTAGCTTTCATTGTGTCTTTAATTAGAGCAAGGTCAAGGTAGAAGCGTTCACGTCGCGACCCCTGTCACCTAACAGGTTTGTCCGTTGGATATGTACAGTTCAACTTGTAATTTTGATGGGAAATAATACATCAAGAAATAACTTGATAACCCTAATGTAGCTTTCATTGTGTCTTTAATTAGAGCAATACGAACTAAGCCCCTGTGATGAACTGGCGTCCCATCCTGGGTATAGCCCTGCTTTGTGCCCTGTGTCTGCCGAGATGAGTTCCGGCTCACCGCGACCCTGCACAGGATTAAGCGGTTTCTGACAATGGATGAACTCAGCTACCCCCGCACCCCAGTGGGATTTCTATTCTAATAAATGTGAAAAACGTAATAGCGGTTTGGTTTATTTTTGGTAAAAAGATGTGAAACTGTCTAGCCAATGCTGGTGGAGGATGAAATTGAATCAATGGTGTGTGTTTATACAGTGTTATTTTCCAGTTTAGTTTATGATTTTGCAGTTACATTTTTAAAATGTTCTACTTTACAGTTGCATATCCAGTATAATACTCAGTGGTGTAGGTATGAAGCAGTATCTGGCATATACTACTCCTGTTGGCATCATATACTTTCAACTGTACACTAAATCTGTCTTCCAGTTATTTTAAGTTTTGGTCAGATTGCAAGTGATCAAACGGTACAACCAGGTTTGCCATTAGTACATGAAACCGCAGCAAGCACCTGGCCCTGCTTCTTCATTAGATGCAGAGCTGTCTGATGGCACGTCAGCTGTGGTATATTAGCCTCGCAAGCGACGCTCGCCAGATTGGGTTTTAATTTATGGCCCTTTTTTGTTATTTTACTCCTACCCCTAATTCACTGCGCTCCTTACACTGGGGACAGAACGCGCTGCCGTCCACCTCTTAAGACCACTCCGTCTCCTACGTTAGCTGACCGCACGTGAGTACATTGGTCTCACTATAGAACCACTCTTAAAAGCATTCTAAATAACCACTTTGGTATCCGTTTAATTCAGTGCTGCATGTGTTTAATATCGTAAAAAATAATTCGTCCGTTCAAGTATTTTTTGTGGGAGAAAAGTAATGCTACCATAGAATCTATCTTCCAATATTATTGCAAATATGATGAATAGCGGGATATGTACATGATACATGCTTGTTATGTTACGCATCAAAATGTACTATGCATGGCGTACACTAATGTTATATTGTAAATTAGCGTGAATGGTGCATTTAGTATACAATTGTCATCATGTTTAAATATATCGTGCGTGCGATATATACTTACTACACATGTTTAATTCCTGTGTCAATCCACTGCTGGATAATGACCTCTTCCATGCCCTGTCCAGCATACTGGTTTGAACATACTTCATCACTCTTGTCAGTGAGGGTCCAGAACCAGTTCCGATATCACTCGCTTCTCGTGGTAGCTGTGGCCAAAAATCAAACTTTTCTCTGGGTTCATACTGCAGTGTGCTAACTAATGCAGCACTGCTGCGCCCGCATACAATGCAGTTCTATATCGCAATACCGTATGTGCATATATTGCGATTTATGCATGTAGTGAATATTAAGAGAGGTTGATCCACGCTTTGTGTTTAATTAGTATGGTATTCCGTTGACCAAAGGTTGTATATTATTCCTCTAGCAAATTGTAACAAATTCTAAGATATTTTATCACATTTTTCCAGGTTTGGTCTCGTTCGCTCCCAGTTTTTCTGTTACATTTCAAGGTGTTTATTCTTAACAGTCTTGACGGTTTTATGTGGCTGACCCAAGGAGATTCCTGCCCATGCATAAAACGCGGGAATATTAAGGCTAAATTTATAATCCTAAGTAATGTACATACATATTTTTAACAAATAAATTAAGCGCGATGCAACATTTTGATGGTACCACTCTCAATAATATGCAAAATTAGTGCACATTCGAAAATCACGCCTGAACATATTCGTTTAAAATGCAATGAGCGCAGACTGTCAAATTTAACTTTTGCAGCGATGAGATATTTTGTTTTCTTATTTATTAAGAGTCCCTTTTGTCGATTCACTGCTGGATCAAGGTCCCCCACACAGTGTCAATCAGGAGAGTTGTTTGACTATACTTCACCGCACTGGCCAGTACAGGTTCGTGAAGTGGCATTGAGCGTGTAGGACCGGTTGAGATATCACTCGCTACTGATGTTAGCCGTGGCTGGCAATCAAACTCAGTTTTCCGTGTTCAAGGCGCAGTGAGCTAATAAAAAAACACTTACATCTGGCTGCTTTGCATCCAGAGCTTGCAAGCTCACCGGGTATTTTCTGCTGTTTAAAGAAAAATCTAAAACATCTATCTTGCAATGGTGTAAGTATAATGCAGAAAAGGCTTTAGCTTTGATAAACACGTATACACATTCAGCTCTCGTGCGAGAGTGGACAGATAGATGTTTATTATTACAGCAGAAAAATACCCAGTGAGCTTGCAAGCTCTTTACGGGCTTCCTGCGACACCACAAACATGCACTTTGGCCCAAATTTTTCAAATAACAAGTTAGCTTTTGTTAGCTCAGGCTGGATGTATTTTCCAGTAAAACATTCAAAATCGTAACGGTTTTGGTTGCTTTTCAACATTGCGGTTTGCTGAAAAACCACATTTGCCCACGTGACAACTTGATTGAATTTGCTCTGTCGGGAGATGGAGGCGCATAGTTGAATAATGATATTGCACATACACGATCTAACCCAAAACAATCTAATTATGATCTGGTACCCTGCCATGGACTGGCGTCCCATTATGGGTATAGCCCTGCTGTGCGCCCTGTGTCTGCCGGGATAGATAGATGTTTCTTATTGCAGCAGAAATACCCAGTGAGCTTGCAATCCCTGACATTCGGAACTCTTGCGATGCAATTAACGTACGAATTAACCAACATAAAGGGGGTCAAGGTAGAAGCGTTCACGTCGCGATCCCTGTCAGGTAGTACTTGGTATTGCCTGCGAATTCTACCAAACACTTCGAAGCCAAGCTGAAAGACGACGATGTCCAGAAGCTAGCCATCGTGCTTCGAAGAATCGCAAAGAAGAAGAAGACCAACATAAATAATATATAAAATAAGAAGGTAATCCAACGAATTAAAGCATTACATTATGCAGAGATGAAACATTTTCCATCATCATAAAGTAAAGAGTAACATAGTATTGCACAGCATTGCTCGGGCAAAATAAATGTAAAGGCGTTCGATTTATGCTTCTACTTCATCAGTCCTCTATAGACGTATTGATTACGTGGTCATATTCCCTTTTGTGCAATGTTTGTACCTAACACCACATTCCAGTTATGGGTTCACTGTATGACATTTTGACATTTTAGTATTTTGTGTAAATGTTGTAATTCATTTAAATATACCTAATGACCTTCATTGTCTTGGCACAATAAGGAAAATTACTCGTTAAGAAAAATTATGGGATCTGGGGTTCAGTTAGCTTAGGGATATCATGGGGTTTAGACCCAATCTAAAATGTATTCAAAATCAGATATTTTTGGTTTGGACGTGCTGGTTTTTTTTATGAGATAGGCTTCTAATAATATACATGTTTATTACATTACCAAAAAGCCCACTCGTAATAAGTCCAAAACTTTTACATTCAGAAATTAATAATAGACCAGGAACAAGTCTCAATCCTTAGAACATTCTCGTTATTAAACGTTCCGCAGATGTTACAATTGAAATACAAGTAAAACTACAGTTATAAGTAGAAGATAAGTATGAGATGAAAATCGTTATGCTTACACAATGTGTGTTGTTTAGGAATGGTTTCAGTAATTTCAAACATGTTGTCTTCTATATAAGAAATTTCATGGTGCTGCCAAAACATGAAAATGATTCCCGTGGTACTGTTCGGTAAAACGTGGCTTGTGCAGTAGAGTCTTTTTATTATTACTGCCGGGAGATCAATTTATATGTAAATGTGACAGCTAAACAGAGAGCTGTATTTCATTGTAATGGAAAAACAGATACTGTATATTGTAGGGAAGACTATTTTTTTTTATTGCTTATCGTTTAATTTTCGCCTTGGTGTCACAATGAGCAGAACCGTTTAAACTGTCTGCAATAAACCCCAGGGCAAGTTATGTTGCTGATGAATAATTAAATTTCCCTCCTGTTGCAATTACATGATACAGTGGTAATTAATTGGTGGACAGTTTGACAACGCATATATCCAGATCTTGGAGTTTGTAATTAATACATTTAAATGTAAAACATTATTTCCGTGGTCCAAATGCCAAGTTAGTAATTCATGCAAAACTTAAAATAACACACTGAAAAATGTAATATAGCATGCATATTGAGACATTTTAAAATGTGACCAAGATCCTTAGAAGCCACATTACGAATTCCGATAGCCAGTGTGAATTTATCTAATGATTCTTTGATGTTATTTGGCAAAATGTGACTCATTAAAACGATGACGGAAGTTAGTCACGGCCTCAGAAAGATATGCTTAAATACAACTGGGTTTTAACAGTTGTGATGTACCACATGTTCTGCATGATGTCTGACATGGAACAAAATAGTTCAGTTCCTGAAAAAAGCTCCCAGCACTGGCACACATGACAACCTGAAAACACATCAGAGAGCTATTACAGCACAACCGTGTTAACCTACGCAGTAGCATGCCAGAATTGTTTTTCACATGCGACTGAATAACTTCCCTTACCGTTGATAAGTCACGCCTTGACATAACATCAAATAAGCATCGGTAAGAGGCAATACAATTCTGACACTGGCTATAGGAAGTATTATCGTGGCTTTCAAGCAACTTGGTAATGTTTCAAAATGTAACCAACACTGTGAAGAGATTTGCTGGAATTTTGAAACCCAAAACAGCGGTGCAGAGAGTAACAACTGTGACTGTGTGCTGTGTGGATCCAAAAAAACCCGTTCCCACTTCCCTGTTCATGTCACGCTCCCCATCTGCTGTGGACTGACTGACCTGGACCTGTGTGTGGACAGATTCCTCCTGGGCGCGATGTCACAATGGGGAGGAGGCGCTCATTGTGGGACGTGTGGCAAAGTGGTGTTCCACGCGGAGGAGGTGCAGTGCGATGGACGGAGCTACCACCGCCCTTGCTTCCAGTGCCGTGAGTGGCCACGGCCGGGCACGCAGTATGCAAATTATTGGCACTACTGCTTCATTTCAGCTGGAGCAGTCCGCAACTCTGTTCTAGAAATTGTTTTGGCGTGCCACACCCTTTTCTCCTTATTTTGACCTCGTTTTACCCTATTATCACAGAAGTCTTGTCATGTGATTATATGACTACAGGGTTCAATAATATAGGAATATCATACATAGGCATGCCTTCGTACTCTCGTGCCTTATGCAGATAATGCTTACTCCAAGCCAGTCTAAGCAGCGTTCTGGAATATATTGAGTGGGAAATAGCTTGCAAACTCTACGGGAAAGAGGACACAGTACAACCGTAAAACACATCGGACAGCACAACATATGCAGACAAATTTGAGAGCCCCACAGGCACAGCTTACCCGGTCAAGAGGGTGCCCTGAGATGGTTGGTGGTTGGTACGCTCGTAAAAATGTGAATCTTTGAAGCTGTGTGTCCTGGCAGTGGTGTGCCACAAAGCCCTGGAGACATCAACGGTGACTGTGCACGGTGACGAAATCTACTGCCAACCTTGCTACTCGCGGAAATACGGCCCGAAGGGTTACGGCTTCGGTCAGGGCGCTGGTGCCCTCAGCATGGATGGCGGTGGCGTCATGGCCCATAGGTACTGCAGCCCTGTCACCTCACTCATTCACAGTCCTGCTCAGAAACATCGCCCTAGAAAGACGAAGAAGAATCGAACCACATCGGGCATGATTTTACGTGTGGCGCAGACGTTACGACTGCGCCATCCTTACGGCCTGTCTGTCTCTCGTGTGGTCCTAATTGTGTGCGTGTGGTGTGGCACGGCGACTGATGGGCAGCAGCAGCAGGTCCCAGCGCCAAGGAGGAACCTCCGTGAATAAGCTGGCCCAGCGGTTTGGCGGGGTGGCAGACGCCTGTTCCCGCTGCACAAAGCCCGTCTACGCCGCCGAGAAAATCGTGGGCGCCGGAAAGGTCAGCCTGCATGATTTGTTTTGCGGTGAGCCGGGCTCCTATCCCGGCAGACACAGGCCGCAAGGCAGGGCTATACCAAGGATGGGACGCCAGTCCATCACATGGCACCAGGGGCAATTTAGTCCGCAGGCCAATTAACCTATGCAGAAACATGTCATTGGACTGTGGGAGGAACCCAGAGTGTCCGGCAAACACACACTTGTCAGCAAACAAACCAAATCCTTGAATAAACAATCACAACAGACCCCAACTTAAATAAGCAAACCTTCAATATTTGTTTTGGTCTAATTTATACGTTTTGCATTATAATGTTTTGGTTAATCTGATCCACTGGTCCACCCATTAACTCCAGATAAGTAAGAGTTGACTGCACATTTCGGTTAGCGATGACGTGTGTGTGTGTGAACATCATTTCTGCCTCCACGTCCACACACTACACTATTTAATTTCCATGCATTGTTTCCCCAGCCTTGGCACAAGGGCTGCTTCCGCTGTGCCAAGTGTGGCAAAGGTCTGGAATCCACCACTGTCACTGATCGTGATGGAGAGCTCTATTGTAAAGGTACAATTATTACACCAGCATATAATACAATACGTTACACTGTTCCTCGGTGGTTTCCCACGATGATGCTGCACTTAATACTTGCTTTCTCGGGCAATCTTGTTGAAGACTAGATCATAAAACTCCCTTGTTTTGACTGTACAGAATGTGCATTATTGCATCAATGTATGTGTAAGCATACTGGATATGTCGGGAGGAATTGTGGCACAGTGTTAGTACATCTGTGCTTTTTTTTAAACCTGGAAATCTCAGTTGCCAGCTGCAGCTCACATCAGTGGTGAGTGATATATGAACTGGTTCCGGGCCTCCCCTACACAAACCCACAATGACCAGCGTGGTAAAGTACAGTCAAACAATCCCCACACCTGGCAACATGAAAACAACTTCAACCAGCAGCGGATTGACAATGGCTAACATTGAGGATATTCATGTGTTTACGTTGTCAATGTATATGTGTCCAAATAATAACTTATACTTTCCATTCTCAAAACGGATGGATGACACCTCATGTTGTCTGTGTATATGCCACAGTGCTTCTGCTATGTAGTGGTGGTGCTGGTCCACTGGGGGCCCTAAGAAGACATTAATTTCTGGGGAGCCCCCTTTAGATTTATAAAATCCAAGCGGCACGGTGGAGCGATTAGTAGCGGTTCCGCCTCACAGTAAGAAGGCACCGGGTTCGAATCCCGGCTCAGGGGCCTGTGTGGAGTTTGCATGTTCTCCCCGTGTCCGGGTGGGTTTTCGCCGGGCGCTCCGGTTTTCTCCCACAGTCCAAATACATGCTGCTGTATAGGTTAATTGGCCTGCGGATTAAATTTCCCCCGGTGCCCTGTGATAGACTGGCGTCGTCCCATCCTTGGTATAGCCCTGCCTTGCACCCTGTGTCTGCCGGAATAGGCTCCGGCTCACCGCGACCCTGTACAGGACTAAGCAGTTTCTGACAATGGATGGATGGAAAATCCAAGTCATATGGCATAAGAGATACAGACAGGAGACACATATGTAGTGAGATGAGAGAAGAGATTAATTCCCTGAATTATTTCGGGGCCCCTTCATTTGCTTGGGATCCTAAGCTCTTGCTTAGTTTGTTTATGCCTAGCACCACCACTGCTCATATAGTCATTTTGAATCATATATCAAAGCACACAAACACATACACAGTAACGTACTCTCATTTATTTTTCAGGCTGTTATGCAAAATACTTTGGACCCAAAGGCGTTGGGTTTGGCCAAGGCGCCGGGGCACTGGCACATACCCAATGAGCCAGGAGGTGACCACCGTGAATAGAACGTGTCCATTGATATCATTAGGAAAAGCCTAGCAGGCATGTTAATACAGTGTACTGTATAATATTGAAGTACTCAAAATACACACATATATACATAATCCAATTGTGCAAGGAGACTAAAGAATGCGATTGAAAGTTGCGGTGTATTTTTGGCAATAACAAGATGATGTGATTTGCTACGTGTGTGAATTTGTGACGTATCACTGTACTTTTTGACATTAGCAGCAATATACCTTTTAGAATAGTTAAGTCCTTTGGTTATAGAGACAAGACCGGCAGACTACTTTGAGGAATAGTTATATGGCCAATGTGGAAGAGTGGAGAAATGCCCTCTAGAGGGGCTCTCCAGAGCTCCCTCTATTCCACGGAGGCCCTTTTGCCAGCAGTAGTGTAAGGAAGCTGTTAGCCGATGTTTTTTCCATTAATGCAAATCTTCTGAAAGTAAATGTTATCCATGACTGACCAATGTACATTAGATTTTCATTGGTCAGTGACAGAGGTTTTGTGATTTCCGTATGGTTATGTTATATTCTCAGATAGCCAACACGTGGTGTCTGTACGAGTCAGTTCTGTTTGTCTAACGAAAATGAAAACAACCTTGTGTGTCCCCTTTGAATCGTACAGCTTTGTTTAAAGCCCGGTTTTGCAAAAGCCTGGACTGTATTTCCCCACTGCCACATGTCTCTTTGAAGGAAATGGCGACATGTGCAAAGATTCACACTCCTAACTGCTTACAATTGCACTTCACACAAAGGGTGACGATTTCCCAACTGCCACTAGTTTGTGAGATGTTGCCACCATGCCCATATGCCCAACTTATGAACAGGAAGTTGGGGGTGAGTTGTCAAAGCAGCAGGAAGGCATGGGGCAGTGACTTTTGTGGTTTCATTTTGATGCATCAAGTATTTTTTTTAAACATGGTAACGTTGTAATGGCATTCTCCCTATTTGGACTGTTTTGCTGTTTGCCATCACCCGATTCCCACAATAGCATTTCTTCCCCATCAACCAAACTCACTCAGTATCTGCTTCATCCATCACCTGGTTCCTGGCCACTGAAACCCCTCCAGCTCTCTCCTCCGTCGTCACCAATTTTACCCATCACCCGATTTCCCCATCACCCAGTTTCTCCAGTACTCAGCTCTCAAGCTTTATTGCTGCAGAAACATTTTACAAGTAATGTCCCATCGGTCTGTGTTGTTCATTTTTGTGCACCAGTTAAACATGTTATGCCAATCTTGCGATAAAGGCGGAAGTTGGTTGTGCATGAGGGTGGTTGAAAATTGCTGTGCTCTGGAGACCACAATTGTTTGTTGACTAGTCTACTGTTGTTGTTGTTACGTCTTTAGATTAAAAACTGTGAACTCTGTGAAGCACTTTCTGTACGTTTACAACTGAGTATTAAGACATGAACGCACGCCACACACGGTAGTAAACAATGACCGCTGACCATGAGAATGAGACCAAGCCCAATTGCCCTCCCAGGCAGAATCAGCAGAATATATCGAAAGTATCTTACATTCACATGATACAGTGTATAGTACGGTATTTATTTACCTTACACACAATGGCTGTGGGAGGATTTATATAGCCATGTGTACAGCACATGAGCAGTTTAGCACATGCACTGCATGTACCATAGCGCAATGGCTGTACATAATGTAGCAAATATACCATTGCTAAAGCACATAGACTGCATGCATTGTTCGACGCTCATAGGTTAATACTCATAGATATGTTTAACCGCAACGTCCCTCAATTATCTGTTGTTTAGCAAACATGCTGTATACGACACTTGTTTTGCTCAAATTAATATTGTGCCCAAATTTATAACCTTTCTTCAAAATGTTTCTGCAATTAATTCCCAATGGTTGTAATAGCGACTGTCATCTGCAAATAAGATAGCTATCGTTTCACCATTTATCTTTAATGCGTTATTTCTTCAATACATCAATGGCACCTACCAGCTGCGATAAGAGGACATCTCTTTGAATAACTCTTCATATTTTTGGTTACTTTTTTCATCATCGTTCCACAAACTTCACCATCACCTACCTGAATTTAAACCATTAACACTTTAATACACAAATGAATACAAATATTAGATTAGGTGTCGTGGCGTCATGAAATACAAGAAAACACTTTCTGATAAGTGCTGCCTTTATTTAGCACCTATTGATGCAGTTTGTTTTTAAGAAAATGCTAAACCACCAAGGTTTCATCATCTTTATGGAAAAAAGTGTACACAATTCCTGAAGTCGCACAAAAGGCCCACTCTCCACAATGTAAACTTTTGTATGCCTATCATAGTTTTCAAATAGCTCAATACCCAATGCCGCTTGCTTATCTAAAGTTTTAAGATTAAGGCCCCTTAAAAAAACTATAGGAGATAAGAGCGTGATGGTAGGATCTACTTGCCCTTATGCCAGGTCG
>JAZEWU010000011.1:8515577-8551834 GCA_036362915.1 Geotria australis | reverse complement strand
AGTAAACAACGCCGGGGTCTGAGAGAAACGGTATTTCGATTCTCTGTATGTCCTGTACATATGGTAGAGTTGACAAATAAAGTTGAATTGAATTGGAATTGAATTGAATTAACGTTGCGTATTGATGTTATGACTAAATAAACGAATCAAGCCAATAGCTCTTCGA
Source organism: Geotria australis (assembly GCA_036362915.1). Lineage (NCBI taxonomy): Eukaryota > Metazoa > Chordata > Hyperoartia > Petromyzontiformes > Geotriidae > Geotria > Geotria australis. Next base: position 8,551,668 of record JAZEWU010000011.1, on the reverse strand, counting down.
ATCACAATGGTAATTATTGATTGTTGTTTTTAAGGCGCTGCAAGCACCATCGTGCCATGAAAACATGGTGAAAGTGGGCGGGTACGTGTTGGGTGAATTTGGCAACCTCATCGCGGGAGACCCTCGCTCCAGGTAACGCTGCACCTGTGCTGCTTTCATATACATTGTCAAATTGAACATCATTCATTCTGCCACATGAACATGCTGTTGCTGCAGATAAATGTTTACCCTTGATTTAATTTAATTAAATGCACAATTTATAACCCACGCATTATTCGTTCAATGTCGAAGAGAGAAGAACGACTCAGTGGAGCTAGGAAATCACAGAGACAGGGGAAGGCATCCATGCGGTTAGCTGGCGCCAACATTTGTCACAGTCCATCCTATAGATTATAATATTATCGGCCGATTAATGAGCGTTATTCTTTAGTTATGGAAGGAAATTGGAGAATCCGGAGGAAACTCATGAAGAACAGGGAGAGAGCACACAAGTCCCACACAGAAAGGCGCCTAAGGCGGCAATCGAACCGCCCCACACAGGGCATTCCTTCTGTGAGAGATGCAGATGTTAGGCACTGCGCCAACTCTTTCCGCCCAATAGTCATTGGTTTGTCCCCCGTCGTGATGCCTGCAGCCCGATCGTGCAGTTCAACCTGCTGCACTCCAAGTTCCACCTGTGCAGCGCGTCCACGCGTGCCCTGCTGCTGTCCACCTACGTCAAGTTCATCAACCTGTTCCCCGAGATCCGCGGCAGCGTGCAGCAGGTGCTGCGAAGCGACAACCAGCTCTGCAACGCGGACGCAGAGCTGCAGCAGCGGGCGGTGGAGTACCTCACCCTGAGCAACGTCGCCAGCACCGACGTCCTGGTGAGAGCCCTCTCCGAGCGTGACAGGCAGTGCGACTGCACCGGCCTAAATACTCGTCCTGTAGATGGCATATTACCTGCACATCCTTTGATCTATATCTGCACTATATACTAATGAATGTATTGACCGATATCACACTAGGGCCAATGCCAACCTCAGACCCCGCTTCCCACACTGTGTAGTTTGGCTTTAGAATAATGATCCTTTTAACTGCTAGCACATTGCACCGTATGCTGTGTTCATGATTGTTTCAAATTATTGTGGTGCTACTTCTCTCAGAGGATGACACAATGCAGAAAGAAACACACAGTGCTTTTGGATTCATACCTACGCTGTGTGTGCCAGGCTGTCTGACGTTATTTTGATATTTCTCCCTTATGAAAAAAGCATTGCTATTGCATCCTCTGCCATAAACTTTAATATTGACACTACCTAATTTATCTAAACATTGCTTTCTCATTACCAAAGTTTAAAACTAATGTTGGACAGTCTGGGACACAAAGCCTAGGTGTCTTAAAGATAATTACTAATTTCTGCAGTTGTAGTTTGCAGTTATGAGTCTTATGTTAAATGAATGTGCAGTAGCTCTGTTTCCAGCCACCATATTGTGTAAAGGGGTTCACACACGTGCATATAAATACTGAAGGTGGTTTCTGAACAGCCAGTTTGAGTGAGTTTGCAAAGTGTTTTCATGTTCCCGTATGTGTTGTGAATTATTTTTGCACCGACATTAAAGAAAACGCCACAGCAAATCTAGTAGGTTTGTTTTTGCTCAAAATATGTATTTAGCACATAGTTCTCGCACAACACCGGCCAGTGCCACCCACCCACACCTTGTTCTGTCGCTCTGGATCGAACTAGTCAGGCACACTTGTCCAGTTTTTAGAACGGATATCCAGATAATACGTGAAACATCTAGGTTTTTTTTTCACTTGAACAAGAAGAGATCATCGTATAAATTAACTTGTAATCATGAATATAAATGTAACAAAGGACTACATTGACATTGCACAAGCACAAATTAAAGAAACCTCACCACATTTATTATTTAGCACTGCTGAAAAAAAACAAGTCGATGTGTGTTTGTCTGAAGAGCACTGTGAAGAAGTGCTTTTGTCCAAACTGTGAACCGATGTATTTCTCTGTCATTAGACAGTGTTAATGATGAATACTTGGGTTTTTATTTCTTCCTTGTTATCATTTAGTGTTGCGTTAATAATTATGTCCCACTGTCAATCCTCTGATGGATGAAGGCCTTGTGATTCAACCTACCCTGCCTGCTTTTTTGATCAGTGCAGGTTGGTGATGCAGTGATGGAGGAGGAGGGGGGGGGGGCAGGAACAGAGCCCCATATTACTCCCCATCCACGTTAGCCATGGCTGGTAATCGACCACAGGTCACCAAGGGTATAGTGAAGTATGCTAACCACTATGCCACCACTTAACCCCAGTGGAAACATCACTTAAAATGTAGCATTCCCTGTGGTTGGGGAGCGCAGCAAACAAAATAATTCGTGGTGTTCCCCTTCTGGTGACGTAGGCAACGGTTCTGGAAGAGATGCCACCTTTCCCCGAACGTGAGTCCTCCATCATGGCGAAGTTGCGTAAGAAGAGGGGCACGTCGATCACGGAGCCCGACGATGCCAAGAAACCATCGGGGTCGGAGGTCAACGGTGGCTCCGAAGGCACAGCGCCACCCAGCACCATGAAACCGGTACAAACGACCGCTCTGCACCGGCACTGCTCACGTCTCGATATGAACCTCCAGTCACCTTCACCATTGTTCAAATAATAATGTTATGTTAAGTGTTATATACAGTAGAACCCCTCTTAGACTATGGGCATCTGTACACTGGCAAAAAGGTGCCCATTGTGTTAACAGCTAGACCCGAGCTATTGTCCAAAACTGCTTGCCTTTTGGCAACACTTGGCTTAACACTGAGCCTAAACTATAAAGAGAGTTGTCTCTAGTGTGGGCCAATTAGTTTCAAGGAAAATGTTTGCATTTTTGCCACAAGCATGTGTGGCTTCTTGCAAACTGGACCTTTTGCAAAAAGGTGTCCATTTGGTGTTTTACGATCTTAACACTTGTTTCATTGCCAGAAAACGTTAAACCTTGTATATTGTTGATATATGAGGGTAATACGTGTCGCATGACAGATGTATATGTTATTTTTCCAAACTGGAATTTAGCCAAATTAAGGGCAGAACCAAATTGAATGTGATGGTTTATTTTTGACCATTAGCTCACTAGACTTGATTACCATTTTAATCACAAGCGGCTGCCTCATTGCAATCCCCAAAGTCTAAGCGATGCCAGCTCAGTGCTCTGACCTCTGAGACACACGGCCTCCTTAAGCTTTCAACAAACCTGCTGGTGCTGTCAGCAAGGTGGCACTGTACAGTTGGGAGCATTGGTGAAGTGGTCTGAAAGGAATGCACTTGCCTTCAAGTCCAGTTCATGTTTATAAGAAAACTGTGCACTTGTTCATAAACTTTTAAAAAGTGCCAAGATCTTCTTGGCAAGATAAGGTATTTCAATGCAACCCCGTAGAGCCAATACAAAGCAAAACAAAAACGTTTTATTCCTGGACTACAAACAGGGCCTTTCCATAACCATATCAAACAAAACTCAGTGACTCTGCCCTGTTTAAAGGTCACGTGAAAATAAACTCGCAGTAAGCGAGAACACAAAAAATAAACTGTTGCAAAGTCGGGCCTGTTGACAACTAGAGCTGGAGGCAAGGCCAAACATGTTTAGGGTTCCAGCACCATCCAGTCCAAGCCATCCAACGTTTTGCAGTCACAAAGTTTAGTACAGTACTACCTTTACAGTATCTCTTATTAAGTCATTATAATCTTTTATCAGCTTTCCATTTATGAACGTTCATCCTCTCTCCTTCGCGACGCTTCGCCTCCTACGTTGTTAGCATCAGCACACTAATGCCTGGGAGGCAAAACATCGCAAAGGAGAGAGGCGGAACACTCAAACACGGCTATCCCGAAAAGAGCATGTCTTGAGAGCAGTTCTCATACATCGAGCAGTGAAAACCTACATCAACGCAGCTTTCCATCGAGTTGCCTAAATCAGCCCTTCAAGCTTTTAGAACCCACAGGACGGCAACGTGCCACGACGGGCTCGTTTTGTGGTGCCGTGTGAGCGCTGCGTCGTTGTAGCACCCCGGCGGTCGTTCCTGTACTTGGCAGCCGATGCCGGCTGTTGGAGCTGTGCACGTGCCGGTGGGCTCGGCTCCCGGCCCTCCCGGTCACGGCGGAGCGGTTGCCGGCGGCTCCCTGCTGGTGGACATTTTTGCAGACGCCGCGGGATCCCAGGCCGGGCCAGTGCCTGATATCGAGGAGAACTTCCTCAGGTGAGCCACTCGCTTCTGGATGATTTTCAGCCGCTGAAGCGACGTGTGGGTTTCCTGGGCAACGGATTGCCGTTTTGAAAGGTGTGTGTGTGTGGGCTTTATTTTGGCTCGCATTTCGTTGGTTGTGTGTGTGTCGCGGTCCATCGGGAGGTGGTCATTCGTTGCAAAATAGTTTTAGACGTGTTGGCAAATATTCCACGTTCCTGTGATAATGACCTATTTTAGTTGCAGCATTGCTGGTATGCGTAGTGATGTTGTTATAGTAACGGTGACACAGATTTGTTATTTTTGTCAGTGATGCACTTCCAATCAAATGTTATTGTTGTGATTAAAGTTAATCATCTTAATAATTGGAAGAAAGTGGTTTCCAATTGTGACACATTACTTAAATAAACCTTATGTTCATGTGTTTATGAATAGTCGGTCACTTTGACATTTTGGTTATGAAGGACAGATATCCACACCTTATATTTACATTCCTAGGTGCAGTTAAACCAATAGGGTACTAAAGTTAATGCACTGTAATTCACGAGCACCTTTCTATACTGATCCACTGACCATATTAAAACATTCAGTTGTCCCAAGTAGTTGCTATGATTTATTTAAGCTATAGATAGTGCTTGTCAATTTTACAGTAATTTATAATAAGGAATGCTATTTTTTATGGTGCAAACAGGTCAGCATGGGGGGAAATGCTTACATTTATTTTATATGATTAAAATAAAGTATATGCAATCAACATGGAAAGCAATGTTTTCCACAATACATAAACACAGGCATACTGCATACATTTAATTACACATCTATAAAACCTCTACTCCCACAAAGGGGAGGATAAGCCTTGTACCACACATACTCACTTTTAATGTGAAATACATCGTTAGCCTTGGCAAGAGAAGGACGCATTGTTCGGTCATCATGACCGAATTTTTATTCTTAAAAGCCCCAACTGAAGTATAAAATCCCTCGAATACAATTTGAAATGGCTCTCCACTGCCTCTTAATACAAAGAGACTAAGCACATGCGTTTAATAGCAATTTGTCACTGTAACCCTTCTGTGCGATGCTGAATTCTTTCAGGTTTGTCTGCAAGAGCAACGGTGTCCTGTATGAAAACGGCTTTCTCCAGATTGGCGTGAAGTCCGAGTACCACCAGAACGTTGGTGTGTTTGTGCATTTGTCCATTCCTTGCCCAGTTTCCACCGCTCGCATTGCGTTCATTCTGTGTCAGTGACTTATTGACCATGGCGCACTCTGCACTCTGTGTGAATGAACCGTGCAGGCCAGGTGGGTTTGTTTTATGGAAACAAGACCTCCAGCCAGTTCCAGAACTTCACTCCCACCATCGTATACCCAGGAGACCTTCAAGCAAATATCCTTTTTGAACGAATGCGGTAGCATAGACATGTGTACCAACTTGAAACACTAATTTAAAACGTTGCACATGGTGTTATTAATTGAACGCTATACCATGCACGGATTAAACGAGATGCAATTTAACCGCTTGAACCATTCCCAGACATCGAAGCAATGCTTGGGTTTTCTAGACGAGGGTTGGTTGTTTTTAAATGTGTACGTTTTATTCATGCCCATAGTCCTCATTGCGTATGCAGTCCATTGGTAGGTCATCATCATTGGAAGATAGTTTCAAATGTGTTAGCATATAATACCACATAACCCCGACATATACTTGTATCTTTCCACTAGCAGCCAAATTAGTTCTGGATTATGTTTTAAGGTCCTTTGTGGACTCAACGATGCCTACCCATCACCTCTCATCTGACTCAGCACTCCTTCACATGCTCTGCCTTCTAGGCTTCTGTCAAAGCCACAAATCGACCTTCGCTCTGCGGAGGTAACAGTTTATCCTCTGTGTCCCCTGTACTTTGGAATTCCTTGACATCACATGGCCATCCGGTGCTGTTGACTCGCTGCCCTTGATCAAGTCCAGGCTTAAGAATTTCCGCTTGCATTACACCTCTTGCCCCACCTGAATTGTAAACTGGACTGACTCGTTCCTGTTACCACTTGTTCCATTTTAGGCTGAACTTTGAAACCATGCGTTGGCTTAGCTCCACGAGTTTTATTTTTTTATTTTACTTTTAAATATCCCTTGCAGACACCTTGCAATAGTAGCTTATATTTATTTTAAATTCACTTAAAAAAGCACGTGTACCCACCAAATACAGTGACGATTAATCCTGATTGTTTGTTTTTTTAAGCTTAATGTCCTCATTATTGTAATACACTTTATCAATGGAATATTTCCCCTAGCTGTATCCATATGCCAAGCTGTGTACTAATAGATGCATAATATTTATGCTCACTATAGCTGCCTGATGTGAAGTAAACAACTGTATTTGTTTACATAAGTTATTATCTGCCTAATAAAGTAAAGCAATTAGTATCGAAATATGTAACTTAGCCATCAATTGAAATACTGTACTTTATGGTTTATCGTGTGGGTCCAATAACCCCGCTAGGTTAAGGTATAGCTTATTCAACAATATAGGGAACATTCTTTGTGTACTTGAGCACATTTTCTTCTGTATTGATATTAAACGTCTCTTCAAATACTTTGTGAAACATGGTGCGACATATTGGGAGGTGGGTGTTCTCAGTGTAGACAGTGGCCCGCACACACATGTACCACCCCAGCCCCGCTACGTCCTTAACTGTGGAGACCTACAGCTGATAATTACCCAGAAGCCCGTGCAGCCCCAGGTGGACGCTGGCGCCCAGGTGCAGCAGCTGCTTCGCGTAGAATGCCTCAGCGACTTCACGGAGGCGCCCGGCCTCACACTGCAGCTGTGGTGAGCCATTCTCTTCTCAACCCACACACAACTCATTCGCTCAACGCACCATCGGCCCCATACGTGTCACTGATTAAGCCGGGTGTAGTGAACCTTGTCTTTATGGACGGTTGAACAGAACTCTCAAATCCTGTACCCTTGGTATTCCACACCTTTAACACAAAGCTTAGCGTTATTTTCTAACAATGTAAAAATAACTATTAGGGATCGCATTCACCACACTCACATGATGATCTCTGTGGCTGCTTTTGTCTTTTTAATGCTGTGTTGGGTTGCCGTTTTCGTATATACATGCAGCAAAGATGCTATAAGCGGTGGATAAGTAATTGTTTATTTTACGTCTTCAGGGCATTTGAAGCTGTAGGACTCATGTGACATGGGGCTGTTTGAAATTACTTGCGTGTCATCTGGACTGTGGGCCATTTGGAGCACCACACCTGACCCAACTAAAGCAGGAACCAATTGTCAATGAAGCAACTCATTTGGTTTTATTTGCACACAATAAGAACTGAACACAGTTTAGTTAATTTAATTAAAAAACAATCACCAAGTATGTCTTGCTAATTATTCTTATGCATAATGTTTTGTTATCACTGTGTAATTAAAATATCATACTCGGTTAATCAGGTTTTGCTCCCATGGTTAGTGTGTCTATTGATCTTCCCTGCAGGCACGGCGGTTCCCTGCAGCAAATTAGCCTCAAGTTGCCGATAATGATCAACAAGTTTTTCGAGCCCACGGAGATGAACTCTCAGGATTTCTTCGTCCGGTGGAAGCAGCTCAGCAGGTAGCCTGAACAGGCAATGCATTTTCGGCAGTGTCCATCACTAAGTGGTGCTACCTATAAACGGCACAGAAAATATATTGGCCTTGTGTATATTTTTTGCAACTTCTTCACGATGGAATTACATTTGACAATGATATTTTTTTGTGATGCAGTCCCCAGCAGGAGGCCCAGAAAATCTTCAAAGCAGCGCATTCGATGGACACTGAAGTCTGCAAAGCCAAGGTTTGTAGCCCCAAGGCCCCATCACACAGCTCAATCATTGAATTAAAAACCATTACAAATTCGAATTCCCCACATGTTTGTTTCTTGACTGACAGAGGATAATCCAGAATAGAAATGTTCTTTTGTGTACAAAACCGCAATGACGGTGGAGCACAAGCACAAATAATAACTCAACACATTTAAATGTTTGTCATTAACACTGCCCTAAATATCAAAATAAATATACGATTGATGTTTTAGGAAATGGCCCTTCTGCTGTAAAAAAAATTTGCTCATAGGAAAGACCATTTCCTGAACCTTTGTCTATTCTATAATTTTCCTCCTTAGGGCAGCATTATTGACGGATGTTTGGTTTTATTGCTGGCTCTCTGCTGAGTTCCTGCTGGATTGGTAACGAGTCACTTGTGGTTTTGCTGTGCACTCAGCTGCTGGGGTCTGGCATGGCCTTGCTGGAAAGTGTGGACCCGAACCCCGGCAACTACGTGAGCGCTGGGATCATCCACACCAAGAGCTTGCAGATAGGCTGCCTTTTGCGATTGGAGCCCAACATGCAGTCGGAGGTACTTAACACATTCTGGCAGCTAATGCCTCCAGGGGTAGCTAAAAACATACCATGCAATTTATGTTGACCAAACATCCCAAATGCAGGACCTTATTAACAAAAAGTTTTCGGACTGGGTGTTGCTTTCCGAGGTAAACAACATCCGTATCACAAACGGCATCCGGCGAGCTTTCCCTAGAGCTGTGCTTGGCAACTGGTGTGCTGCAGCACAGTCCTGATTGTGCCACGTATCTTTAAGAATAATAGGAAAGAACGTTGTTGTTCGCAAGCTAGGACAGAAAAACTGCTGTTCAGTGGCCGATCGCCACCTTCCACCCTGCCCTCTCCATTGGTTGTGGCACAGTACAGCCATCAGTCCCCAGCCCCAGCCGTCAACTCCCTCGGTAGCACATAAGCAGTTGGGCAAACAATGTACTGCAAAGATCGAGCAAGCTTGAAAATGTGCTGTGGAATGAAAGCAGTTGGAAGCACTGCTCTAGAACACACAATCGAATGTTATTTTAAGTTTGCATGTGATCTTTTAAATAGCTGTTGCAATTTTTGTTTCTATTGAAACTCCCAGATATTTTGTGTAAAATACATTTTGTCCGGTTGCATTTTATTGTCATATTGCTGTACTATCAAGTTTAGGAGTTGTGGTAGTAATCTGCATGGTTTGATAAATGAGTCCTAATGTCAATGGCTTCACGAACCTGTAACAATCTGGCGACTCTTTTGCGAATAACATCTCTTCCCTCAGTCGTCTGTTAAATGGAATGAATTGCTTGGACATGCTTTTGGTATGGTACTACCTCGGTCTACATGGTATATGTTGGTTTGTGTGTTGCTTTGTCTTCGTGAAAAATTCTAATGTTCTTGGACTTTTAAAAGAGATTTATCTGGACAATTGACATTCAATACGCATTTTTCTGCAATTGACTTTTTAAAAGTTGTATTGCCCTGTAACCCGTTTCTCCCTTGGAAAAAAATACATTTAGTCTCTGGGATCTTACCGGATTGAAATAAATGGCTGACCTTGCTGCAAAACAGTCAATAGTCAACGACATTTCTCAATTACCACATCCACGATCTGGAACAAACGCCCTCGACAGCTGCGACAGATCACTTCAATCACAACCTTCAAGGCACAACTCAAACTACACCTATTTCATGAAGCTTACGCACTGACCTTGGCTCCGCGCCTTCAAATCCACCGCTTGTATAAGCCAATTGCTTAACCCTGCGCGTGTAAAAAAATGTGCTAATACTATTGTAATGTGCCACAACTGACATTTTGCTTTATTCCTTTCTCTTACTCCCCACCCTGACCACAGATGTACCGTCTCACCATCAGGAGCAGCAAGGAGTCTGTGTCGCAAAGGCTTTGTGAATTGCTCTCTCAGCAGCTGTAGGTCACCCCTGGCACAAGGGAACTTGCTTCTCTAGCAGGTGGAGCTAATTCATCTCAAATTAACACCAAGTAGGATTTTCAGCGTTAATTGTGCAGTTCTATTATCGATCATTACAGACAAGCATATAAAATGATATATTTTTTTTTTTACGTTTAAAAGCAAAGTCGATGTTTTGTTGATATATCGAATTGTATTGCGGGGGGGGGAGTTGAAGCTTAGGCAGTCATTGTGCTTACCTTGGTCTCTGGCTGCTCTGTGTGTTGCTCTGACAAATACGTAGAACTATTCTCGTTTGACATTAACAAGTGTTTTATACACAGTTTCTTAAGCAGATGTTACCTGCTTTCATTTTATTGGCTAAGCAGAGGTCCTGCTCACACAGACGTGGTCACAGGAGTGACTATGAAAGCTGATGATCGTTACATGTTGTTATGTGTTGGCTTACGTGAAAATCGGTCTGCTTGTCCAGAAGGATTTGATTGCTTGTCATGTGTGCCTCCTGTGTTCGCCAGGATGTCATAGATACTGGCTTCGAGGGCACATCTATGTAGAGTTCTTAAGGCTTTGTCAAGCTTACCAGCACCATTCCATTTTGTCTGCTTCAATGGCATTAAGAACTGGCCATGGTTGCCAATATATACCAAGTCCCATTCCATTATGTAAATTAGCAGTACAGTATTTTTAAATTGACCTTTTTTAACCAAATAATGTGGTAATTGCCAATGCTTAATACAAAGCCTTTTTTAGCTGTAGTTTTGACATTTATATATGAACGTGCTTGATGGAAGAAATGAAAACACTAAAGTGTAATTGTTGAACTTTTACAATTTAAGACACCGTTTTAAATGACAGATTTTAATTACACAAGTTAGATGAACAAACAATGCACATTTTAAGGAAACATGGCCATTGCTTGATGAGCAAACATCACAGTTGTAAACTTCTGTTGAAGAAAGCTGCATGAAATGCGCACATTCAAATCGTTTTAAAAAATAGGAAGTGGTCCATCTCACAATGCAGAGAAGCAACAAGGCTCAGTGTGAACACTTGTTAGGTGCTTTGCTCGGGTCTGTCGCCTTAAAATGCCATAAGTGTTCTAAATTGTATATGTCTAACATGATTAAAAAATATTTATCGTATTAATTCATAATCCCGTTAGTTTAAACTTCATCTTACCGTAAGACTATAGGTAGTTGATATATTTTTGGTTGGACTTCTTTCCAAACCTGCATTTATAAAGTGACTTCATTTTACTCAAAACCAGATTTTAAGTGGATTAAACAAACCATATATATAGGGAAAATGTGTCCACTTGACAACTACATGCAACTTTATAGCCACTTCACCTGACAAGTAGGTTTTGAAGTGTTTTTCACCCAAGATAAAGACATTGCGGAAATAATGCAGTTTGCGTTGCAGTACGAGGAGATTGGGTCATTAAACAGTGGAGGCAAGATATTTAAAGTTTTTTGTGAAAGGGTATTTTACGAGTTTCATTTATCATCGTGAAACTCTTATCACTGTATGAAATGTGATAAATTGCCTGCACAGGCAACACTCGGCAACAACGGCTAATTGGTACTAACATTAAGTACGTTGCAACCCCTGTGCTGTGGCAAAGTCCCAGATGTGCCGCTGATATTTTGCAATTAGAGAAAAGAACCTCAAGCCCCAACCTCCCACCGTCCCCTCTGGGTTGAGAGCACATGTGCAGTACAGTAGCATTAAAGCCGTCAACCGCCACCCCCAGATTCGCAACTCACAGCTGGGCAGAGACAAACACACGGGCACGAATATCAACATCAAGACATGCAGACTCACACAGATATCCAGACACAAATACACCCACACAAAGACATGGCAACGCCAGACACAAATACACTCAATTGGGCAAATTCTTGCCAACGATTTTGGCAGTCACTTTATTTCCCTGTTCTCAATACGGGATTTGAAATCCTTGCTCATCTACAACGCATTCTCATCAGCCCATCCAGGTCCGCAGTGATATATTGATTTGGTTTGTTAATGTTGAGCAAGGTTGAACAAGCTAAAAAATGTGCCAGACTGAACAGGGTTAAGGGCCACTGAATTAGTGGCATACTGCTGGGGAACTCTGGCAAACCTGTTGTGATACCATTGTGCAGTACTCTCATTAATGATTAGGTGGCCTTCACCATTACGTCCCATATCACATGAAGCAATTACTGGTCTGCTGCCACACCTTTCAGCAGGCTATCCCTTTGAAAATCAGAAGTCCGTGTTTGGCAACGACGTCTTTGGTTGTGGGTTCGTCGAGCAGTCAAGTCCGTGTCCAGATGTGATAGCCAAAGGGCAGCCTTTAGAGAGATTCATGTTTTCATTGCCTCTGCTCGGTTTGGGATACATTGGTTCAGTGGTGCTTGGATTTCACATAGGTTTTGGTTGGTAACTTAAAGGTTCAGACTGCCTTTGAAGACTTGGGACTACAGTACCACAATTCGGTTCAATCAAATTAGCACTTGATTTGTCCCCATCAAATATTGCAACACTCCATGAAATTGCCAAGTGTGTGAGTTTTCATGTATTTTTTTTTAAAAGGTGAAGCACTACATTGAATGTGACCGAGTTGGTGGCAAAATGTGCCACGTTACCGAGTCTGTATTGAATGTGAATATTGAGGTTTTCACAATTACCACAGCAAAATTTGCAAGATCGCATTAACGGCTGTCTTTCTGAAAAATGTCTAACTGTGCTTACTAGTTACGTTTTTGCCTTAAATATCAGTTCTCTTGCACAATCAGTGTATCTTTGTACATTTGCAGGCTTTGTATCAATCAATTCCTAGCCAAGGGCCTTCCTATGCCATGTGGAGGCCATTTCACAGGTTATTTTGCAATTGGGAGCATACATGTATGGCAGAATAGAATTTGCTGCAAAATCTTCTGGCAGCCTATAGAAACCCATTTGTGCCTGGTTATCACCCACCCAAATAATTTTTGGATCAACCTTGCTTAGCTTGAGATGAGGTATACACCACGTGACCATAGGCAATGAATGTTTGAACATGTATTGCCTAATTTAGGGATATTTCCTTTGCAGGCAACCTGTATTGAAGATGAACAATTTTTTTACATTTCATTGGATACTCATGCATTGTGCATGTGCCGTCAACCCGTTTGTCCCAAGTACAAATTTGAATTTATCGCAGACGTGTCGATGGCTACCTTGTAAAATCAGATATTAGCACCAAACAAACTCATGGAGGTAAAGTGTAGATTTTAATTGCAAATATGGCAGTTGAATTATCATTTTGGAAACCCTGTAATGGTACTTTCTGCAACATGCTTGTATTTTTGATCAAATATTTGGTCAATGCAGTACATTTGCAAAAGCTTTTATTCTCCCTGTAGCACAGTACCTGTTTGCAAAATTTGTATTGATTTTTCTGAGAAAAGACCAGGAGTCTCATTTGCAAATGACGAGGGGCATTTGTCTACCAGTAGAGGTGAGCATTGCTGTGTACAACTTCAAAATTTGAACCTGACATTGCAATTTTTAGGGGCAATTCTTGGATGTGCCAATACTAACATTTGAATGCTCTTCATTTTGGATTTGTCACGTATCAAAGTCACTTTATACAAATAAAATTGACTATGGGCATCGAAAACAGCCTTGTCCTTTGAAATTTCTTCTAAAAATAAACATTAGCTTTTGTAGTAAAAAATTCCCATGAAGCAGCAATAAGCAGCGAAAACCCACTTACTGCAGTGGTATAAGAGAAATTCTAGCAATATTATCTACATCTGTATGAACAGGGCCTACAATCTTAATACAAAAAAACACCTACAAGGCTCTAAAAATCATGCATAAGGTGCAAGTAAACCTTTACATTAACATATAATAAAGCACTCACAACAGTGTTTATTTTCAACTTTTATTGAATGGTCACACATACAAGAAATAATAAAACGGCAAAAGGACAGTGTATAACTGGATTGTGGGCAATGGCAAATGTACTTGATACATCTGTGCCTATGCTAACAATTGTCAAGCTAAGCCTTACGTCATCCGACTAGTTCAACTTTGTATTAAAAAGAGGTTTTTCAACTATATACACACGACTTTAAAGAAACGTTGTACCGAATGACAGCAATGTCTGCCAATTTATAGTAACAATGAAAACTTGTCAACCACATAAACTTGACAGTAACAAGTGCAAACTATATTTAGAAAAAGTTTAACTGCAAATGTGCACACTTATTTGGGACAGCTTTGTGTTGCAAAACAAAGTCACATGTGAACTGAGGTTGGATAATCATTATTTATCAAACTGCAGCAACATAGCTTTGGGATATTTAATGTGGATCAGGAAGTAAGTCCAATACTAACTTCATACTAGGCTGCAAACATCTTGTGGTGAAATTAATGAATTTCTGTCACTTCCTTACAATCTGTATAAAAATTAACACCAACATGCCACTCCATCTTCTCAACTTGCAGTGCCTTGCAGAAAGAACTTACTTTCTGTCTGGAGAGCGAGAGCGGCTGTGGAAAGAAACATGTATACATTAGTTAACACACAACATCACACTTGAGGGGGCCAGATTTAAAAAAGGGTGTTTTTAGAAGTGGATATCATGCCACCATTGTCTGCCATTGCAAACCAGGAAGGCAATGGCATCTACTCGGTACCTGCGAGAGCGAGAGAAGGAAGGAGAGCGGTTCTTCAGGGGACGATCATTGGAGAATGATCTACGGCGAGCCTCTCTTGGGATCGATCTGAAAAACACAGGCAAGAGACACATTAGCTTGTGCACACAATCTTAAAAGGAGGCAAGGTTTTTTTCAAAGCACTTGCTACTCGGTTACTGTTTCTAAGCAGTGGAAATTCAGCAATAAGTGTTCACTGGAGGGTATTGCATTAGGGCATTCATTGAATAAACCTTATTATCAAACCCTCAAGAACTTACCGGCTCCGGCTACGGCTGAAGCTCTTCCTACGGGGAGATCGGGACCGCGATCTGGAAGCCACACATTTCAACAATTAATGCAGTAACTTTACCAACTTGACGTTACTTAACATTATCTCCAGACTACTCTAAACAAAAACCACGATTATCACATGTGAACAATGCAATGCAAAGATAATTCACATCTACCTTTACAAACGTGGTACTTTACCCGATGATGCTGTAAAGCTTTACACACAACTCTGCTTTACAAACGCGTTATTTACCCCCTCAAGCCATATACAATGTGCTAAATGTACACATTAACTAATGCACATATACTGTACCAGTAATACTTTATAATGGGAAATATTACAAATGTTAATGTTATCAAGTTAAAATTAAAGATCTTACAAAACGCTTTTGAACTACAAATCAAAGCTTACTTTATCACCACTACAAAGAAAACTAGATAATATTTAGGGTCTAAAACCACAAAGTTATAAAAAGTATAAAGCACCCCATACTTAAAAACAGTAATAAGACCAGCACAAGCTAGAAAAATGCCCGCGATGCCGGGAACCTGACAATTGGTGGTTGCGTTGCGTGGCAAGAGGTGTCGCGATGCGAAGGAGGGTGGGGAGAAGATGCGGCGAGGGTTGTGCTGGATTTATTCTGTAGTCTGCAAACGGTTGGCTATGCCGCAGATTTTCTCTTTTTCCTGATTGCGTAGCGCAGGGCGGAGAGGGGCGGGGGAGTTGCGAGGGCCGATTTGGGCTGCAGCGCCGCGGGCTGGCGGTGGGCAGGTAGTAGGGTAGAGGAGCAGTAGACTGACGGCGGCTCTTTAATTGCACGTAGGCTGAAGACACAGCCAGGCATGCTGAGCCCGCCGCGAGGCTTGCCACACTCGTGCGTTACGAGACTAGACACCCCGCGTGGCGAGCCCACCACGCCGTGCAGAAAGGCAACGGGGATGGACTGGCTAATGTAGACTCAGAGGGTGATGAGTAGAGGCGTGATGGTGACTCTGTAAGGGGGTGTCAGTTTTGGCAATTAATACAGAAAACATCAACATTGGATACAAATTTTATGCAAAAAACGTTTAAAGGCACACATTAAAATTGCATTAATTTAACTGTGCACCTATAGATCACTTAACTCTCCGACCAAAAATGGAAACAAATTATAAAACGGTACACAGTTAATGAAAGGCTATACGCCTTAAATAATTGTTCGACACGTTCAACTGAAGGATTTTTTTTTTCGTTAAAAGTAAACAAACGCACGCTGTGGTATTGAGCCAGCCGCAGCCAAAGGCATGCAAGCCGACTCACCGCGAGCGGCGTGGGCCTGGAGCAGGGCTCTTTCGCCTGTCGTCGTCGTACCGGGGGCGGCGATTCCATGCGGGAGGAGGACCACGGTTCCGGCTGCGTCCACTTGAGTGTTCCACCCTCACGCGCGAACCACACAACGTTCTGTGGGCAGACAAAGGTTTACAGTCAACCGTCACGCACATTACAAAATGTTCACGGCAGTATGCATACTAAAAATAATGTTTGCACCTAATATTAAGATGCCATATGCAACAGCAAAAAAAAATCCTTAATTGCCCATTAAGATCATAATACATAGGGACGCCGTGTCTGGTGCTGGCTGCCAACCCCCCCACCTCTGCGATTTCCTGCAGTACCACCTTGGGACTTCTGGGTGGAAGGCACTATATTAACGTAATAATTTACTAATGCAGGTAGACAGTCGTCTTGGTCATTATTTTTTATCCACGATGTTTATGTATGTATTTATTCAAGTGTCAAATGTGACCAATACAAGTTGTTAGAAATTGCATGAAATGACAAAGGGGATGTGTCAAATCCATTCAGCAATTGGATTGGTCCAGGATGATGCTAATACTATCTTTCAAAGAAATCACAATGAAATAAAATCCGGGCCAGGTAAAATACTGATCCAAGGAGACAGCCGTTTCATATTATTAATATGACGATCCTGCCCATCAATCCACATGCCCTTTCTTTCCCCTTACCTCCCGTCCAGCTCCCTCACGGCATCACCGGCATCACGCGGATCCTCAAACTCCACGAAGGCGAAGCCTGGGGGAGCGCGGGCCACCCACACGGAACGCAGCGGCCCGTAGTAGCTGAAGGAGCGCTCCAGCTCTGCCTTGTTGCCATTGTTGCCCAGGTTCCCCACGTACACCTTGCAGTCCAGGGGGCAGTTCGCACTCATGGTGATGGCGAAGATACGTGATGAGACAAGCACTTGGGTCTGCCTGCTCGTTCCCTGCACAAAACGTGTTTTTCGCACAACTCAGGTTAAAACAAATTCGATTCTGGTGCAATTACGCAAAACACGAAGCTCTTCGTGTTCTGCTTTGAATCTCGTGTGTGGTTAACTACATGTGTCCATATTTGGTGGCTCGCTCAGAAACTATCCAAGACAGCTTCTTATTTGAACCATGCAGCAGACGCGCACGGGTTAAAATTTATGTTTAAAACATATGGATATTGTATTTTACTTTAAGTAAAACATTTAAAAATAACTATTGAAGTGCAGCTGGCGAAATTTAGGCACAAAACAACAGCTGTGGAGAGCAAATCTAATACATTAAGCCGTGAAAACCTGCATATATTTAGAGGTAAGAACGCTCGACATGGCTTATTCCCAGCGGTGGAATTAGATTTTAAAATATCCACTGGGATCGCAGCCGGGCCTGCAAGCACTTTAAAGAACACATTTCCCACATTTGTGATTTCTGAGACCATGAAAGCCTAATAGGTTGTCTCTGGGATGTTCACACTGGGTACGGGATACCCGTGTGTTCCCGCCCAATTCCACCGCTGGCCATTCCTAAAGAGCATCTATCTCTAAAGAGCAATTCTCACTGGCATTGCCTGATGCGTGTGGGGCAAGCCGTGGAAGCAAGAAGCCATTTTATCAATAGCGCTCGAGTCATCCTGCCACTCTCATTCAACAACGCCACAAGCATCTACAATACCAACGTTACTTTCTATGCAAAGTCTTCCAGGACACGTGGTAAAGCCCGTTTCGTATTATAACGCTTGGGGCATTTTAAATAAACGCTGGTAAGAATGGTAAGGCACGGGCGGATGACGCCGCGGCGTCGATAAAAACGCACGTCTCGTTCACAATAGCAGCAGCGGTCATGCATTCGTTTTCAACAAACAAGAACACCACCACCTAGACATTAACGTCACGTATCATTTACACAGGTATCCAGCTTTTCGTTTTCAAATACACATCCGTTGCGAGACGAGACACGAGGTTGCCTTGTTACCGTAGTGGAAATATATCGAAATGCCGCCGCACACACACACCATAACCCCTTAACCAGAAACGCTTTACCACTGAAAACCATGCACTGCCATGCAAACGATACTCGGTTAACAGCTACATCTCAAACAATCTGCACCAAACACCTCATGTTCCAACAATGACGATGCTTATTAAACCCGTGGAAAACTCACCTCTCCGACGAGACGGACCGCTCAGCCTCTGCGTAATCGCACCACAAAATGGCGACGAAAACCCGCGTCTCCCGCGCTTTTATAGTGGAGCCTTGCGTGTTATAGACGCCCCCGGGGCATCACACTGCCGGGTCCGCCTCTCGTCCAGCAGAGGAGCTGTGCCTTGAGGGCTGGAGGATGGCATGAATTGACGGCATGGTGGGAAGGGCTGGAGGGGCCCCATGAGTATAGCCCTGCCTTGCGCCCTGTGTCTGCGGGGATAGGCTCCGGCTCACCGGAACCCTGTGCAGGATTAAGAGGTTTCTAACAATGAATGAATGTTTAACTATTACAGCAGAAAAAATACCCAGTGAGCTTGCAAAAGCTCTTAACGGGATTCCTGCATTCACACAACAAACACGCGAATTGATCACAAATAAATAAAATATACAAATAACTAATTAACGAAACAAAAAAACATACACAGCATTGCACATAAGTGATCAAATAAAAATAAATGCAAGGTAGCTAAAATAGTTAAGCATTACGATGGTGGGGTAAGGTGGTGGGGGGGTAGTGGGGGGGGGTAAGGCGTGTTACCCGTGATGCTGTGCGCCGCGACATGGCGGACCCCGGCTCTGGGTAAGCAGAGAGGAGGCGACGGGACGACAGATAACCGAGACGGGATGGGAGCAGGGGATGGGAGAGACGGGAAGGAAGGAGAGCGGGAAGAGAGGGAATAGCCGAGCAGACGAGAAGATAGCAAGAGCAGCGGGAAAGGAGATCATGAAGAGGCGAGTTATAGCGAAGGAGCAGTAGAGGCAAGGGAGAGAATGGACTCTGAGGAGAGCGAACAGACTGGAGAATCATGGTGTAGGGGCGGCAGGTCGATCGGGGACAGGCAGGAGCTGTGGGTTACAGCCGCTGGGACGTGGCAAGCTGTGCCAGGGTGTATAAGAGAGTCGATTGAGGGTGCGACATGAGAGATGGGAGAGGTGGGACAGGGAGGGGGGCACAGATTGAGGAAGAATGCGGTGGACTAGACAACTCATCGGACAGGAGAGTGAAACCAGGAGGTCAAGCACGGCGTTGCGGGGGTGAAGTGACTGCGACTGACCGGGAGATAGGGACTGGGAGGATGGGACCGCGGGGTTAGGAGAACACCGACCGCAGGAGTAGGGGCATAGCATATCCTCATCAGATGCTACAGGAGATTTGTGGTAGGATAATAAGGAAAGGATAGCAAGTACAGGCTGGATGTGTGTGAGCAGCGGACAGGATGGACAGGGGACCAGAGACAGACGTGACGGACAACAAACCAGACGTGATATCAAAGTGTAGACGGACCAAAAGTAGTGATGGACGCGACAAGGATGGACTTAAATCACGTCTCAGAAAGACAGGGACAGACAGGGTGTAAGGACTGGAATGCACCGACAGGACAAACCGGAGA
This sequence comes from Geotria australis, assembly GCA_036362915.1. Classification (NCBI taxonomy): domain Eukaryota; kingdom Metazoa; phylum Chordata; class Hyperoartia; order Petromyzontiformes; family Geotriidae; genus Geotria; species Geotria australis. Next base: position 8,531,794 of record JAZEWU010000011.1, on the reverse strand, counting down.
CCTTGGTGTGTATCCACCTTGACGTGGTGGGGCCTAACGTCCTGTAATCTGTTCGTGTGATTTATTTACAGTACAGTATTTATATACATGATTAACGTTATAGTCTGGTTCATTGACGTGTGTGTGTCTGTGTGTTTTTGTATCGTTGCAAGCAAATCCTGCCCACCGTAACGCGTTTAACAGGTATGTAAGAGACGAGATTGTCCGAAGACATTTAACATGTATTAATAATAATAAATAATAATAATAATAATTCAATTTATATAGCAGTAATGTAATTCAGTGTTAAGAATTATTCAGCCGACAATAAGAGGGTTACACGAACGTTTTTAGGAGGATCCCACTTAGAGATAGTTGTATAAATGGATTTTGACTAATTTTCTAAGTAGCAGGTAAACCAGAGTTGCAAGAAAATACAGTAGCATTAACCCACTTACGTACTAACAAGGGTCACGAAATTATGTTGTAGAATGTTATAGTACCCAATACAAGCTGTACAAAATATTATACGTGTTCTATCGTGCCTTCACATAGCGTATGTGTACCTTTCCTGTAGCAGGAAATATTTCCTCGTTCGCTTCTTTTGTCAGGCTAAGTCTATCGATGGGCGGCACGGTGGCGTAGTGGGTAGCGCTTCCGCCTCACAGCAAGAAGGTCCCGGGTTCGAATCTCGGCTCGGGGTGCCTTTCTGTGTGGAGTTTGCATGTTCTCCCCGTGTCCGCGTGGGTTTTCGCCGGGCGCTCCGGTTTCCTCCCACCGTCCAAAAACATGCATAGGTTAATTGGCCTGCGGACTAAATTGCCCCCGGTGCCCTGTGATGGACTGGCGTCCCGTCCTTGGTATAGCCATGCCTTGCGCCCTATGTCTGCCGGGATAGGCTCCGACTCACCGCGACCCTGTACAGGATTAAGCGGTTTCTGAAAATGAATGAATGAATGAAGTCTATCGATTGTGTTTATCAAGTGGCCACTCCAGCAGACAGTTTGGTGAACTATAATGAATAGAGTAGTGTTTGTGCTTTTGTTAGTATTATTCTGCTGTGCAGTTATATATGGCCCTTTCAGTTTTGATAGGGGGTCAAGGTAGAAGCGTTCACGTCGCGATCCCTGTCAGGTAGTACTTGGTATTGCCTGCGAATTCTACCAAACACTTCGAAGCCAAGCTGAAAGACGACAATGTCCAGAAGCTAGCCATCGTGCTTCGAAGAATCGCAAAGAAGAAGAAGTTTTGATAAAGGGTACACAGTAGTCGCTTCCTCTTTTGTTGGGCTGTGATGCGGAGAATACATTAAAGTATATGTTTAAATGCAAGGTTAAAACAATTAAGTTAAATGTTAGAACAAATTTCTGTAAGTATTGCGGGTGCTCACTGTCGATTGTCAAATTGTGTTCTATAAAATGGAAATAATTGTCCATATAGAGCATCAAATAGCATGCTGTATACACACACGCAGATTGGGGTTGACTCCATCACTTTAAAGGAAGCCCCATTCACATTTTCCCTGGGGTAATTTCCCAATATAACATATTATACGTTTTATTTACAAGGCGGTATTACTTAGTGGTGGCTGGTGTAGGTTCAGCCTAGCTTATCGGTTTTAGAGCAATTTGTTAATTACAGTTCAGTAAAAGCCATGACCAATTTACACTTAATGCCAAAAACCTCGTCATATGTCGGACGCTAAGCAGCGTTACGCCTTGACATTGCTTGGATGGATGACCCAACATTCATATTTGAACAATATCGACTGCTCCATGGCTGCACGATCAGCAGATGACAGTGTCAACAAATATTGTACTCTACTGTGATCCCCAGCGTCCCTGCTCCAGCTTCAACCTACATGAATGGTGGTTTATTGTCGTATAACCCCCACGATCGTGGGGAGGCCTTCATCCAGCAGTGGATTTACAAAAGAACTGTGCATGTTTTGTGAATAATTTATATTCCCCTGGTTAGTGGCAGAGTGAGCGTGGATGAGAGGTAGCGGAGATGAGGAGGCTGAGCAGGAAGAAGGCCCTGAGTGCCGTGCGGGAACTCGACGCTTTCCCCAAGATCCCCGAGAGCTACGTGGAGACCTCAACCAGTGGAGGCACAGGTGACCCCACTGAACCACACGCATTAGAATGTGTAGCTAAGAGGAGCGGCAGTGCAGTGGGTGGTTGCATGCTGTGGCTCAAACTGGGCAAAACCTGTGTTTGAACACGGTTAACATCGGTGACAATTTGTCTCAGATCCTGTCCCGTACTTCCCCACGGTCACATCTCCTTTAGTTGAGTAATCTGGTGCATGTGTGAGAAATATCGGCATTGGGGAAACAAAGGTGGTTTGGGGCATTGTTGGCCGTTACCACCCACCCCCTCGTGTGCGTTTCAAACGTAATAGACACCCACTAATAATACTTACATAAGTAATTTATATGACTATAAAGAATTACTACACCAACCGGTTGCAAACTACAGTTAATTGGGCCAAAAGAGCAGCTCTTAAGAGGGGTTTTAGTATCTTTAGTATTTTTCAGGTAGTGCACTGCATTGCGAACCTAGTGACAAGGGTTGAATTTAAATCGGTGGCAAGTTGTATCCAAACTTCCTATAAAAAACATTACGATTGGGCAGACACATCAGTCAGGTGTCGGGATGCATCATGCCAGCCATTATAGTTGTTCACCAATAGCACTGAGAATTGCTCGCCACAATGTACATTAGTACATTAATAGCACTGGCCAGTCTATAAGTCTCAACAGAATCTCTGTGTGTGAAATCTTGCTTTGTGAGACAAACATGTATGCATGTGTACAAGCATCCTTGGTTCCCATAGATAGGTTCTCAACCTTTTGTACCTCAAGGCCCACTTAGCCCACTTGGGTATGGTCTCCACAGACCACGCGGTAGCGCTCAGGGCTGTGAGCCACCGGTTGAGAATGAGAATGGCAGCCATAGACTATACATAGAGCTGAATATTATGGACATGCCGTCTGTTGGGCATTGAGAGACAGTCACAAACCGAATATAATTTGAATGTAATTGGACAGACGTATGCTAGGGTTATAAAATATTATACATGTCAGTAGGCAAAGCTACCATGGGAAGCCAGTGCTTTATATTAATCTTGTGGTAGTTTATTCTTGTATCAATTATCCCTGATAACATTCATTGGCCAGTATAACAGCATAACAGTTAAATTATATAATATATCAACAGTGGAATTTACTGAACAAATCCTAACACTAATGTGTACGTGGATGCTGCTTTAAACATTACTTGGTGAGACGTTAATATGAGGGTTAGCATGTTGGTGTTTTTCAGTAAATACTAGGATGATTTAGCAAGGGTGCATGAACTATCTTTTTTATATGGGAAATGTGAGGGCACTAATTATGTATATTTATCCTAGCATACTCAACTTGAGCCTCAGTCAGAGCCGCTATGGTTGGATAATGGTTGAGAACCTGGCACTACGACAATACGTTTGTCCATGACCTTAATCTGGTTGCTTAATACATTATTCTCTCTCCTGCAGTTTCACTCATCGCCTTTACAGCCATGGCCATTCTTGCGCTCTCAGAATTTTTGTATTTTCGTGAGACGTGGATGAAGTACAGTTATGAGGTAGACAAAGATTTAACAAGGTACGTGTCGTCTGCTGCTGTTTTCCAAAGACATGATTTGTACATGTTGGTAAAATATATTAATACCCACCTATTAAAAACAATTCTCGACTAACAATCTGTACGTTAATGTGTGTTCGTTTTTGCAGCAAATTAAGGATAAATGTTGACATCACTGTAGCAATGAAGTGCCAATGTAAGTACAGTACAAGGCATTTATCACTCTTATTTATGTATACTCTTAATAGCACCCACCTGTGTGTCCTAACCAATGGTCTTCATTGACATCACGTTTGAGCGCATGACACGCTGATTTGCCTATTCTAATACCGCCCGCTCTTCCAGACATCGGGGCGGATGTGCTAGATCTTGCGGAAACAATGGTGACTGCTTCGGATGGGCTCATCTATGAGCCGGTACGTTTGCTTCCGCGTGCGTGTGAAGCTGTGGTTTTATATTTCAATGGCAGTCAGCCACTAAGGAAATTAACATTGAGTACTGTCAATAACGGGGCTCCTGCCATGGTGTAATGGTTGGCACACGACCCTGCCACCTCGAGATTGACGTTCTATGTCAGCACCGCGGTTGAAACATTGGGGAAAATGTCTTAAATCCCCCTGCCCGAGTCAACCCAACAGTGTAAATGGGTAGAAATAAATGGATCCGAACATCATGTATGGTGGGATTTAGTGTGGGTACTCCCATCTCCCATACCCTCGATGAGCCAGCCACTCTAGATCCCAATTAGAATTAAAATGTCTACTCAGCTGCACTTGCAAACATGTCTAGGTGGTTTGAAGTGCTGCAAATGCTTTTATTTTATTGTGCAATAATCTTCTTCAATTAATTCTTGTTGCACTCTTGCACTGTTGCACTCTTATTCATTTATTGGTAATTTTTGTCCCGTGCAATACTGTGTGTTAATGTTTACTCTATGATTATAGTTAGGGTTTCATTCGTGCACAATTTGGTGCTGTGAGTTTGTTGTATTACATTATAGTTTTATATGTTGTGTGCATTGGTTAGTTGGAACGTTTGTTGTCGCAAAATTCCCGCATCCAGAGCTTGCAACCTCATTGGGTATTTTCTGCTGTAAAAATAAACAACTATCAGTCTATCTCTTCTTAGACGTCTGGCCAGCGTGGAGGAGTTAAAAAATAAACTTTTTAGGGATGCATCTAAAGCTCCCTCAAGCGTAGACCCTTTCACCAGTTATGTCATATATATGTATTGTTAGTCTTAACCTGTTACATATATTTTATAGAGGCATCACACTTTTAAAAGATTTAAAGCCACTTCAATCATGTGTCATGCCATAACGTTAAAGGTAGAACAGATGTTTGCTTTCTGATTTAATTTAATGTGCATCTCCTTTACATTTTGCAGGTCCACTTTGAATTATCGCCATTGCAGAAAGGCTGGCAGAGGTATGCTGCACTTGTCCATGATATGTCTCTTCATATGAATTACTGTTAATTTCAGCAAAGTCTGTCTCTTTCTCTTCATATGAATTATGTTATTATAAAACTGTGATTGCCTACCATGAAGACCAGTGGTAGGTTGAGTCGAGAGAGAGACAGACTTTGCTGAAATTATAGGAAACAGGTTATGATGAGCTCTGAGATAAATTGCAGCAAGGATGCGAACGTTTTAGAAAATCGTTGTTTAGTTGGCACAGAGGTGATGGGGATACCTTTGGAATTCCTGCAACATGACCCCTACACACATTTAAGTGTAATTGTTAGTAGTATTGTGCATTGCGAAGTTATAGATCTAATTTTATCTTGCATTTCGAAGTGTGCAAGCATTCACACTTCAAACTGTTCTTTCCGAATAGCCGTGGAATACGTTTCTCCTGTCTCTTTTGCAACGTTTCAACTGCTTCGTTGGAGGCATCTTCAGGTTTTAAAAGCCTCCAACGAAGGAGGCAATAACGTCGCGAAGGTCAGCGAAAAAACGCTTGCCACGGCTCTCCTGAAATAGCAGCTCTTAAGAGTAATTCTCATACATATTGAGGTAGGCTTTCACGGCTCGATCTATTTCGAGCCTTGAAATTCTGACTAATCAAATCGTGAAAATCTGCATCAGTACATTAAACATTTTTCGTGCTGTAAAACCCATGCGTGTCAATTGAGTTTGTGTTGCCGTGTTTGCAGGATGCTGCAGATTATTCGTAGTAAGCTGCACGAGGAACACTCTTTACAGGACGTCCTCTTCAAGACAGCATTTAACGGTGCTCCCACCGTCATGCCTCCCAGGTACAGGCGTAATGTGTGATCACAATAGATATTCAAGCAAATACTGTGATCCTGTGTAATGGATGGGAGTAAATGTTCTTAAATGTTTGGGAAACTGTTTGATTTGTAAGCTTCAATTTCAACACCCACCTGGGTCTGTGTTGATGGGAAATGTTTAAACTCTCTACTGATGGGATTAAAAGCAGTTCGGGGTTTGAAGGCTGTGCATTGATGGAGAGTGCCTTAATCTTCTTCACGTCCTAATTTTTAAATAATGTATTTTTAGGAGTCAAGGTCAAATCAATAACTGTTGGAAAATATAGATTATCCAACCTGCAATTTATTCTGGTGAACTCTTAGTGCATGGATGTGGGAGATGGCGTGAGACTGAAAATATCATAATTCATGATTACGGCCATATCTTATTATTGATCCGATGTGCCGTGCCTGCCTTCATAGGTGCTCACAAAAAGCACCTGACCATACAGTCTGTTAAGGCTATATGGGGGATTGTTGTCGTTGCTAGGTATCGTAGGTAAGGTACTGTGAGATATCCAGGAGACCATAATGTTAAGTGTTATCCCTCATATGTTAGTGGGTTTTCTCCGGGCACTATAATCTTCAAACATAATGCTAAACATTCATTAATGGAAGTAGTCACACTCAAAGGATCTTCCGGAATGGTGGTTTGCTCCTAAATAAGTCTTTAGACAGGACATTATTCAGTGGGCAGCTGCAGTGCAGTAGCAGAACTGGAATTAAAAAGTCGTGTAATGTGAAAAGTGATACCTTGCCAGTGTAACCCGTGGCAACATTGTAATGGTTTTAGCTGTCAATCGATGCGCGTGTTAACAGGTATTTCATCAATGTCCATAGTGATGAAAATAATACCAGTGTAAGACATTGATGTGTAAGACTTGTTTTTCGTTGTGCCTGTTTGTCTAACCACAGCACATTGATTGCCTATAACTAATTCAACCCGAATTTGCCTGATATCTTGCTATCTGGGAAGCTAAGAACAGTTTAGCTTTGTTGATACTTGGATAGAAGACTGCTTGGGAACACCAGATGTTGCAGGCATGATCTGCAAATGTAGCCACGAGGTGGGAGTACAGATATTTTTAACTTAAATATGTGGAGATTTTATTTTTTGCCCATGGGTTTTCTTGATAATCCGATTTTCTCCTGCAAGCCAAACACTCGTTAATGGAAATGTCCATGTCTAAACAATTTAAATGCGGAATGCTCCTGAAAAATAACACTCGCTAATACCTAGCCTCTCCAGTTGGTGCCAACTGAAATTGTTCGCAACATGAGCTTCCCATCTCAGCCTAAAATAGGGACCTACTGCATGCTAACACGGCAAACGACACCGTGGCATTGGACATGGGACGTATTACGTATTAATTTGTTTATTTTACTTGCTTACCCGTGTAAGCTTCCCTGAGTCTAATGACTTTATTTCAGGAGAGTCGTGCCAAATCTCCGCTGGAGGGAGGTGTTGACTCCAATACAGAAATATTGCAGTAAATATTAAATTTGGACTGTGGCGTAATCACACAATAGCCTTCTCTTGAAAATGACGTAATGGGATCTTTAACGTCAACTGTCAAGCAGAAGGCATGTATTATGTTAAACACACCCGCAGTATCGAACCGCAAACCATTTCAAAAGCAGCGAATGCATTACTACTGGGCCACCCAAGACTAAACCTCCTTCTGTGCTGAGAGAATATGGGGCTACTCGGTGTGCTTATGCGATATTTGTGTTTGTAAGGGAGAAGACGCCGGAGGGATTACCTGATGCCTGTAGGATCCACGGTTCCCTGCTCGTCAACAAGGTGGCTGGAAACTTCCACGTGACCGTCGGAAAGTGAGTAATGTACCGCACGTTACATGGCATTCCCTGGGTCCATCCGCTCACAGTGCATGATACAACGCACTTTCCAACCTCCGGAATGCGTCATCTTATTACAGTCATTATACTGTATATAGATGGTAACCTTATCACAGAGGAGTGGTTTGTGGGTTCCAGTGAACCCATTAGCGATGTCGCCTGGAGTGCAACGTTCCTGGTGGGGTCTCCCTTGGTGAACAGGCCTTGGGCGAGGTGCCAGACAGATAACACTCAAAGAACCTCTGACTAAAGAAGGTTGGCATCAGGAAGGGTATCCAGATGTGAAATTCTCCTTCAACAACCCCACTGGGGGACAACCAGCCAACGCAGGTCAGCCTGGATAGTGGACGTTTAAACTAGCAACAACAACATACTGTTCATGCAAATATAATGTGCACACTGCATCAAACCTTTGCCATTAATATAAAGCTTTGCTCCGAGACTGCGGTATAAACATGTGTTAAGTTATGATTGATATTGTTTGATGTATAAAATAGTTGTGACTTTCTGTGTGCCATTTCTAATTGTCAAGTGTTTCCTATTCATACGTTCAATATAATTTAAAACCACCGCTATTGTGCCGGGAAGTTTGCCACAGTTTATTCTTTATGTGTCGTATTTCCACGTCTTATGTTAGTCACCTTCAATGAGGAGCGTGTTTATTGTCCGCAGCACCTCACAATTCTGTGGTGTCTGTCATATGATATACTTTGAAACAGAATCGCTATTTCATTTGGCCATGAGCTGCATTAGACATGCATAGTCTGAACCTGGGACCTCTGTGTCTGGTCAGGTTACATGAAGTTTGCTTTTCTGCATTAGTTGACCTATTGCTGCTTCTCCATGACATCTACAGTTTTAGTGAGTGCACACCTCTGATTAAAAGCCTATGGCAAAATCACCCAGCAATGCACACAATTTCATTAATTTCAAACTAAGCAGGTTTGAGCCTGAAATAGTACTCATATGGGTGACCACCTTGCACAGACAGGTTGTTTTGGGCTGTGGAGTTGTGCGTATAGTTCAGCAATCCCCATTGTTGTTGCATACTTCTGTGCTCCCCACCTTTAAAAAATCCACACCCACCAGCTTGGTTTGGTATCGTCAAATAAGTCCCGTGACCCACGAGGCTTGGAGTGTCCCGCATCCGGCTGGGGATTTACACAGGGGCTGTAAATGTTCATGATTAATGAAAGATATAATATACCCTATTTGTGTTGATGTATCTTGCATTGCGTGCGTTTCTCAGGGCGATTCCCCACCCCAGGGGACACGCGCACCTGGCGGCTCTCATCAGCCATGACGGTGAGTGGCAAGGTCCATTGCATTGTTTCTGATACACGTGGCAGCTTATGCTTTGCTAAAGGATCAAGGCAAAACCAATATAGCATTCTGTTATTAAAGAACCACCTTCCGGTTAACAACAGAGGGGCACAGTTTTATATATGTATACTTGGGCAGTGGTATAATTACAGGTGGAAATATGCAGGGGATGAGAGGAATTTCCTGGAGAGAAAAGATTGAAAAACTTTACAGTTCGTAATGGAACGTGGCAAGAAAATGTGGTGTAAGATGTCGTCAGGAAAAGGAGGTTGTGAGGAGCGGGACATAATAAATAATAATCTACGTGTAGGAGGAAGGAAGGCAAGTTAACAAGACTTACATTGGACTGGCACCCGGACGTCGGTAAGCAAGGTCAGCCAGTCAGTCAGTCTTTATTTGAACCGTTGAGCTGTATAGCTCTTTTTATAGATGTATAGATAGATGTTTATTATTACAGCAGAAAAATACCCAGTGAACTTGCAAGCTCTTTACGGGCTTCCTGCAACACAATAAACATGCACTTTGCCACAATTTTTTCAAATAAACAAGTAAAAATACACAGAATTGCACACATTTTTCAAATTAACAAGTAAATATACTGTTATGCATTGCGATGGTGAAAAAACGAAAAACATATAGGTAGCATAATCAACGTTGAGAGGGAATAGTGCAACATTTCAAACTCAAATCACAAAATCAAGAATTGCAATCACAGTTAGAACAGTTGCAAGGAGAAAACCAACAACTAGACTCTGGTATGACTAAAAGCAGACTCAATCGTTGCCTGTCGACTTTAAAACAAGTACAGGATCGTGATGTCATGCGTCTAAAGTGGGTTTAATGTCCTTAACCGACTGCAAAAACGCAATCGCAAGGTGCGTTCACGTCAACGGCATTGGCCGTGGTGCCCTCTTGACCTAGCTGTTGAGTGATATATATACTGTAATACGTTCGTGTTCGTTTTAATCATGTGATGGTGACCTGTGGCTCAGGTTATTTTCAGTACATTTTATTAAATGCCTTATTTTGTGTTACTTTCACTCATTAGAGTGCACCAAGTTTGACAGGGGTTACATCCCAAATGTTTAGCTGTGAATGATGACTTTTGATTTATGTGCTTCTTAACATTTTGTGTCCCATACAGCGTACAACTTTTCACACCGTATTGATCACTTCTCTTTTGGGGAGCCCATCAGTGGCATCATTAACCCCTTGGATGGTTCTGAAAAGGTGTCAAATTCACGTAAGTCCTTTTGATAATTTACCTGTCTGCTCCAATGCCCAAACGTCATAATTTGCCTTCAGTTTCTTTCTGGGATGGAATGAAATATGAGTTGGTGACTGTTAAAAGTGTATTAGCTCAAATGGACCATTTTGAAAAATTCACGTGGATGTATCGTATATAGACGCAAGAATGATTGTTGAAGCTAATCCAAAGTGTTTGCTGACCTAAACACTGACCATCACCAATACATTATTAGGAAAGCCAATAGGCCAGTGGACTAAAACATCTTAGCCAGGCAGTGATGGCCCACACCTGTATTCCAGCACTGTGTTGAGGCAAGGGTTGGTGGATCACAAATGTGCTCTAATGTATTGCAGACTCCCACATGTTCCAGTATTTTCTTACCATCGTGCCAACAAAGCTACACACGTACAAGTTCACAACAGACACTCACCAGTACTCCGTCACGGAAAAGGTAGGCCACTTGTGTAAGAGAATGCTGGCGGCTCTGCTCATCGATTCCAACAAGCACTTTGTGTCCTTCGCATGGCTAGCTTCCCCTCTTCCCTTTGTGCTGCTCAGCTGGCCTTTGGGGTGCTACCTGTATGTAATTTCTGTCGTATTGACTGCTCAGCTTCAAAATGGGTCTCCTGAGTGCTATTCTTGTCTCTGACTCCTTAAATAGCTCGTGTCGTATGACGCTGTTGCCCTAGAATATCTGACATTGAGGTTCGCTTTTCTGCGTAATCTCTGTTGCATAACGTCTTGTAATCAAAGGCGGCACCCCTACCTGCTTAGCTGGGTACGTTGCTTCAGTGTTGCTGTAACGTGTGATCCATTGCCTATTTGTGTTTGTGCTCTAACCGCCACGTTTGTCTCTCTAAGCCTTGGGCCATATCGCTCACGCGATGCTGCTTCATGTTCGATCCCCGCACGTCACGACTCCTGCCGCTCACGCCGCTCCTTACAAATGCCACCTCGCAGTGATGGCTTTGTAGCTTTGATTCTCTACAAATGAGGCTGGTGTTCATAAGCAGGATGAGACCTCTGATTTTGTTAAATAGACAGTACACAAAAGTACTGACTACTGAAATATTAGCGGGAGTGGTATTACAATTATAAGGCGAATTACTTATTCACTACTCAACTTAAGGCTGCACCAGTTTAACTTTCAGAAATAGTGGTTACATTTAGTGGGGAGTAGATTCTATATTCATGTTTTTCAGAGGAAACATTTTTAGATACGTGAAAATTGTTGGAGGGGCATCAATTTCATGCCAATGCAGGTGTTCGTCTGCTTGCAAATGACTAACATGATAATTTAAAAGGCTTCATTACTAGATGCTTTAATTACAACACGAATCATTTCAAGCCCATTTGTCAATTGCTGGATAAAGGCCTCCTCACACTGTGGCAGTCATAGGGTTTATTTGGTGATATTCCACATTGCTGCACAGTTTCAGAAACAATTTGCCACTAATCTTAGCCATGACATTAAGTTGGGTTGATAGGTTCATAGTGCAAGGCACTGCCACTCCATTTAATTGTGCACTTAATAATAACATCAAAACCGCGAGGAAGTGTATTTGAAATCTCCACCACTGCTTTTAAAGCGAATTAGTTCATTGGATTTTCTACTCAAGCATTGGGTGGCACACATTTCCCATAGAGCCCTGAGCTGGTGGCTGAAATACCACATAGCCATGGTGGAGGCAAGTATTTTTATATAAAGGAAACTGTTTTGTAGGTTGTACGCAATAAACAGATGACGAGCTGCTGCAGTAATATACTGTACGTGAGAAGCACACCTTATGCATGTTATTCAATATATATTTTTTAACATTTCGTGCAAAACGAGGCTTTATCCTCCGACCTGCTGTTATCCACTGGAACCTTCATCATGTGAGCAGATGCCTCCCATGTGAGCTACACCGCAGTCCCATTGCACAGCGACACAGGCTAATGACACGGGGATTATCGAGAGGGGGGGTATCAGGCGATGGCTGACGGCACGGGGTTGTGCACAGGAGCGCGTGATAGACCACTCGGCAGGCAGTCATGGTGTGTCGGGGATCTTCATGAAGTACGACCTGAGCTCGCTCATGGTCACCGTCACTGAGGAGTCCATGCCGCTGGGACAGTTCTTCGTGCGCCTCTGCGGAATTGTGGGCGGCATCTTCGCCACCACAGGTACGTGACACGATTGCCGGCACTGGCGCAACGCTAGGCCAAACAAACATCGCGGAATTATTAAATCCGTCATGCACATATTTAACAAAAGGCAAAGGTCCCCCGTATTGACTTATCAGAATGTAGGGTCGAGTCCTGTTAGTGAACATCTATAAAGGCTAGCAGGGCTCATGAGGGGTTGGGTGGCCAGCACCACACCCGGTTGCCTTGGTCTCCCTAGTGGCGATGTTTACACACCACACCAGGTACTAATTTAAGGCTGAGGCGACCTAGGGGAGGCCCAGGACCAGTTCAGAAAATCATCACTGGTGTTGGCCGCGAGCAGGACACTCGGGTGACTGGGTTTGTCGCGCAGCATGGTAGAATTGGAATATATTTGAACACTATGGAAGTAATATAAAGTGTATATTTATGATGCTATGGAAGTAATATAAAGTGTATATTTACCCCTGTAATTAGCCTGGCATTTTGCGAACGGTGTATACTGAATACTAAAATCTGCCAACACAACGGCATTTGTTCAGAAGATGAGGTTCACAAGGTTGAACGTGGCCAGTTTTCCTGCTTAAACAAATGCTGCTGGAAAATATTATTTAGGAAGACCCAGAGGCCAATGAACACAAAAGCAATATTATTTAACATGGGGAGATGGACTTCCTGTGGGTACATTGTTTATTCATTACAGTCAGTGCTTTCCTGCTAAAGCGACAATGAGGCAGCTGTCATATCTTTTTTAGAGCCCTGAACCACTTCAAAATTCCATATTTCAATGGTGTGGGCAAGTCTATCGACAGGAAAATCAATGCAGACTTCCCACAAAGTGGTTCTTTTTTTTTAATAGAGCTCAATGTGATAAAGGACTGTGGAGAACCGAAAGCACAAACTAGCCACTTGCACTAGCCAATGTTCAACCTGACCGGTGTTGTGTTTCTGTAGTTGCTTACATGTTTATCCCACCTAATACGAACAGTTTTGAAAATAGATTAAATTTCATGGAAGCCCAATGGGTTAATGTCGCAATAAATTATTTAAATGTACAGTACATAAGCTTTACATGAATCACTTCAGAGTGGACATTTTCCACAAACTTTTGTGATATATTCACTTGGACATTTATGGCAATTTAACACAGGATTGGGTAAATACTTGTATAAACAGTGCTGCTTCTCTGTCTCAGAGGTCATAAACAACTGGTATTTAACGGTAATACTGAAACCATTTGGTTAAATTATATAACACGTGTGCATGTATATTGATAGAGTTTGACACGTTCATATTTATAGATGTGTCATAGTGTCTTAAAGTATGTGTCTAGTTATGGATACACCTTGGAACAAAGATTAATGGAAGCATGTTTCTATCCCCCACACTTCCTTTGAACCCCATCATCACTGGATCCAAACCCCGGCACCCACCCTGGCAGGGATGCTACACGGGCTGGTGGGCTTCCTGGTGGATGTGGCTTGCTGCCGGTTCCATCTCGGAGTGTACCGCACATCCACGGAGACGGTATGACTGCCACCCACCTCTCCCACTGTAGCAGCTATGGGAAATCATTGTCTCCTTACTGAGGGCCCAATAGAAATTTCTGTACACAAAACAATCATGCTTGTCATAACTGTTCTTTTGGGTTAGCCATGTCGAGTGTTCCCTCTCTCCTTTGCAACCTAGGCAACATTCGCAAAGCAGACAGAGGGAATACTCAACACAGCTATGCTGAAAGAACAGCTATGGAAAGCAATTCTCATATCTAGCGGTGAAAACCTACATTAGTACACTGCTTGTACATCAATACAAGTGTGAAGAGGCCATTGCAGAGGCATAAGTGACTAAGCACATTCAATTTAGAAAGTGTTTCCCATCGTAAACTATTCCCCTCTAGTACCAGATTAAGATGTTTACATTGCATTGGATTTGTCTTGTGGGCAATTTTGATATTGGCATCATGTGGGTCATGTTAAATTCATTTTCAGATTGTAGGTTCCAAACCCCAGTGCTGGGGGTGCCAAAGGCATTTGTAGAATTTGTCTGAAGCAGCCACACACGTACCCCCAAAAATTATATTGCTGTGTGGCTTCATTGAAACACCCATGTTTTATTCATTGGGTAAGATACGGGGTATAAAACATTCACTGTTGCCTAGGGTGGAAATGATAGCATTTGACAAAATGTCAGGTTGGTGGGGAGGGCAGCACCACTGGATGTTTTTTCCAAAAAACATAATTCAATAGACTGACCAATGTTTTTCCTTAAAATAGGTTTACCACCCATTGAGTTAACCTGTATAAACAGGCATGTAATGTCCATAATGGTAGTCCATTCAAAAATAGGTTTACAGTGGTAAGTCTAGGACCTATTATTTGCAGGGTTCATAAATTAATCTACAACACCAATACATTTAAATGCTTACTTGGATTTTTACATTGTGTACAAGTACACTACAGGTGAAAATGCACGATTAAAAGCCTAAGCATAGTAGTATGCTTAAGCTAATGGATAATTGGCACCAATTATCCATAGGAAATTGAAAGTTGAGACTTGCATGAATAAGGGGGGCAATCTTGATTCAGTAACTTTTTTGAAACATGCTTGTGCCTTAGGTTTGAAACCACCATGACTTGACAATGTGCTACAGGCACACTGGTGTTCTATCAAACTTGCGTCAAGCCTTTCAACTAAAACACGTGGCTAATGTGTGTTTTCCTGGCAGGTGGAATCCTCACAGTCAACTAATGGGAAATCTGTGCTGCCCAACATCACTAATGGGCTTCCTATGAAAGACTGAGGGCCATTGTGGGTGGGAGTTCCTGGAAACAGATTGTGCAATACCCTGGGTGATATCAAGGTGAAACCATTCACAGGTTACTCTTAAAAATAACAAATTTGTAAATCAAAAACGGAGGCGAATAAAACGTTTGAATTATTCAAGTTTCTCACCATTTAATGAGCAATTCTATATTTACGAAAAGAGCCGTGCACTTCCATCATTTTCTAGTATGATTCTTGTTACAATTAAATCCTGCCGTCAGGCCAATACTGTATGACCAAAAACAAATTTTGCTTTCCACACGAGCATCGATGCAGTGCTCATCTCTTCACAGCCCTGAATCGGTGGGACATTCTACTCACCCAATAGGGTGGGTCCCAGTCTAACCTAGGACAACAACTGCCCACCTCCATATATAATATACTTATTTTATCCACTTCATCGTGATGGGTGGAGTAAACCCCCCAATCACAATCTGAACCAGCCATTTAAGACCGCTTTACAAAAATAAAAGCAGCAATTTTGGACAGTGCCAATGCCACTGACAATATGTGGAAGGGGGAGCTGCATTGGTGGGAAACGTCACGCAATAAATACAACCTGAAAAAAGCACAGCGTATAGCCCAAAACCAAGTTTATTCAAACCACTATTCAGGGATCTTTTCAGCCTCTACTGCTGGCAACATGTTCTTGAGAGCCCAGAAGAAGGCGACAGCCAGGCAGGAGCAGAGGATGGCAGCGCACAGGACCATGACATTGGGGCACAGGCGACTCTTCTGCTCGTCCTCTCGCACGGCCACCTGCCCCACTTCTGTCACCTCAGCGACGTCACGCCGTCCCAGCTGGGAAGAAATTTCGCCAACCCCATCATGGTCCTCGAAGAGATCCACAAAGATGAACGGACCCAGGAAGGTCACCTGCTGCCTCGGCAGTATTTCAACTTCAGCAAGAGCCATGCTTCGTGCTGGCGGC
>JAZEWU010000011.1:8477263-8494299 GCA_036362915.1 Geotria australis | reverse complement strand
TCCAAAGACACAAGTAAACGTCAAGACATGGACATGGACATGGGACTACGGGCAAGGGTGGTGGTCCAAAAGCTGGAAATTCATATCCATCATCCTTATATACAATATATAAACTATACTTTTTAAACACATAACAGGATCTATTTTTTTTTAAACATACTACTCCATATTTTATATCCACACTTACCCACTAACGATTGCACTGCATAAACTACTAAAGGACATGTGCATCACTAATTTTCCCATTCAGCAATATGCAAGTTACAACTAATAAACAATATTACAGCCACACACGTTTCTCACTAACATAGACCCCCCCCTTGTGGATGACCAGTGCACCTTTCCACGACGTTAAAACAATGTTCTTCCCACTTTACGCTGCATTACCACCAAACCATTTTCTACTAACTCAACTATTCAGCAACTTTCATGAAACACTTTTCTCGTCTTCTAAACATGCTCATCGCTACAATTGACGGAACTCGGAGATCTGGATTTGCAGTGCTCCACCACTCAACCCTAATTTGATTTCTTCACTCCCAAAATAAACCCCCGCACCACCCCCGTTTCTGTATGACCTGTGTATACGTCGGATAAAGACTAGTCACTGTTAAAAGTATGATGTCAGGCTTATGTTTAAGCTTACCGACGTGAAATGTTACACTTTAACAGATTAACACTACATCTAAAAATATACGCATCTGTTATGGATTCACACAAAAAATATTGACCATAAAATTTTTACGGTAGCCTAGTGATGAGGGCTCACCGATCTGTCCCCAGTGAAAGGGGTTGATTTCTCCAGTGGTGCAGTTGCAGACCAGTGTGTTCCTTGGCCTGAAACACACGGATTTGCCAGACAAACGACAACAGATCACGTGTCTGGCACGTACGTGCACGGCTCAAACTGCACATAATCACAACAGGCATCGCTCTTTAAGCTTCGAACACACATGTGCTGTAAGATAGGTAAACACCACGACTTTCAACTAGACCATTCTTTAGCCTGACGATACCTCCGATGTGGGAGGCAAAACGTCGCGAAGGAGAGCGGAGGAATGTGTGACACTGCTACCCCAAAAGAACAGCCCTTGAGAACAATTCTCAATCAACAAGGGCTTCATTGCCTTTTCAGGTCAGGCAGGTGTAATGTCAGTTGTCCAATTTACGTGTGATTCGTGAAGACTGCTCGGCTTATAAACACACGCTTTTGTGGTCTCCGTCAGGCATGAAGATACACTTCGCGTTGACACAGCAGCAGCATGAGCCGTTGCCAGCAACACATTGCCTGCGCCTCCAGAGGGCACCAAAACAACAGTCCCAGCCACCCACGTAATCTGCTCTACAAAACCTTATTCTCTTCATCATTGCGGCCTTAACAACCAAGGCAGCCGTGTACCAATACTCCCTATCAACCATACTCATGGAGTGAATCTTAAAAATTACATGGTATTGAGTGGGTGGCGGGCACAAGCCATGCTGCTCAATGAAAACCACTGAATACCTCCCCCTCTGTAGTCAGAACTGTGCCAGTTGCACGCAGTGGCCTTGTCACGTTGGTAACCATTATCCAGTGAAATGCAGCGTGAAAACACAAGCCTTTTGTACTTGCCTCCACAAGTAATATTCCCTGGCAGAACGGTTATAAGGAAAGAATGGAATTGAAATGCAACGGTAAAAGATTGTTTGATAGACCTTTGCTACGACTCAGAATTAAAGGCTTACTGTCTGAAGAGGTTTACTGTATGTTCCAAGTTAATTAGAATGGGCTAATAGATTTGTTTACCTGCAGCCTCCTGACATGCCTGATATTACTCATGGATGAAAAGGAATGTAAGTAACCAAATCAAATGAAAAATTTCATTAATTTTAACTATGGTCATTTGTACAGCAGTTATTACATAGCATCTCTGGTGGCAAGATTTTGTCCAGTTTGTGCAGCTTCTTGAAAAAAGACCTCTAAACACGTCAAAGTGAATTTACAACTTGGTAACTGAGCCATAACGCTAATGTCACA
Source organism: Geotria australis (assembly GCA_036362915.1). Lineage (NCBI taxonomy): Eukaryota > Metazoa > Chordata > Hyperoartia > Petromyzontiformes > Geotriidae > Geotria > Geotria australis. Next base: position 8,492,282 of record JAZEWU010000011.1, on the reverse strand, counting down.
GAGACATTGTTTTACTCCTGTGAACGTAGAATTATTTGCTGACAAATAAATAAATCGTGCGAGTATGACCTTGTACCAGTTTACTCAGGCTAACATTCAATTTGGACTCATGGATTTTGAACCCATGGGCAAACACAAATTGCTTACCCACTAATAGTTCACATAAGTTTCAACGCGGGAGGCAGCATTGCAAAACAACTTGTGCTCGGTGGCGCGTGTGTGGCTGTGGGCAAGGGTGGCGCAGTGATGTAGTGAGTGGTTAGTGCACTACGCTGCAAAAAGTCAACCAAGTTCAACCCGGCCGACCCGCCTTCGGTTACCGACACTAGTGGCGAATATCCGAACTGGTCCTGGGTCTACCCTAGGTCAACTTCGGAGTTGGAGAGCAGGGGGGTGTGGGGTCGCGGCCGTCCGTCCCACCTGTGCACAGCAGAGTACCACGCGGTCACCAGCATGACGTTCACCACCGTGTCCACCGGCACCAGGTCTGCCACGGCGTCGTTGCTGGCACGCATGGTGCGCAGGATGCCCTTGCCCGCCTGGCAAGTGCCGGAGTAAAATTAGAAGAGATGAGAGAGATGACGTTTATTATTACAGCAGAAACATACCCAGTGAGCTTGCAAGCTCTTTACGGGACTCCTGCGACACGGAAAACATGCGAGTTGCTGACAAAAATTTAAAATGTATACAAGATTCATAAATAACAAAAAAAATGAAATCAACCGAAAAAACATTTACACGTAGAAAGAAAATGACACAGTTTAAATTCCTCTTCCGTCTGTAAACGTGAGATGTATCATCACCCTAGTTTGGGTCCCATTGGTTCTAATTATCACGAAGGGGAATTGAGTTGTGGGAAAATTTTCAACGTATTCGGGGTGGGATATTAGAAATATAGTAAGTTACTCTTCAAAATGTCACCGGTGTCTTTTGTGGCTGGTTTATCATTGGATTTGTAAAGCAGGGTATGCTTTGCGTTGCTCTGTTAGAAATGTTTTTTTGTTTGGTTAATTTGTGATTGTCTTTTTTGGTATCTCGTGTGTTTGTTGTGTCACAGGAATCCTGTAAAGAGTTTGCAAGCTCACTGGGTATTTTCTGCTGTCATAATAAACATCTTTGTATCTGTAAAAATGCACTGTTCATAATAAAATTTACATTGGTTAGTTATTTAGTTTGCCAACATTTTACCGTGACTTCTTCTGGTGGTGTTTGTGAAATGTCGCGATTTTGAGCAGCTTTGAGAAAAAAAAAACACTCTCAACGTGGCGAGCTGCACCCTAACGTGGTGGCGGCGGCATGACCAGGCAACTCAACAATGGAACAGAACACCGTCTGTGCTTGTCGGACCATTGCACATGTGGTAACCACGAGATGACCAGGGGGCATAACACTCCCAAATGCCTGACAGCTTTAGGGAACAACATTTACCAGGCTCTACGTGCTGCGGCAACCTCCCCAGACCACACGCACGTCCTCATTTCCGCGAACAGTGCAGGATGCGAGATAATTTTTAAAGGGCGCGTGATCACACAGCCGAATGCGAGAAGTCACTCGGGCATGTCCATTAAGATCCGTGTGAATTGCAAGTGGAAATATCGCTGCTGCAATTACACGGGCGCATGTTTAAATTATTTTTCGCTACAGGCGGTTACGGCGGGACGCGCAGACTTGCGCGGTCCCATCTTGCACTGTAATCCAGCCCGGGGGGCATACGTGACGTGTCGTAACATAAAACCCTCAGCGTCATTGCTCTAGAGCATTAACCCACTCCTTGTGCAGTCTTTAAATGATCTGTGTGTGCCAGACCTATAGGTAGCAGACCTGCAAAATGCACTGAGCCATTTTGGATGTAACAAATTTGTTGACAATACACAATTAAGACTTTTTAATCTTTCAAAGCTACACTGTTGAAGGACACTACACTCATTCAATTTTCACAATTAAATAAAATTATACAACTCAAGACTATAAGCAGAAACTATAAATACACTTACAGCAATGAAGACGCCACTTGGTCCGTTGTAGTTGTCAATCCAACCCTGCAGGGCAGACGTGACAAAGGTAAATCCAGGAGAGGGGTTAATTTAAGTAGCGCTTGTTTTGGAAACATTTGCTCATGGCCAGAGGATATGAGCAGAGTGTTTAATGACCGCGCACATGTGCAAAACCACCTCATGGCCCTATGGCCATCAGTCCATATGCAGCAATGAGGCCGCATACAATAAAAACAACCGCTGTTCTCCACTAAGCGGCGATGAAATCACCATGGTGCCAGTGCCTGACTAGGTGCACGTCGAGGCGACGTGAGGCTCGCTGGCAGGTCATGGGACAGATGGGACAGAGCCAGGTGTTATGGATTGAGTAAATCCCACATAGAGACAAAGATCCCCCGTATAGCCTTAACAGACTGTAGGGTCAAGTGCAGTGCGTATGCCCACAAATATTACACACGGGTTGTACTAACAACTGGACGTGGCGTGCAACTACATGTTTCTTTACCCCATTGCTTATTTCCTCATTGATAATGACCGCAATGTACTTCAAACTGTGGACTACACTTTTTGAACGTAATACGTGTGTATACATGCGTTCGTCGAGGGGCCTTAAGCTTACAAACCAATTGTATAAGCGAGGAGCTTGTGGTTGCAGAGTTGATATGGATATGTACCACGCTCGAAATATAATTAATACGTTCCCCTTATGGGAGACGCTATGAAGAAATAGATTATTAAGCAAACAAGTCGTGAGCCGCTGCCAATATTCAGTGTGAGTTTTGCGGAGCCCCGTTGCGAATACATTTCCCGGCGCAATAAAACCTGGCGCCATTTCCATAGAAACGAGAGTCCAACGTGTTGACAAGCTAAACCATTGCGCAATGGCAGCACTATTAAGAGCATTAAACGACTCCCTGCAGCACCACCACCACCACCACGCGTGACTTTGAAATAACTAGGTATTCCATTACAGGTCAGCTTTACGCAGCAGGGACAATGTTTGCCAGCAATGTCTGTCGGAAGCCAAAATTACCAACGAAGCAGCGGGTACATTTTGCGCGCCTCCCACGAGAACGAAACTTAAGCCACGACTGTCCTGACGATTTAAAACTTGTAAAGGTCACGCGATCGGGCACCGAACCCACGTGGCGGAGGTCGGCCGAGGCCAAACAGGGTTCGCGACGGCGGCGGCCTTACGGGGAAGGGCTCCTGCCAGCTGGCCCCGACGATGGAAGGCCTGACGATGGCAACGTTTATTTTGCTGCTCTCCTGTTGCACCAAGCACTCGGCGAGGGCCTTGGTGAACGTGTAGGTGTTGGGCCGGTCTCCAATGAGGCGCGCAGTGATGTCTCGCACCATGCCGTCATCCATCCACCTGGGCCAGCGGCAAACGTTCCGTTAGAAGAGAAGTGTAAGCATGTGCCGTTTTAGCCTGTGTTGCCGTTGACCTTAGGTTACGTGCTTTTTCCACCTACTACCTAGTCATTCTATGGAATTACGGGCAGTGTGCACTTGACGTTGCCCTTAGTTGCACAGTTCACGTTATGAGCGATGCTGGCAAGGTATTTCTTTTGGAAACATTTTATCGCATCATTCCTATCCTGGTGACGTTTGTGAAATGTTCCAGGTTTGAGCTTTGCTGAAATATGTAAACCTCGTGAAACCCTGCAAAGGAACGTGCACTGGTGGTCTGCCCTGTGAGTTTTAAAATATATATATAGACGTGCGGTAGAAAATTCTGTAAACAAACTACAACGCTGATGGAAATGTTTCTCACATTTTGCATGAAAAGCTTTTGTGAACTAGCCTGAACACTAATCAAAGCAAACACCTGCTGGCAAACTACATTAATTTAGCCTTGGCAGATGGGTCTTCTGTCACTGTTTTTCGCATAGACACAAGCGCATAAAAAATATACCAGAAAATAATTTTCATTAGTACAGAGTACCTTAGTCCTGAAAAGTAAAACAGATTTCTTGCAGACCATCAGATAAATAAATATGACATTGGGAAATGTATGCAAGACTGCTCAGGTCAAAGCCCACAACTGAGCCAAGTGACATTATCTACAGAGGACACGTGGATATCTGCCGACCTTTCGAGACAATCAAGATGATATGCATGTCAGGATGTCTATCATTAAAAGTAAAATATGTTGTAGAATAGGTTGCTATTCACACAGGCTACTGTTGTCATCCCATTTATTCTTGAGTGCTCTATCATTTTCATTGTTGTCATTAATTTTAATAGGTCTTGTTTAGTACTAGAATATAAAATCATTGTACTCCAAATTCAATCAGCCACCGCTATTTTGTATAGCACTTACATGCTTTCAGAAGCAAATGTATTGGACACACAAAGATGAAGGCTATTTCTTTCCAATATCCTCATTAGGGCTTGGAACATACGCAGTTGCCTGAATGCCATAGCCTATAAATAGCTTGTGTCTTGATAAACGGAGTGTTTTTGAAATATAACGACAGGAAGACATTTCCCAGGTAATCGTGTTGAAAACATGTCCGATGCATGCGTTAACGAAAACTAGGTCAGAACTAATAAACATGCACCAGTTAAATGAGCAGTGGAGATTACTGTCAATGGATCAAATTAACTGCCAAGACGTGCTGTAATTTGAATCATCATCCATATCCTAATAACCATAATGTGCAGCCCGCAGATTGGCTCGGATTATATCTCTCCATCTACTGTAGATCAATTTCCTTATTCCTGACAATCATTGTGCTCCTTCAAAATTATGGGATCACACCAACATGCGTGACCTTCCTTTAACAAACATCAAGGGATCCTAAATGCATCCACAGCACATTATCCAGGGAGGCAGGATCGATACTGGAGACACTTGATTCCACCCACTGAACCATGACCTCAATAAGATAAACAATATTGACCCACAGGCGGCCCTTTTGTCGCAGGAGTCCCGTAATGAGCGTGCAAGCTCATTGGGTATTTTTCTGCTGTAATAATTAACATCTATCTATCTATCTTTTGGCCGTTATCTGACGATACTTCACCACGCCGGTCAGCAGTGCTGCACCACTGCCTTACCGACAACACAGCCTCGCAGCAGCCGATAACACCTGCTCGTAATGCACCGCGATCTCCCGTTCCAATCCCCACCCAGGCTCGATCCCCGCATAGCCATCCGACGAGATCGGGGTGCATTTCGGGTGAAATTGGTCGACGGCATCGCGATTGCAGCCGCGGGCGTTTGGGGCTAGCCGTGGGCCATCCCTTTCAGAAGCTCGCGACGGAAGACGGCGCGACGCCAGCCGCGCGGTGAAGCGCGCGGCGCCTACTCACTGCACGGCGTCGAGCAGCTTGTAGGGGTCGACGGGCGGCGGGTACACCACCTCGTCGATGGTCCGGCGGTTGCAGTTGGCGTAGGCGGTGCTCGTGTGCAGGAACACCTCAAGGTGCTGCATGCGCTCGGCCAACGCCAGCAGCTGCTGCGTGGCGACCACGTTGAGCTGCAGGGCGTGCCTGGCCACGGCGACGCACAAAAGACAAATTGATGCGATTACATTATCTCCCTTGATGCCTATGCACAGGTTTGCCCATGGTGATGACATCACAACCACCAGTTAATTAACATGTTGAGTGGATGTGGGTGGCACGGTGGCGTAGTGGGTAGTGCTGCCGCCTCACAGCAAGAAGGTCCCGGGTTCGAATCCCGGCTCGGGGGCCTTTGTGTGTGGCGTTTGCATGTTCTCCCCGTGTCCGCGTGGGTGTTCGCCGGGGACTCCGGTTTTCTCCCACCGTCCAATGAAATGCTGCCAGGTTAATTCGCCTACTCAGTAAATTGCCCCAGGTGCCCTGCGATGGACTGGGGTCCCATCCTCGGTATACCCCTTCCTTGCGCCCTGTGTCCGTCGGGATAGGCTCCGGCTCACCGCGACCCTGTACAGGATTAAGCGGTTTCTGAAAATGGATGGATGGATGAGTGGATGTGTAGTTGCCAGAGGATAGGAATGAGTGGAAAACAGGACCAAATTTAAGATGAAAAAGACCCCCATATAGACCTGTTAAAGCCCTATACAAAGTCACAAAGTCTCCGTTAATAGCGCACTAGGAGTTAGCGAATCCACAGGATTTGTAAGAATGGTTGATCATACATCTTTTTTTCATCCGGCCTTCGGAACGCATTGTACTGCACGTTAAGGGTTTTGAAGAATCATTTTGCACATTTATTTTAAAGGTTACTAATTTTAATTATAACTGGATTTTTGTGTTAACGTTCATTAACTCCATTACATTGTAGTGTTTGCAGCTATTTCAAAAAAAGTAGCTCGATATTTGGTTTGAGAGCTTTGTGAAAATAAAGCACGTGACCAACTGCTGCTCCAGCAGTAAATAACCAACCATGAAATTCAAACAGATTCATTGGGCAGCCAATGGGCTATAAAAACACAAGGCACCTGCTTGCGTTTTAGGTTAATGATGCATGGTTATCGTTAAGTGGTGAATGTGTAGTTTGAGTTGTGGTTGCTGGGTAGCTGATTGATAGTTGTCACTGAAAATCTGTAAATGCATTACTTGGAAAATTCTGTAGGAACAAAAAAAATCTCCCAGTGCGATTTTCAGTCTAAGGTGTCGTTCACCCCCCCCAGGAACTGTGTTGAATGTACTTAAAAAGGACGCAGTGAGTGCCTTGCAACACTTGGGGGAAAGGCGCTTAGAAATTTAACGTATTATTCTGAAATATCTTGGGTTATTTCTTATAGCAATTATTGCTGTACTTTGGAATAAAACGATTAAAAGTATTTTGTCATACCCACCGTACATAATGCACACTTTAATGTGAAGACTATCAAGGGGTGTAATCAACGGTGCTTCCTAACACCCTCCATTGCTTCCTTCTCTCCCTCGCCCGGCCGGTATCGTTCTCTTTAACGTGTTCTACAGTCTGAGAACGGAGATGAGGACGATCAGGTGGATGTGCGGAGTGTCGCCGACTGAAGGGAAGACGAGTGTGGAGCCGAGAGAACGGATTGGTGTGGAGACGATGGGTGATGTAGTGAGGAGGAGAAACGGGCCGAGGTGACTTGGGTGAGTGGAGTGGAAGGCGGAGGACGTTTGGGCGAAGAGATCTGCACGGTGATGGAGGAGGGTCTGGGGACGCAGCCCAGAGGAAGACCCGAAAAGATGTAGATAAAGAGAGGTCGATGAAAGGGATTTATGGGGAAAATGAACGTGTAAACTGGTTGTGTGTGTGTGCAGTCTGAGAAGGTTGTTATGCAATGAACGCATTAACATGTAGGTGGTTGTCGTGTTTGTATCCGGGCGATTTGTTTGAACCGTGCCCGAATATCCAAAAACTGCGTGCATTAAACCTCACGTCACCCAGAGCACAATACGTGTATTAATTAAAATGCAATATCTAAGGGCATGTCAGGATTGCACAACACAACTGTCCTCTTCAATTAAGATTGTGTGGACAAAGATTACAGAGCAGGAAGGGAAGCCGAATCAAGGTATCCATGCCCTGTTCGCAGTGTGTTAAGCCTGAGCCACTATCTCCTGGCAAAAAGCTTTTCTCAGCCATGGCACGCTAATAGATTATGTTTTAGCAGATGTTGTGTAAACTCGTTTGCACACTCGCTCGTGCTTAACTGTGTTGACCCATGGTGCGATGTTGTTGCCCCCCACTTTACACCTGGGTTCATACGAGTAATGTTGCAATGTGCTTATTAGGCTCAAAAGCCACTTTGTGGCGTAAAACTGTAACTTTTCCCCATGAGTCCATTGCGAAATTTCTGCATTACAACACACATCCGAATAAAATTCAGAACGCTGCTGAAGCTCACCGTAAATCTAACCCACACTACAAGAAAACGGTCGTAAGAATAAATCTAAAAAAGGAGCCAGCTCAATAAATTGTACAAATCCTTGGTACAAAAAAGGTTACAAGTTCAAATACAATTTCATGGTCCCTAAAGCTGTAAATGTGTCTGTGCTGCTCAGCCAAGGGCAAACGGTGGCATGTCAACGTCAGGCAAACACAGATTATTTGTATTCCAAACATCCAGTGAAAACCAATAAATAAAAAAATTGACCGAACCAACCTTCCTCCTGCCCAGTGTTTATGGTTCGTGATTACGGTGCGTGTCCAGGCTTGGTCGGGGATTACCCTCGCCACCCTTGCTATTTATTGAGGTGGACCTCTTATTAACTGCAGGTGAGGAAAGGCTAAAAACGGCAAGTAAGTTCGTGCAATCCTCCTCCCCTAAGCCTTCCAAGAGAGCTGATTACAGCCCAGCTGGCAGACACTCCCTTGGTAACAATCCGCAGCAGAATTAAGGCAGAAAACTGCGCAGGTAATGTGAACAACAATGGAGGCCTAACTTCTAAAAGCACTTGGAATTGAGTTTAAGTTAATGATCAAGGATCCCTATTATGTTCTAACCAGGGAAGTTAAATGCATTATTAAAATGGAAAGCCATACAAACTGCAATTCATAATTGTTCACACATCACACCTATTATTGAGATGATGCTGAAGTTTCTCCTAAACCCATGGTATATTCTTGTCCTATCTCAACATCAATATGCTTTCTGATAAGCATATCCTTTAATTCCTCAGTTTAAATTGAAACTTAATGTTGTTGAATTTTGTTAGAGCTCTGTGGCCGTGTGGAGTTTGTACAACACGCACAATCCTTCATTGACCTTCATTTGTATTACTTTCTGTAGCAACAGGGTAAAAGCTTACCACATGATGATACCAAAACGAATCAAGAACACTGCAGTTTAACATTTGTGAGGGTTTTTTGAATAATGATTCTTATATTCATTAACAGACCAGCTCAATATAAGTTGGTCACAATTCATGAAGTGTTTACGTAATAATTTCTTGTACAAAATGATGACGGTGCTTTGCTTTTACAGCTTACTGTTATTCCAAAGGCATTTACCTGTGTTGAAACAAATTACAAGTGTACTCGAGTCAATGTGGGTAATTAAGAAGCCATGTCCCCCTTGCAGCGGCACAACTATTGCACTGCATTCAAAGGTCATTAACAACATAGTAAAACATCGTAAAACCGGAGTTCTTAGTTCTCACCAGAGATTATCCCCCAAGTTCCAATTTAACCTACTTTTTCCCCTCTACTGGGAGGCTGGTGCTGAAATTACTGTGTGCATCTACAAAAACCCTGCTGTCGGCAGTTTTACTTTCAAGTTTGAATTGCTACTGAATAATGAAATACACGTGGGACAGCGGCCAATGCTCCGCGGTTATACTGTCATTACCCCAAATTGATTCGGCTCACGGCTCAATTTCCTACATTTGACGGCAGCAACTGTACACAAAGCACCTGGCAGCAAGTGCCTCCCCGATAAAGAATGGAAGAGCTTGCAAAACAAAGCTGAACATTAATAGCAAATGTGAGCGTTTGCCAGCACACAAACGATCCCGTATACGATGGGGAGGAATTAAAGAGTTACACCGGTAGAAACCTCTTCCAAGAAATGGGTCAACAATGAACAAACTGCAGGAGAACCACACGACGGATTAAAATTACGTGTCGTCAATCTTTCCATGATGAAGTCTACGCTCGCGGCGACTTCACTTGGAGCCACCACCCTCGTACCAATTAACACACCCAGCTGCTGACTTTTAAAAAGGCCACATGAGCGTTACCGCTGCTCATTTACCAAACCACTTACTTCTGCTCTTATTACAAAAAGAAGCCATCTGTATACTTTATCTGCCAAAGTCACCGCCCCGGTTAAAAAAAAGACACATCCACTCAAAACCGCAGTAACGCAGTTCAAAACAAGTTCAATTTTTCCCAAGGTGCAATCAGACGGTGACAGTGCTCAAAACGAAATATCCCTTCCGATGCAAAGTACAATAGCACAACACCGGGGTCTGAGAGAAACGGCATTTCGATTCTCTGTATGTCCTGTACATATGGCAGAATTGACAATAAAGTTGAATTGAATGAATCAGGGAAGTGTCAATAGCTGCGGAGATGGTCCAGGACAGGAACCAGCGCCCTAAGAGAAACGAGGCAGACGCCACGAGCGGGGAAAGTCACGCCGGGAAGAAGGAGAACGCGCGGCTGTTGCCACACGCACGCGACGCGTCTTCCCGAGCGTACCCTCAGCCCGTTCCGGCATTGGAGGATGGCGTGCGTCACCCATCAGGCATCGGACGCCGCCCGAGCGAGCGAGCAAGAGAACACACGCGGCCGCGGCCCTTACTTGAGCGGCTCGTTGAAGCGGATGGTGGCGGCGCAGTGGAAGATGACGTTGATGGTGGCGATGAGGTGGTCCTCGTCCGTGGTTGAGATTCCCAGCTTGGGATGCGTCAGTTCGCTGTCCACCGGGATGATCTTGGCCTCGAAATCCGGCTGTTCCTCCCGCAGGCGGTCAAAGAGCTGTGAGGAGGCAGACGAGGCCACAGGCGAGTGCCGTCAAGAGACAGTAGCTCGAGAGAGAGAGACCTTTGGGAAACAATTGAGTGCCAGATTCACAGGCAAATTCTAGGTCTGAAAGTTGCCCGACTGAATTGTATACAGCAAACCCTCGATTTAACGGACTTCAATTCAACGGATTGTGGAAGCAACGGATGCTGTCCGCTACTTCCAAGACAGCAGTCTGCATTGGAAATATTTTTTTATTTTGTGTTTTCATAGCTGCTATGAGATACATATATTCCACTGTTTAATGCTGTTATGAAGATAGGGTAATTATTTAATGGCCTTTCTGACACCCTTTCCTCTCCATTAGTCTGTTAAATCGAGGTTTTACTGTATGTAAAAAAAAATGTGAATTACATGCAAAGTGGTTTCGTGCTGACGTGACGAGAGTTAGTGCTCTTATTCTATTTACATAAGCCAGTGGTGAAAATTCCGCATTCCTATGGTGGGGGTAAGTCTATCCATAAGATCTGCGACTTCCCCACAATGTGGTACCATTTTATCGATGGATGATGGGCCGAGTTAATAATGCCCAACCAGGATTTGAAGGTGCAACCTTTCGTGAACCACTTGCTCTACCGCTGAGCCGCCTTGCTGGATTACATGTAGGGAGTACCCATGCAATACACGCGAGTGGTAACCATTACTCTACGAGAATGGGTTCCCACTTGAATTCGTACAAAACTAAAATACACGACTTTAGTTTCCTAAACAGCACTTTGCACGGTTTGTAAGCCAGTTTCATGCAGTTAAGATTAGGAGAGTTTTCTTTTCTGGAAGCATGAATGCCATAGGCAATATTATTTTTGACAGCAGACAAGCAATATCCATTTCTATAGCGTCAAGGGACTAATGTTTGCGAGGTGGCAGACCAAACGTATGGCTAAGCTCCCTCGTGAAGACACTACACTTGTTTAACAGTTATGTCCTTGCAGAATGCTAATAAGACACGCTGGCAATATGGACCTAATGGGCAACAAATACTAAGAGTTGAAAATTATTGCCTTCTAACTTTTGAATATCACAGGCCTATCCACTGGTCTCCTTAAGATTAGCTCCATTATTGGGGACAACACTGGACAACACACACTGCTTCCAATTACCAAAGGCTCACCTGCACACATCAGATAAGGCTAAAAATCACAATTTCCATTATCGTACTTTTAATTCATTTCCCGTAACCAAGCCGTCTTGCGTGTCAATGAAAACAAATCCTCCCGCACAGCCCGTTTCATTAACATTTCAGTGACATTTGTCGGAATAAAATGCAAATGCCATTACGGCTGATAAATGTATACTCTAGATATGCTCTTTTCATGTTAATGGCACAACACTAGAAAAACAATGCACCAAACTAGAATAATACTCCAGTAAGGCAAATATTTGCATTAATACCCACAGAAACAAGTTCACCATGCGTGTGTTCTCCAGTGCTCCAGACAGCGCATGACCCCATAGTGACAGTGCATTCAATCATACAGTGCAAAATCCCAACCAACCATGCTAACAACCTTGCCGATGCCATGCTCACCCAGAAGTGTGAATCCCACGCAGCGCCAGAGTACCAATGGAAACAGAGTAAAACATATATATATACTGTAGCTAATCCCATATGTTGGTGTAAACAGACTTAAGCATGACAATTTATCTCAACAGCTGCTCTTTCGGTAGACCTGTTTCAAGCGTTCCTCCTGTCATTCCTGCGTTTTGCGGGAGGCGAAACGTCGCAAAGCAGAGGAGGAACACTCAACACGGCTATTCCAAAACAGCAGCGCTAAAGGAATTCTCATACATCGAGCCGTGAAAATCTACATCAATACAGACAAAGATGTTTTATGAATACCTACCCCTTAAGCGTCTTCGAGCCCTTTTCAAAACTAATTATTTTGGAGCTAAAGGACCCCTATTGATTATAAAAAGGGATTCTTCTTCTTTGCGATTCTTCGACGCACGATGGTCAGATAAAAATGGATTAAAAAGGATACTAATAAAGTTTCCTAATTAATAATCACGTCACGTGCATAGTGGGCCCATCTATAAAACGAATCTGCTCGCCGTGAAACCGGTTCGAGGCGAGGAATCAAAGCACCCACATCCTTTCCTGGGTTTCGCTATGGAAAAACGGTTTCCCAATTTTGTCTAATCGGCTTGAATTTTTGTGGCAAGCTGCTACCAGCCTAGGGGCAACCATGCCAACTGCATAGAGCCGAACTCGTGATGTGGGTACAGACTGGGCGCTCCCAGCCCCGGACACGGCTGCAGACTGTGAAGTGGGCAATTGTGTGCCAAGTTTGGCCAAAGATAATGTGCTGCTGCTGCACTGCCGTGGGCAAAAAGTGTAAATGTGAAGATTGAGTTCGTGCCAAACTGGCCTTGTGTTGCTACTGATAACTTGATCTGCTCTTCCTTAGACAAAAGCTTTCCGTCTCAATGGGCCCTCATCTGGTAAAATACAGGGGCACCAAACTGAACTGTGCTTGGTGTGGCACCTCAGACACATTTGGACTTCACCAGATAAGCTCTTGATTAACACTTTTGTAGGAATCGTTAAAAGAAACAGCACAGTCGCTTCAAGCAAAGTGCTGCTGAAAGCCAACATTCCCTCCCTTGGTAATAACGAACAAAGCAGATTTCGTGTTAATTAAATTATGAATGACCTTTTTTTCTCACGCTGCGCTCCGAATATAAAATAATGCTTCAGAGCAATTCATAATTGTGCCCTTGGCGGGAACACTTCTGTATATAAATGTTCCCGGCCAATACTAGTGGCATTTTGTACATGTTTAGCATGCACTGGAGGCCACTAATGAGTCTGCAAATTTAAACCCACGGGTGAATAGAATAATAACTTGAGCAATAACAACCGAATTATGAAATGCGGCACTTTATCAAGAAAATGAATGCAGTGCCGAAGGAATTGAGCTTTAACCCTTGGCATTGTAATATTATTCAGCCATAAGTATGCACTGATTTACCAATAGGATGGGATGTATCAATTTCCCCCAGCCCAACCAGTGTTCTCATTTGTTACGTATTACTCGGCTTAAAAATCATTGTCAAATAATCTGGTTTTAAAATAAAAATCTGCGAAAGCAGACACCTTCTTTTACTGATTTGTGTTGATAAAGAGAAGAAAAATACGGATTTTAACTTTCAGAGGCTTAACCGTGTTTTAATCCAACATTTAAATCAATTCTTATGCTTATTGTACGTGCATCCAATTGTTTAACGATCCGTTTACTTGTATCCCTCGCATGCAATGTGTTCACATGACCGCTGTCGCCATTGGAGCCCAATAAATTCACTGAACGGAAAAAATGCTAATACTGTAGAGCATTCAGTGGGATAAAACTAACCATGTGGCTCCTCCAGCTCAGTTGGCATCGTGGCACTCCCACTAAATACTCCGCATACCACACGACCTGGCGCTGTACAGTAACGTATGCTGCGGGGAATCTTTCCTCCGTCACGTTATAAAAGCCTCCGGTGATGACCCATTTCACGCAGGAGCTTCCAAACGACGCCTCGAAGCCGCTTGGTCGATGCACCTGAGCGAACGAGCGCGGATGAGAAATCGGCAGGGCGCACCTTGCAGCAGGTCATGAGCTTGATGCGCTCCTCGGAGCTGTGGCCTTCCTTGGGCCTCACGAGCACGTAGAGCGCCCCCAGCGCGGGGCACGAACGCAGGATCTTCTCCACCAGCACCTTGCCCAGAAAGCCCGTGGCGCCCGTCACCATCACGTTCTTGCCGGCGTAGAAATCGACCACGGACGGGACGGAGCCCCCGAGGCGAGCGCTCGGTGTTGGTGGCGCCGCCGCGTTCTGCTGGCCGGGCATAGGGCCGTTCGCCAGGCCGCCGCCCTTGGGCCCGGCTGGGAGGGCGGTCTGCGCGTCGTGACCGGCGCCCGGGGACGAGACACACGCGGGCCCGGCCGTGCCAAGCATGGCCGAGGCTTTGAGTAGCGGCGCTTGGTCCATGCAGACAGACGAGCTCATGCCTTCCTCCGCTTAAATTTGCTCGATCTTTTTTTGGTCCACCGTCGCGGCTTCTTGCAGGACGCGGGACGGTCACGCTGTCGAGACAGTAAGCACAAGGGAGGGGAGTTGAGACAAAGCGATTCGTTTTAGAATGGAAAGCCGAATGCGGCACAAAAACAACATCGGATGAACTAAGAGTCGGCTAAAAAGCCTTCGTAAATCAACATCCTGCAGTCAATATGCTGTGCTAGACAATGAATTTCGAGTCTTTGGTAGCACTCTGCTTTCAAGGCAGAGCAAAGCATCTATAATTCATACGTAGGTGCTACTGCTATCGCCAAGCAGAAAGGTGGAACATTATTCCACCAATTACTGGAAACCTTCAGGAAGCAAGCCACTGATGACAAATGCCTCAGCCTCAGCCTAAAACCTCTTCACAACCCTGCACCCCTTGCACATCGCTCCAAACGCAGGGGAGCAACTCTTTCCAGGAGTCTAGAACAAGTGGGGAAAACAAAACCAAAATGGGGTGTAGGGTTGCCAGAAATTGGCCTCGTCTGTTCTCATTTTCATTTGTTTTTGTAAACATTTAATGGAAATATGG